>VXAX01003787.1:664943-751536 GCA_013399835.1 Leptocoma aspasia
TTTGTTGCAGAAGGGGGGGGAAAAAAAGGGAAAGGAGAGGAGGGAAAAATACAACAGAGTATTTTTCTAAATCGTCTACCCTTTTTTGTTATCAGGTTGTGCTTTATTTACATGCTGCTGGTTTTGAAAGCATAAGGAGTGACAGGTAGAGAGACACCTGAAGGTATTGGAAGCACCAAGGCCTTGCTGCTGGGAATTCCCATCACCAAGATCTTCAGGAGAGATGGGTGTACTGAGACCAGGATCATGATTGGAGCTGCTCTGAGTACTTGTAGTTCTGGGAATTTTCCTTTGTGCTTTGCTGCAATGTTCTTAGAAGTAAGTCTTGTGCAGCAAAGGAGATTAACCTGCTTTTGCTTTGGAGGGCTTCTTCCTGAGAACTGAGTTGATCCCTGCAATCAGATAGGTCCCATTCATCCCTGGTGTGGGATCTCTGTAGCTCTAGGAAGGTGCCAGGCTGGTGATGGCAGCAGCTACGTTGATGGCACAGTGCGAGTGAAGGTGGGGAAAGGAGAGTGTGGAATCATCTCTCAAGTTTTACTGCTGTGTTACGGGGGAACCTCTCCCTCTCCATCCTGGACTTTTCATTCCTACCCCATTCAGTAGAGAGGCCACTTCCCTCAGGAGTGTTTCCTTTTCCTAAATCTCTGCATTCTTCAGGGAAGCTGTGAATTGTTCCGGGTACAGGCAAGCCCTCAAGTGTGGGACTCTTCTGCTTTGACACCTTCTCAAAATAGAGGCAGCTGAAGAAAAACTAAAAACCTAAGGATCTTGCAGGAATTAAAAGCATTGTGAGATGTTTCTTAAGGCATGGAGAAACCTACATGGACAAAATCTTGGAAGATGAGATTTCCTTCTTTGAGGAGGAAAAAAAAAAAATTAAAAATACCTAGGCTGCATAATGGTTAATCTGTTTCACATCTTCTTCAAGAAGGAAGAGAAGGAGATTGCAAGGAAGAGTCCTGCCATATCACAGTGTCACGATTAAATTTGTAATGAGGCAGCAATTATTTCTAACCAAGCGTGAAGTAGCCTGCCAGGAACTGGCTCACACCGTGTCAGTGAGCAATCTCCAGCTTGGCAAATACCCATGGCGTGGAGAGGGCTGTGAGCAGAGCTCTGTGTTCCTCCTCTGGCTGAATCCGTGCAGGCAGTGATGCCTGAGGCTTCATGTGCCCCAGAGATGTGCTTTGAAAAGCACACTACCAGGCACTCCTGCAAGCTTATTAAAGAAGGAGAATTAAAATGGTTAACAAAAGCATGTTCTCAGGTGTTATTTAGTGTAGTACCTGGCCCATTCTTGCTGCCGGAGGATAGAGGGAAGATGCATTTTCTTCCTCAGCCTGAACTTAAGGGATGCATATGCTTTGCCTCTGCTAAATATTTCATGGAGCAGCTTCTGTAGATTAAGACATCACTGCAGTGAAGGACCCAAGTGCTGTGATATAAAACTGTCCCTTTTTTAAATGAAGAGCATCGGAGAGATGTTGGAACCCCCCAGTCTGTTTTCAGTAGTCTAAATAATGGGTATGTATGTGCTTATGTATGTGCTCCCTCTTAACCCTTGCTGCTCCAGCCCCCATTACGGGTTTGCTGTGTAAATTGTTCCAAGCTTTTACCTCAGATTTTTTCTGAGAGAGATGTTAAGTACTGAGAAGGGGGTGAGACACAAAAATTCATGTGCAGGGGCTGTAGAGGTTATGGTAATCTTTGTCCCTGAGCTTTCTTCTCCTGTGGACAGCCAAATTTTTTAAAATCGGTTTTTCTACAGAAGAGGAGCTGTGGTAAAGGGAACAAATTGGAGAGATGCTCTAAGTATGGGTCATGATTATTTTCAGAGCAACTCCTGACATCTCCCTGTCTCTGTATCAGAAATCAGGTCACAGGGTCATGGTGTTATGCATCAAAAAAAAACCAAACCAAAACAAAAAAAACACACCAACCNAGATAGGATTACAGGGCTTTAGTTTTAAATAAATATTTTTTTTTGCCATGACCTTTCACACAGTGGTTCTGAATAATGAAAGCAAAAGCAACTGTTCCAGAATGAGCTCAGAGACATGTGCAATTTGTTTCCTTTCGAATGCTGCCACTTACCAATGGATAATATGATTTATTTCTGGCTGATGGCCAATCATGCTAATTAATAGACTGGTACTTCTCCTTCTGAGGCCAACCCATGCCCTGTTTCTCTGTTCATCTATTATGCGCCTTACGGGAGGGAGGTTAAATGCCTCACAGAGCTGTTTCTTATGCCTTCTTCTCTGAAAAGCAATGGTTTGTGATTCATCTGACCACCCTTTCCAGCCCTGGAGTTACTTTTTCCTCCACGGCACCTTCTGGCCACAGCTGCTTCCCTGTTGGTGTTATTCCACAGGTTTTGCCTCTTCTCCCTCAGTCTGCTCACCGCTCTTGAACAGGATAAGCTTTTGTACCCCTGGCATTCCTTCTTTTATAGAGCAAGGGGTAATTAGCTGTAGTTCTCCTCAGTTGTTTGGTGTGATTTTGTTGTCACTATAAAAAAAAATCATCATTTTTAAAGCCTGTGTGACCCAATGAATGCCAAGGACTGTGCCGGTTAACTTTTTCTCTCCTTCCCCCCATGCTGTCCCTCTTGATCCTAATGAACTTGATCACACTTCACAATGCTGAAGCACACAAACACATATAATATCTTTGCCCTTTTCAGGGTATTTTAAGCCTGATTTTGTTTTTGGGGCTGTAGTTTCTGTGTGCTAGAGTCAATTAATTGAATAATTTGTAACAGAAGGCAGCAAGGAGCCTGTGTTTGAGTCAAGCACTGAGGTGTTACCCACCTTCTGCTGCCATTATTTTGATTTGGTTTTGGACATAAGATTGTCACCTTGTTGAATCTCAACAGCTCCCAGTGAACCAGAGCAATACTGGAAACAATACTGGAGCACATGAGGACATGTGTCTGCACATTTCCTCATTCTACAGGCTTTTCTTCATCATTTTTGCTCAGTAATGAAGTCTTTGTTCTCTAAGATTAATGACTGTGGAGGGGTCCTCTTTCCCTTTGGAAGGGAAGAGAGAGCCAGTTTATTAATCTGCTGCACAGGGAGCTGAGATGGGAGATAAGGACATAAAGGGTTGTGTTTTCTGGGAGCTGTATGGGAGATTACTGTGCTTGGACCCACAGTGACAATAGTAGGATTCAAGGCATGTACTTCCTTGCTTTGAAAGGATACTTCCTAAATATCCAGCCTGGAATTGGAGATCTATATTTGCTGACATGGCTTGCAAAATTGCCCTAGAGTGGATTGTTGCCTTCAAGAAGTAGAATTAGAGTTACGTTTCACCTGGTGCAGAGCTTCCCAGGGCCACGACTGGTACTGAAGGAAATTTCCTTTCTCTGCTGAACCAGCTGCAAGGATTCTCATGGCCTGATGGGGTTTTTTGTTGGTGTTGTTGTTGTTAGAAATGGGATAAAAGGCTTTAGTCTGTCTTGCTCACTCCGCCCTGGCTTGGATGCAGCTGACATGGAAGCATCTGGCTCACCATAACCTGCACTTCTAATTGAAATCCTGCATCCTGCTGGCAGTCTCACTTCACCATGTGACACATCTGTCGCTTGCTGTTGACTGCTGATGTCCTGGTGGCTCTCCCAGGTTCAAGTTTTGACCAAGCAGCATCATTTGAAGGGTGCAGAACATCAGCTCCTTGGTGCTTTGCCATCGGTTCACCTGCATCCAGAGCATCACACAGCAGAGATGCTGCTCCAGAAACAGCCATTATATTGTAGTAAGTGCTATCATAAAAGCTGTGATCTAGTTTAGATTAAATTAATCCTTTACCTCCCTTCTTTTCCACAGCTGTTCAATCAAGCACTCTGGATTTGACATCCATTAGCAGTTTGATATCCACTCAGAAGACATTTTGGGGGAGGATGTTTGAAATTTGCCAGTTGGCAGGTTAGGAACTGCTTGGGCAAAGGGGAGAAACACCAGCAGGAGGACCCCAAATGTTATTCCTGGATGCTGAGGAGAATTTCTGGCGTGGGCAGTTCATCAAAACACACAACTGGGCATGGAAAAAATCTGCAGCATAAGAAGATGGGAGAAAATAGTCATTGCTTTTTGCTATCAGTCATTCACCATGTCCATTTATAGATGGATTTAATGTGAGAAAAAAGTTTGCAAAGAGGCTGCAAGTTGTTTTTGGTGAATCTAATAGTGACAAACCAAAAGGCATTAACCTTTCTAAAGGAGCACTGCTTCTCCCAAAATACTAGCCTGTTGGTCTGAACAAAAACCTCTGTGTGCTGATTTAAATCCTGGTGAGAACTGATGATTTGAAACCATAGTTTTACTCCCTCTACCCTGTTTTCTCAGTGCATTTGGCTCATTTTGGGCCCTTTCCTGGCGACAGCTTCTGTGTCTGTGTGAAAGATATGATGAAGATTACAACAGCACCTAAGTATTTGAAGAATATTTTGGAATATCATATCCCTGAAATATCTTAGGACTGCTGGGAAATGTTATTTTTAGACTCTTGATTTTTACAAGGCTGGTACAACTGGTGGTAGACTTTAACAGTTGGAAATGTGGCAGACTGTTGAACTGTGGAAAACAGTACCTTGTTTTACTTTATGTAACTTCTTAATTCCCTGACTGGAAGAAGGAGAGAACTAGTTCCCAGTTCCTGGAGCAGTGTGTTCATGTTGCTGTGTTGTTAATCAAGCTCTGTGCTTTGCCTTAACTGCTCTTCACTCTCCTAGGACCCACCGTAGGACCAAAGCTGTTTCCACTGAGAGGAGCTGATTTTCCATTTGATTTCCGAGCCCAGTCCTTCCCGTGCTGTTCTCTGATTGTGGGCATGCTGGAACGAGCCCATTAAAACCCCCTTGTCAAGGAGCTTCTATTATATGCCAGCAAATACCAGATCTGAAAACACACTCAGCAGAGCAACAGCTCCCCATTGCCAGAGATAAAACTTCAAATCCAAACCGAATGGACACTGGGAATCCTTTATGTGTCTCTGAATTGCTTTCATCTCCTCATCACTCCATTAATGGGTATCCCCACAGACTGTGCAGTGCTCTCTCTGCTTCCCCCTCGTTTGGGCTTCTCCTGCCAATTGCCTGGCATTGTCAAGTAATTGGAATGGAAATGACAAATGAAAGCAGGGGCTGTGGTGCTGCCAAGGCTCCTCGCCTGGCAGCCGGTGGGTGATGCTGGTAATTGTTACCCAAAGTGTAATTGCTCCGGGCTCTGCCTGCCATTTCAACAAAGCAACCTGGAATTCTTCCTCTGAGACACCCGATCCCTGGTTTTTCTCTGTTGTCTCTGGCACAGAACAGCTTGGGAGGTAAATCCCACCTGGCACTCTGATTTGGACCTCCCTCAGGGTTTCTCCCCTTGGTGTGGCCTCCCCGCTTCCCAAAGCAAAGTCCGTCAGTCTGGGGCCAGGGCAGCCTCTTGGAGAGTTAATCACAGAATCCCAGAATAGCTGGGGTTGGAAGGGAGCTCTGCAGACCCCCAGTCCAACCCCTCAGCTAAGGCAGGGTCACCCGGATCAGGTGACACAGGAATGAGTCCGGGTGAGTCTGGTCCCTGGGCAGCTATTCCAGTGCTCTGCCACCCTCATGGAAAGAAGTTCTTCCTCATGTTGAGGTGGAATTCCTTGTGTTTTAGTTTATGGCTGTTACTTCTTGTCCTGTCACTGGGCACACCAAAAAGTCTGGCACCATCCTACTGACACAACTTGCAGATACTTGTATGGATTGGTGAGATTCCCTCTCAGTCTTCTCCAGGCTAACCAGGCCCAGCTCCCGTCGTCTCTCCTCCTGAGAGAGGTGTTCCAGACCCCTCACCATCATCAGGTGATTGGTGGGGTACAGGATAAGCAACAACCCCCTCGGTTTTGGTGTGGCACCCCAAATCTGCAGCTGTGCTCTGCTGGCTTCACCCTGCTCAGCAATTGCAGCAATGCCACTACCCCAGTGACCTGCTTTCCAGGCCCTGCGTGCTGCAGGGGACACCCCAGCATCCAGTGACATTCTAGGGATGGACTGGATATTTTCAGGAAGCCATAAGAGCTGGAAAGGAGACACAAGCCAGCTGTTGTACGCTTCTTATTTCCCCAGTCGCTGCCCCAGAATAGCACACACACTGTTATCTGGTGTGATGGTATCCCATGCTAAGTGGCACCTGATTAAATTACTGAGGCTTTTCACATATTAATAGCAGACTGGTTATTTTTGATTTGTTGGGTGAAGTGTTTTGGTTTTTTTGGGTTTTTTTTTGCTGAGGTTGGGGAGGGACAGGTGCAGCTGTCTGAAGTTATGATAGCCAGTTGAAAAAGCAGTGGTCCAAGAGATTTGGGTCTTTCTGTGCTCTGGTTAATGTGACAGGGTGACAGCAGCAAAGCAGGAGCACTCACAGCTGCTCTGGGCTCCCTTTGCTCCATGCCTGCTCTTTGTCTCTTTAGCTTTTACTGCTTGTTGTGTTCTTGCCTCCTTCTTTTATCTTTTCCTCCCCTGCTTTTTTCTAAATCCTCATCGGTATTCTCCAAACCCATCACATGCTCACATTGTGCTCCTGTGTCTCCAGTTTTATCTCATTTTGTCTTGGTCTGGCTATCTGCAGGCTCAAAAGGTTTGTGAGCAATTCGTGTTCTTTTGGTCCCTGTTCTACAGACTGGACTAAGTAATGTAGATGTGTCTCTTCTTGCAGCATGGTGTTTTAAAATTCAGTTGAATTAGGTATCATTTTTTCTTTTGATGTAGGGAAATCGAGGGAATTAATAAATTATAATGGCACTACTTGGCATTTAAGGAGTGCTTTCCTTCTCCAAAGCACTCTCTGCATGGTATTTCATTATTTATACTGTTAATTATATTAGCACATGTAAGGAAAAAGCCCCTTAAATTGTCATTGATAAAAATACACTCTCAACAGGATTGGAATCCAGCACTTAGATTGCAGCAGATAATTTGTGCACTGAGGTGCAGAGCCTTGGAGAAGATGCCAGGCAGATTTCCAGCTATCGTCGTGGTCCACACACAGAAGAAAGGACTCTTGACAATAATTTCAGAAGGCTAACATGATTTATTAAAATGACTCCATAATTCTAGTATATTTCTATATCTGCTCAGCAGAGAGCATTCCATGCTCCTGCTGCTGCTTCGTCTAGGAAAATGTGTCCGAATAGTTTACAATATCAGAAAGATAAAGTAATTTCAGTTCAGTCTCCTCATAGGTAGGAGGAGGCCAACCAATTCCATGTCCTTGAAGAACAGACACAGATATTTTGTTTACAGAAAGCTTACACAGAGTGAAAGACAGCAAAAGGATGTTCTCCCATGGGAAAATGATCAGAAGGCTTACACACAGAGAAACTTATAATATGTTCCTAGCAACATCCAGCAGTTCAAGTGTCTACTGAAAAGTCTTGCTTTATGTTTGGAACTGTATTGCCTGGGAGCTTTGAAGTGCCCTTGTATGTGCTGGGTGAGCACTAGCAAAGCCTCACAACAGGACAGATAGGTGGGATCCAAACTTTCCAAACTGGACTTTAGGTCTGTTGCCAGGAATCCTAAGCTAAATGTTGAATTGTCCAAAGACCTGGATGCAGAGACCCGTGAAGTGCCTGGAGGGCTCTCATATCCCAACAAATCAGGTGGTAGTTTCCTGACTATTAACTAGATAATGAATTTTTTAAAACTCTGCAAAGAAGAGATGGTTTTGATCTGGTACCTGGCAAAAGGAATTTAGAAGCAGCTGATTTGAGCCCACAGACCGGAGCCAGCCTGCTTGGGCTATGATAGAAACCAGGGGAGGAAGAAGAGCAAAGAGGGGTTTTCTTACCACAAACCTGAGCATTTAAGTCTCAAAATGTGAATAAGGGTGGCTCTGTGCTGACCTTGTGCTGTGAGAGTTTTTTGGTTATTACTCCACTGTGGCAATTATTTCCCTTGTTTTTTAAACTTTTAATACACATTAAAATTAGGTCAGAGGTGAAGGTTGTTTAGGAGAAGCAAGAGATGGGGCACTAAGTCTGCCCCCTCCCAAAAAATCCCTCCTGGTTACCCCGTGGCTGGCTTCCCTGCAGGGAGCTGCCAGCTTTCCAACACAGAGCACAGCTGGAGCCAGTGGGATGAGTTAACTCCGATGTGTGTGTGTGTGTGTTAGCTAAAGCTTGGCACGCACATCGCTTAACCTTCATTTCTTCCCTAACTGCACCATAAATCTGCTGGCAGGGATGATGTCAAGGTTTCTGTTCTGCAGCCCTGTGCCAGCCAGGGAAGAACCAGCTGTATTCCTGAGCAGGAATTACCATCCCTCCTTGCCTTGCCCGAGGGGCACGTTCTGAGCTCAGCGTTGCCATTAACAGAGAATCTCCCTAATGTTGGAACCCAGGGCACAGGGAATGTTTCTATGACTGTTTTAGGAAGATCTGATTCTCAGCAGGACACTGCTTTTAACCTCTGTCCCAGGGAAAAAATTGCCCAGGCTTTGGGATGAATTGGAGCATACAGGTGTGAACTAGGTAGCAGCAGTAGTAGTAATAGTTGTCGCTGGGTGAAAAATTTAGGGTTTTAGGATTTTAATATGAGAGTGAATAGGGGACAAGATGGAGGATTTTGGGTGTTGTCTCATCTCCTTCTTGTTCTTCTTCCACTCCATTTTCTGTAGTACTGGTGGCAAGAAGTCATTGGTTAGAGAAAGCAGTGGCATAGGTGCTATGTAAGTAGATTAATAGAAGTTATTGGTAGAAAAGTAAAAACAAGATATGTGTTAGAAGCTAATTGGACTGATTAGCTTTAAAAGTCCTTGGTTTTGGATGTTTGCCCTCCATTTGGCCATTTTGCTCCATTTTGTGCCTTGTTTTCTGATGTGCTAAGTCTAGTGTACTAAACTTCTGATAACAAAAGAATAAACAAAGTCTGAAGACAGAGGAAGCTCAGAGTCTTGCTCGTTCTTCATCCTTGCCAAGAACTCATGAGGGAACCGCCTCCAAAAGGCCCAGGAGGAAGGATCCCAGCCGTGTGGGGACCAAAAAACCCCACACCCTAAGTTTCTGACACTGCTGGAGTGTTTGTAACGTGTGCATGACCTTTGCCACAGAGAGGAGCACAGTTTGATGTGGGAGAAATGCTTTTGGAAAGCAGGGGAGAGACACAAAGATGTTTTTTCCAATGTTTTTGGCTGTGCCCCTCTTTGCAGATTGGCACTCTTGATCCAGCACCTGACAGAAGTGCCTGAGCAAGTGGCCTGGTTTTTCAGGATATTTTTTTCCTCTCGTTAAGCGGCCTAATGGGCCTTTAAGGCACATTTCAGTATTTTATCATTATGCTTAACAGTTTCAGTAGTTAGCTGTAAATGTGCTGGTGGCAGCCAACTGTTAATCATCCTTCCATAGTTTAATTTGCCGAAGTCGTACTTTGCACTGTGAGTAAATTGAAGTAAATCACTATATGCTGTAAGTAAGCAGCAAGGTCTGGTCTCCTTGCAAACCCATTAAAAATGAGGCTCCATGGCTGGGATAGGGGCTGTCCATCCTACGCAGGAAAACATCCTGTGTGGTGCCTGTTTAGCCCAGTGTTTGTCTATACAACGGGGACAGGGATTGTCTAGCTGAAAACAGTGTTTCAGATGAGAAACTGATCCTCCTCTCCCCATTTTCTTGTGGAGGCAGCGTGAGATCATGACCTCAGCGTGGAGGGAATGGAAGGGGGTCAAGCACGGGTGGTGAAAACCCTTCTGAATTAGCTGTGGATGTTCCAGTTGGGTGCACTGATGGAGTGGTGGTGACAGCTGTTTCCAGATGTGTCAGATTCTCTGCTTGGCCAGAGTCTCCTTCGTGGTGTTTGGAATAAACCAGAGGCTGTTCGCACCCAGCCAGGAGTCTGGGAGCAGGTTTGCCTCAAAGCCACCTCTGCTGCCTCAGCACCGCCTGGGATTGCCCTGCAGTGTGCATAGTCTGAGCCTGATTACAGGGAAGTTTTCCAGAGATGTTGTATTCACCTGGAGTTCTTGGAGGTTAGATTATGTTGCCGTTGGAGCTGGCTATTGGCCGTGCATGGCCTTGTCTTTCAGCTGGGTGTTGGAAGCTGTTGAGTGAAAAGTGCCAACATTGGGCCTGATAAGCGTGTGGGAGGGAGGAGGCTCTGCTGCAGCTCATCTCCGTGGAGCTATCTGCGACATGCTGTTAGAACAGGACGTGCCTTGTGCTGCATGGGCCTCGTTTCCAACTTTATTTGCAGAATAACACGTTCTGGAAGCCAGATTCTTGCCAAGACTGCCGATGCCGGAGCAGTGTTGTCACCTGTGAGCCTACAGCCTGCAAAGCGCCTCAGTGCGACTTCCAGAAGGTAAGGGGTGAGTGCCTGTGGCTGCCCAGAGCCGGGCACAGGCTCTGTGTCCCTGCACTCCTCCTTGGAGTGAAAACACGTGGTGTGTGAAGCCTTTGTCCCCTTGGCCGTGCCGCAGCCAGAGGCCGGGTGTTGGAGCAGCTTGATCCCAAAGGAAGCTCCTGAACTGGGCTCGAACCTCCCAGCGTGAGCCCAGCTTCCATTCCCCCTTCGTTTGGAGGTGGGGCTGGGGCTCCCTGGAAGGTGCAGATGGGCACTTTCCACTCTGCTGAGCAACAACAGAGCTGAGATTGTCTGTCTTCCAGTTTCTTCTTCCTCGTGATGGTTGCTGAGCTTTCGTTGTCTCCTGCTTGTCTTTGTCTGGGTCTTCATTAATTGGCCATGGAATTGGTCTTGCATTAACATCTGGATTGCTGGGGTAGAGTGCACAAATAGCAGTGAAAATGAGTGTTTTCAAGAGGCTGTCAGGATAATTATATGGCTTTGTCAAGCAGGTTAAAATGTTTCCCAATATGACAGCACTAATGAGGAAATAATTTTGATTCTTACTGGTTTTCCCCATTATTATTGCTGTGTATTGATTAAAGCTAGACTGAACTAGTAGAGACTTTTGTGCTAAAGAGGAGGGAGATCAAGTGCTGTCATGGCACACCTAATAATGAGTGCACTAGATAAAATTATAAAAATTATCCTATTTAATAGTTATCCTATTTAACTAGATAAAATTATAAAAATTATCAGGTAAACAAAAAGGTTGCAAGTTTAAAGCTTATAAAGGGAAATAGGTTTATAGTGTGAAATTAATTTGTGGGACTCCTTGACATGGGCAATCTTCAAGACAAAATGTTTAAGGGTTCCAAAAACATCTGGTCATTTAAACATTGAAAAGGATCACCAAGGATCTCAGAAGACAAAAAATCCTTTAATGCTTCAAGGCTAAACCACCAAAAGAAAGGCAAGGTTAGAAATCACCGTCCCTCTGCCTGGTTTATTTCTTATCTACTCATTATGAGATTTATGCAAATATTACTGATCTTGTTTCAGCAACGTCTGTCCCATGTTTCTCAATGGCCTTTCAGTGAAGAATCTTGAGTTTTATCTTGAACAACTGTTTTCTATTCTTTGAAAACTGGTTCAGCTGAATAATTCCCAACTGGACTCTTGGGGATGTAAATTCTTCTGTTATTTTGAGGGTAAAATGTCAAACACACAAAGTGCTGTGCCACCTCTCAGCAAGGGGATATGGTGTAGCAGCGTTCTGTATTTCACTTGAAACCTTTCCTTTCTGAACTGAGAGCACCAGGTCCAGCGAGGCCTCGTGGCTTCACTTTCATTTTAAAGTCTCTGTTTGATGTCACCTCTTTATTGGAATCCTGTCTCTTTTTTTAGGGAGAAGTGCTTCAAATAGCCTCCAACAAGTGCTGCCCCGAGTGTGCCTCCCGAGCCGAAGGATTTTGCCAGCACAGAGGACAGATCCACAGCGTGAGTGCTCTGTCCCATTCCTCAGCAGGGACAATCCTTACCTGCTTTTAGCTCTGTGCTTGTTTGAGCCAGTGGAGGATGCTGAGCTGCTGTGCAGGGGAAGGATGGATCATTGCATTTATATCCTGTCACTCTCAGATAGTGGAATTTAGCAGGAGCTTGGTTGGCAGGGTTTGCAGAACGTGTTGCTGAGCAATTGTGTGTCCTGCATGGCTTAATGGGAGAAATTTCCCCGCTTGTTCCTTCCCTTTGCTGTTTCTGTGGATGACTGAGACAGTGCAGCAACATCAGAAGGGGAGCAAAGCACAGTGAACTTGACATATTAGCTGTGCTCAGAGAATGCTTTTCTCTCGGCAGCCATCCATGCTGCTGGAGATTGATTGCTGCTCTGCGACCTGGGTTCTGCTTTCTGTAATCCTGAATTACTCAAGAAGCAGGTTCTGGGATGTGGCTGCACCTAGGGGGGCTGAAAGGCCAAAACAATCAGAATAAGTGTCTGGAGATAAGAAAAAAATCGAGATTCATGGGTAGTAGCTAATTAATCATGTCAAACAACTGGCAAATGTAGAAAAATGGCTTAACGGCAAACTCAGGTCCTATGTGTGGTTTCCTACAGGCTTTTCTGTTTGACAAGAGGCAAGTCAGGTCCAAATCTCAAGAAATATGCTGAAATGCCCAGACACATTTACATACGTGGGCTGTACTCTGCACACCTGAGATGGATGCTGTAACCCCCTGTTCCAGCATGAGGCATGGCCAGCATGAAGTTGGTACAAGCTAAAGAAAAACTGGAACAGGAAGGGTAGCACACCCATCCTCTTCTCAGGTTTCTTTGTGCCTGTGATTTGGTGGTACTATGTTCTATCATAATGCATTATGTTTCTTCTTGTGCTATTTCTGCATTTTCCTGTGCTGTTCTCTTGCTGCAGCTTTTGTCTTTTGGCTCTTTTTGAGCCTGTTCTTTGGGTAGGCATCTGCACAAGAAGGATATGGACGTATTTGTACCTACAATCACATTTCACACCCCAATTCTGCTGTCACACGGTCAAAGAGCCACTTTTTATCGGTGCCAAGTCTCATCCTTGAGAGAGGAGGAACTTGAAAAGGGACAAGACTTATTTCCAGGTCTCACTGTGCTTTCTGTGCCTTTGGTTGTGTTGTGTGCAGCATGGCACGGAGTGGGCCAGCTCGGGATGTGTCCGGTGCTCCTGTGCCCACGGGAAGGTGACCTGCAGCCCCAGGACCTGCCCAGCCCTCACCTGTGGCCAAGGGGAGCTGCAGGACACCGCCCAGGGCTCCTGCTGTCCCAAATGTGTGGGCCGTGGTGGTGAGTACTGTCTGGTTCCATTGATCTGAGCTCAGAACCTCCTTTTAGCCCCAAATCTGGAAAGCTTTTCTTTTCTTGTTCAGTTTTGTTGGGGAGACTCTGGAGTCAAGCATGTCTCGTAATTCCCTTTCCGTCCTGCTGCCATATTTACATTTTAATGGCTTCACCCATGAGCCAAGAGGTGGGGACAAGCTTTAAACAGTGAGCAGATATGTGCCTAATATGTCCTCATTTTGGAGATTAAAACTGGGGAAAAAACCTTAGGTATTTCCTATGCACTTGGACTGCAAGTTCCAGAAATGCCACTTCAGCTGTTGGATGCCTTTTCTTGTAGAGTGGGAGAAGTGCATCCAGAGCTCTTAATTCACAAGCCCCTTGGAAACTGGTGTTACCCTCTTAATTTGCCTTGTTGTTGTTACCCTCTTAACCTGCCTTGACAAACTGCAGTTGTGAATTCTGAGATGCACAAAAGCTGTGTTTTAATTATGGGTGACAGAAAGGGTGTTGGAAAAGAAACCTCCCCCTTGTTTTCCTGTCCCTTAGAGCCTTGCTCCTTCGATGGCCACGTGTTCCAGGATGGTGAGGGCTGGAGCCTGGGTCGGTGCTCCAGGTGTGTCTGCAGGGATGGTGCAGCTCAGTGCTCCACAGCTTCCTGCCAGCCTCTGCTCTGCAGCCAGGTCAGCACTCTCCAGCCTTCTAGGAATGTTCCTCAACACCTCCTTTCCCATGGGCAGTGTGCATTTCTCATGCTGGGGACCAAATTAGCAAGCAAAGCTTCTGGGTGACAAGTGGGTGATTTGGAAAAGAGATGTTTGACCTGCAGAAATGGTGTGGAGTGATGGTGAAGCCTGTGTGTCTCTTCCCTAATACCTTAATTCCCCAGCATTTTATGGTTATCATCCCTTGGCTGGCTAATTAGGCACAAATTCTGTCTAAAGGAACCGCTTTTTGTTTTCTACTCAAAAAAAAGAGATCAGGAAATGTTTTTATTTCTGTTGAGCGAAGGAATGAAAACACAAGATTTATAATGGGGTTTATCTTCACAAATTTCTGTTTGGTTTGCAGCTGGAAAGTTTGATTTGCAGGTCTTGTTACTTTTTTTTTGTACAAGAACTCTAGAAATGCATTTGGGAGTAGTCAGCTGTTGATGAAATTCCCCTTTTGCCTTCAGAAATACAAGGCAAACTGAGCTGAAGGAAAAGTCTCACACCAGTGTTCCTTCTGTGTGTTTGTGTTTAGAAAACAGCAAAACTGGGAAGAGGAGTTAGACAAGCTCATGGTTTTAGCCCAGTTAGGAGAACAGGGACATTGCTGTCTCCTTGCTGTGGACAAGTGATGAGTTTTCAGCATTTATGCCAGGATCAAGGCAGCCAAAACCTTACAAGACTCTACACAGCATTAACACAGGATTAGTAAAGGCAGCAAACTGTTCACAGTACTCCAGGCTCTGGGCAAATCACTCAGTTTTTGGAATTCTTGTTATTGTGTTGAAAGTGCTGAAGGGTGTGACTGTGCTCTCTGGATATTTTTCACCAGGCCCATTGTGCCCTGGTTTTGGGCCCCTTGGTGTACTCCTTTGCAACAGCATGCCTGGAACTGGCTCCCTGGAAATCCTTGTCTGTGACCTTGACTTCATATTTCAGGGACTGCTGTTTTCCGAGTATTTTTAGGTCTATTACCATGCTTCAATGATGAATCCAAAAGCTCCCTGACTGAGAACTCTTCACTGAGAAAATCAAAAGCAGTACTCATAAACCATTTTCTCTGTTGATGGTTTCCCAGATTTCTGTTACTGAACCAGATGTTTGGACAATTAACACTTTTTTTTTTTTTGATAGAAGAAGCCCCACCTGTTAGTGTGTGTGTGCTAATTGTGTTTTGCTTTGTCCTGATATATTCCATTAGTATTCATTTACTAAGTACTCTGCATTTAAACAAATTTATGCCTGCTTTAGGTCCCTCCTTTCCCACTCCAAGTGGACTGGCATTACCTGCTGAGCCACTAATGTTTAATCAGCTAATCATTAGGATTTAATTTATGGAATCAGGAGTGACTGTGTTGTTGCTGTGATGTGTTTGAGAGTAACTGGCTGGCAGCATCCAAGTTAATGCAGCAGAAAGCCAGTTCTGATGGTGTTCCAGGCATTTCCTACCGAGGACATTTCCCAGTGGAAGGGACATTAGCAGGATGTGCAAGGAACCTGTTCTGATCCCAGTCAAACCTAACATTTTCTTGCAATTTTATCTCTGTCCCTTCCTTTGTTCTCTACTCCATCAAAAGCCAAGACAAAAATTCTCCCAGGATTAAACTCTCATCTTCATCTTTCCGATAACTTTGCTCTTCCCTAGGTGCCGAGGGAGAAGAATGCCAAAAATTCCTGTTGCATGCCACCAAAATCCACAAAAAAATTCTTTTAACTCTGCTGGGAAATCTGTCCTTGGTAACTTTTGTACAAAGTCTTCCACTCTTTCTTTGAAAGCTCAGGATTTGACTAATGAAGAAGATGAGATGATGGTGCTTGGCATTTCTACTCTAATTCCAGTCCACCAGTCTGCTTTTGATCATCCTTCTCATCATCAGCTTGAGGGAGGTGCTGATGAACGATGCTATTCCCAGCTGTTGGATGTACATGGACTGGGAGCAGTGGAATTAGACAGGTTTTGGATGGTTGGAGTTGGGGCATGCAGGAAAAGTAATATTGGAGTGAACTGCCAGCCTTTTCCAACGTGATTTAAATCCATTGTAAAAAAATTGAAATTAGAAAAATACAGTTTTAAGCATAATTTAGCATCTGCACAGACAGTGTGGATGGATTTAACTAAAGCAGTGCAGATGCCTGAGAGGTGGTGAGTGTAAATCATACCTTCAAAACCTCAAAATGTGGCAATTCCAGAAAAAAACTTCTCTCATCCATCTCCTGCTTTATTGTGCTTCCCCGCATAGCTGCATATTTATTTTTCCCTCTGTATATCTGTATGCCTGAATATAAGCACTTTATGTCGTGTGTATGAATTTATCTGCATCTCTCCATGTATTCAGACCTCAGTTGCCATCTAAATAAGCCCAGAAAATGAGGTGGAGAAAACATCTTTCAAGCCTTTTGCCCTGCTCTTGTGCTGCTTTTCGGGCCAAAACAAAGCCCTGAGTGGCAGTGGGTTATCCCATGGATGCTAAATGCCTGGAATTCCAAGCACTGATGCTGACCCCCGTGCTAACTGTTCATGCTTTCTTTTCCTTGTCCCTGCCTTCTGTTTAGGAGGAAGTCATGGTTCTGCCTCCTGGAAAATGCTGTCCAGAATGTGTCCCAAAGCCCTGCTCGGTGTCGGGAAGAACGTTCCAGGTGACTTGTGACAAACCATACCAAAACCACTCTCAGTTTTTGGCACATCTCTCTTTCCCTTCTCCCCAGCCTCTGACTTTCTGCCAGCACTGATAGCTTAGTGCAAACGCTGCTTTTTCCCCTCCTGGAAAGGCAGGAGAGCTAAAAGACATCAGGCCTAGATAAGAATTTGCTGGCCAGCAGAAAGGAAGTTTGCTGGGCCAAGCAGATGAGGCACTTTGTTTCCACACTTGTTTTGAAGGAGGAAAGCAGAAAGCACTGGTGGTCAAAGTATTTATAGCTTTCATTGTGTCACCTGGAAATAATTGAGTGCATTATTTGATGTATGTATCTATGTATGTATGTGGGATTTTCTGTCAATGATTTTTTTGGCTAATAATAGTAGCTCAGGCCTCCCCAATGCCACTAGCTTGCAATTAATGAGAAATACATACCCACGGTGTCATCCAGACCTCAGTCCCTCTTCTTCCTGTTTGCTGGGTGTGTAGAGATCAGCATTTTTTAAGGAAAGTTTATTATCTGATACAGACATGCAGAAGGAGCCATAATATTCCATAAGCAGCTCAAGTTTCTGGGAGGAATTTGGTTGTTTTCCAAGAGTGTTTAACAACTGTATCCATGTTCTTTTTCAACAGCATGGGGAGCAGTGGAAAAAAAATGCCTGCACTGCGTGTGCATGTCAGAGAGGGGAAGTCAGATGTCTGAGTGAGACCTGTGGCTCTGTCACCTGTGAGAAGGTACTGAAAAATCACTCACCTCTGACAGCCCAGCTGCACCTTCTGCTGTGCCAAGGGCTTCAGACAGCCCTGCTCACTGCTGGGTGCTGTTTTTAGGGGCAGAACAAGGTGCAGCGCCCTGGGAAGTGCTGTGAGGAGTGTGTGTCTTCCAAAGGGAGCTGCTTGGATGGTGACACTGTCAGGTACCACGGAGAGATGTGGAACAGCACCCGCTGTGACTTCTGCGTGTGCCAGGAGGGGCAGGTCACCTGCCAGGGAGCTGAGTGTGCCAAAGTGGAGTGTGCCAAGGTGAGAAAGGCTTTCTTCTCAAGTCTTGGGATTTATCTTTTTTTTCCCCTCCCTTTTTCTTTTTTCTCAACGTGGGACACTCAAAGAACTGGCCCTTGTTTTATGCAATCCTCTCAAAAACATTTCACAGGGAAGGAGAGCAAACCTGGAATTTCCCATGCAAGTTTGCACAGTGAGCTTCCATTGTGAGACAAACCAGTGTGAATCAGTGACTGATTTAGCTTGGATTCCCTCCCATGCTGTGTCTGCCTGCTCTAGTGGAGGGTCAGACACACAGAGGATTCAGTGGTGATCACTGGATTTACCAGGAGCTGAACATGGGGAAGATGTGCGGGTCGAGATGGTTAAAAGCCTAAGAAATGTTCCTTTTATCCTCATTCTGTGTGCTACAGAGGTCTTCAGTAAGGTAGCTGGACATGGAAGTCAGTGTTCTACTTTTCTTCATTTTTTCCATGCCACTCTTCACATGGAAGTGAAGCTGGCAAGGTATTTTATTCCCAGTGCTGTTTACTCCAAAACTAATACCCTCCCTGCCAGGTTATGTTATATTTGCTCTGCAGTGGACGTGAAAAATGCATTAGATAGGGTTGAGTGCTTCACCCAGACACGTACAAATATGGCTTGAATTGGCTTTTTTTGCAGTGGGATAAAACCTCTGTGTTGTTTGTCACTGCATGGGCTGAGAGGATTGGGATTGGTCATCTGGGAGAAGAGAAGGCTTGGGGTGACCTAATTGTGGCCTTCCAGTCCCTGAGGGGCTCCCAGAAGGATGGAGAGACTTTTTACAAGGGTCTGGAGTGACCTGATAAGAGGGAATGGCTTCACACTGACAGAAAGTGGGTTTAAACTGGATATTGGGAATAATTTCTTCCCTGTGGGGGTGGGGAGGCCCTGGCACAGGTTGCCCACAGAAGCTGTGGCTGCCCCATCCCTGGAAGTGTCCAAGGACACTTGTCTCTTCCAACCCAAACCTTTCTGTGATTCTGTGATCTGTTTCAATTGGTGGCCTCTTATCTGTTTTATACCTACTGCTGCACAGTGTCAGTGAGGAAAAGGGAAAGAATTGTGGCCTCCTGGGTTTTCTGCCTCTAGTGGTGATGCTTTTCTGCTGACCCTGCCTGTGTGTGCTAAATCTTGAGCAGCAGGACCCTTGTGGTGTGTCTGAGGTCCAGCCAAAACCCGGACATAAGGGTTTCACTGGATTAGCTTGTTTTAATGAGTGTTCAAAGGAGTGAAAATCCACACACAGGCTCCCAAATGGTACAAAAAAGGGATGCATAAAGGCATGAAAGTGGATGTTCACCTGTGGCTGTGCCTTTGAAACAGCCAAAATGCACTGAGTGTGGGACCCAAAATCACCCCTGCCGTGGTGCTGCTGCTGATCACCCGACCTGAAACTGCGCAGAGGAATTTGGCTGGATGGAAACTCGTGGTTGTCATAAAATCTCGTGCACTTGCAGCTGTTTGAGGGAGCTGCCTGCGTGCTCCTGGCTGTAAATTGGATCATTTACACTAATGATGATGGCGTGCTGTCATGGCTCAGTGGGGAGGATTAGTTAATATTCATGCTCACATCTTGAGTACTGACAAAAAAAATCCACCGTTCAGAAAAGCCAGGGGTGTCTTCCAGAACAACGGCTGGAGATGTTAACGTGTAGGGTTCAAAACTCCTCAAGTCATGCTCAGTCCTAGTTTGCCTCAGTAGTGCAAGGTGTGCATTAATTAATTACAAGAAAATGTTTACTCAAAAAGCAAATGCCATGTTTTCTTTGTCCTTTGTATTTTCCTTCTGAAGTTGCAGGGCTGTTTATTTAGGCACCTGCCTCAATAAATCAGAGCCAATGTGAAGCCAGGAGCACTTGGATTTCTCTCTTCATAAGGAACTATTAATTTCCTGGTCACATCCTCCTTCTGGAAGTGTAATGAGGCCACAGATAGGAACTGCAAGAGGTTTAGTTCCAACCCCTTTCAAACAAACTCATCCAGCAAAAAGTGTCTGTGGTGATTCTGACCTAATCCTCAAAAAGCCATTTTCAGCAGGCTGTGAGCATGTTCTCAACCTGGAGTATGATCAATCTCTCTGAAGCAAAGCCACAAGTTATCTTCCACAGCCTCTCCCTTTTCTGAGCCTTGGCAGAGCAGCACAGCTGCATTTTTTTGGGCTAGGCAAGCTGTGTTCCATGGATAGTTGCTCCCAGTTTTCCTATAGCCTGTGTTTATGGATGTGGGTGGGGATGGGAGAGTTTACAGTACACAGTAGTGACATGAGATCCAAACCCTGCCAAAGGCATTTTGGAGTAATTGAAGAGCAGAGATGTATAGAAGGAGCAGAGAGAGATTTAGGCCGTGTGTGGTCCTCGGTGACTAAGAACCAGGTGGTTCCTCCTCTGTTCCCCTGCTCAGGCATGCACCAGGGATGCCAGAGTGTGGCCTGGCTTAGGTGTTCTCCCTCGGTGAACCTAACAATGACCAGTGCTGCTGTTACCCTGTCTGTGTCTTTAATAATTCCTGCACAAAAATTGAGTGTGGCACAGGGAAAATTATCCTGGAACAGACACCCGATTGGCATAAATCAGAAAACCTTATTGGTAATCTTGGAAACCAAAGCTGGTTTTTGTGAGCTGTGTCCTGGTTCCCTAGGAAAAAGTGTCTCTCTTTTCTAAATACTCAGCTTCCACTTGGGCACAAAGAGTTGTGGTGAATTGGGGCACTCTATTCCTTTCTCCTGCTGCTAAATTCTTATCTTCAAACTGAAGTTATTTAAGTGGAATCTGCGGAGCTGTACAGTTGTGACAAAGAACAGGCTTTTTCCATCTGGGATAAATAGAGCATGTGCTTTGAAATTCTCTTGGGGAAGTAAAAGTAGAACATTGAAAATGAAGGTAAGCCTCTGTGCATTTAAGTCTTGAGGTTGGTTCGGTGAAATCCCAGCGATCCACAGTAAAAAGGGGGAGGATTTCTCTGCGGGATTTGGGGATGAAGTAATGGCCTTATCGCTGAATTCCGAGGCCCTTCCTGAGGTTTGTTCTGCAGCTGCAATATTCACCAAGCACGTCTTTCAAACTGTACCTACAGAGATGAAGTGGGACAGGGAGAAGATAAGGTGAAATTAGATATTGGAGATTGCATTCCAGGGCAAGAGCTGCTCTGCCTTGGCATTCCACAGTGGTTTTGGTGATGTTGATTCCGTTGGAATTGCTGCAACCTTTCTCTTCTTCACAGGGTGAAGAATTAATTCACTTAGAAGGGAAGTGCTGTCCTGAATGTATCTCCAGCCATAGTCACTGTGTTTACAAAGAACATACCAAAGCTGTGAGTATCCTTGTGCTTTGCAGCAGGGAATAGTGAGTTCTGCTCGTGAAGATTTGGAGGGGTTGGCTCTCCCTCTCTGGTTCTGAGAAGGATATTATTTGCAAGTGTAGCAGAAAAATAATCCATTAATATTGTCTGCAGATTGCTTTTGCAGTTTGCAGAAACACGTGTGTGCATCTGCTGCAGAATTTCAGTTTTCGTTGGTCTCCTTTGTGCAGTTCAATCAATCATTTCCCTTTAATATTTAATATCCCTACTCAGAGGTTTCCTGCACATTTCATAATAGATAGTTGATTTTAATCCTATCAAGTGGAAGCTACAGAGCTGGGGCAGTGTGTAGCTTTCTGCCAATGTATCCCACTGATTATAATCTCTACTGCAACAGGAGCCCATTATTAATATTTTCAAGGAACTTCCCTCTGAAGTTAAAGAGAAAGGGAACATTGATTATCTTGGTTTAAATATACCAGCAGTGGACTTTTCATTGCCCTCACAGGTATGGACTGGAGCTGATAGCTGCTCTTTGCCAACAGATGTGGGAAATGGGAAATTTAATATTGTTTAACTATTAAACAATATTTAAAAATTTTTTAGGTGCTGAGCCTTTCTTTGCTCATACCCCTTTCTCTGCCCCAGGTGAGGCAAAACACTAAGGTGTGAGTTTTTTTCCAGTTGGTGCTTTGTCCCTTCTGAGAGAGGAACTGGCAGAAAAGCTTTGTGATTTAAAATGCCTGTTGTCTTTTTCTGTGGATCTCTTCATCCCTGAAGCCGTGTTTCTCCTGCAGAACGGGGAGACCTGGGCCGAGGGGCCGTGCTGGGAATGCCAGTGCCGGGATGCGGCGGTGACCTGCTTCCAGCGCTCCTGCCCGCCCTGCCGGCGGGGCAGCCGGCCCCGGGAGCACAAGGGACACTGCTGTCCACGCTGCCAGCCAGGTACAGAGCCAGGGCCATCCTTGCCTAGTTCTGCAAGCCCTGCAGCCTCCACTCCCCCAGCACCAGCCTGATCCCGGCATGGAATCTTATCTTGTCTCCAGATTTCAGTTGCTAATTAACTCGTTTCCGTGCAATTTAGTTCTTAGATAAGTTTGAGGCTCCCAGTGACTTCCCCTGGTTTAAGTGGCAGCTTTCTTTTGGCATAAGAAGTTCTCCTCAGGGTTGGTGTTTTGGAAGTGTGTTGTCTTTTTTTCTTCCACTGCTCCTTTCTGAATCCCAGCGTGACTTTTGGAGTTTATGGGCTCCTGATTATTTCTTGGGAGTGGGAAGAAGAAAGAATGTACATACACCATTATGCCACAAGCTCACCTGGGGTTGAATGGCTGCCAGTTAATAATTGATTGGAAAGATTAGCATAGCCTTGGCTTATATGGTAATTTTGCCTATAAATTCCTTTTTCTCCAGGATACTGTCATTCCCCTGGATTTACATTTCATGGTTGGGAGGCTTTAGCTGTGGGTTGCTCGTTCTTTTTGGTAGCTCTTCTTGTTGCAGTCATATAACTTTGGTTTTATCAGAGTGCTCCAGTTAATGCTTTATCTCAGTAAAAAAGAAAATAGCTTCACAGTTTAATTGTGCTGGAGTGCCCGGGTACATTTGCCATCTTCTTGTTTTAAAGCTTGTTATTTGCTTCATGCTAATGGAAATGCAAAGCACTAGAGATAGAAAAGTGAGGAAAACGGGGTTTGGAAAGTTCTCATGGAATTGTCCCGGATTTTTGAGAGGGAACAGCATCTGCACAGGCTGCTGAGGAAGGGGTAGATGATACAGTATTCTCAGCACCTCTCCCTTCTCCTTATCAAGAAGTGCCTCTGTCTGCTGATTATCCTTGAAAAAGTGGTCATTTTGCTTCCATCATGGTAGCATTTTGGAAAATGCTTTGGAGTCATGGAATTGGACATCCAGAGCCAAGCCTGCATTTTTTGTATCCTGACAGGTAACTGGCAATTTCCCTTAGCCAAACCTGCTCTTTTCCCTCTGTGTTTTTCTGTCTTGCAGTGGTAGGGGATGAGAAACAAATGCAGACTGCAGCCTGCAGCAGTTCAATCTGTGAGCCCAGAACACCAGCCCCTGCTGCATCTGCTTCCATAAAGCCAGCAAAAATTGATTGCTGCTTCTCAGAGATGTGCTGCGGGGAAGCTGGCAGAGAGAACCCGCTCCTTTTCAGCCAGGGGAAAGCAAAAAGCCCTGGGCACTGCTGCTTTTATGTCAAAACCAGCAAATATTCCCTCTCACTGAGAACTTTGGGCTTGGAGCCTCGCTGAGAGCACTTGGCTGGGAGCAGAGGGGCTTCTTTTGTAGTTAGAGAAAAATGGTTCTGTTCTGTATCTCTGCACATACCTGTGGCCAGGAAGTCCTTCTGTGGTGCTGTGGCATCGAGGTTTTTCTGCAGGGGGAGCAGTCTGCCACCTGTGCTCTGACCTGGCATGGACACAGAACCGTGACTTACTGCAGGGTTTGGCTTTAGGAACCTCAAATTCAGGTTGTTTCGGGCCGTTAATTCCTGATGATTTTTACTGCTGAGAAACCATGTGGACAGTGAATACCCTTTTAATCAATTGCCTAGAAAATCTGAGTCTGTACAATGGCTTCTCACATACTAAATAGAGCAATAAAACATTTAGCCCCTTTGATATAATCTAGTATATAAAAGCTACTCCAAAGCTAACACACCTTGTACCGCCCAGGGAAACAAGCGATGAATTTCACTTTGATTTCAGAGTTGCTTTGTTTTGCTCCTTCCTGGCTGCCAACACTGCCTCTGTGTGTACCCCCTGTGCCAGGTGAGTGCCACCCAGACTGTGTGAGCTGCTCCCAGGCCTTTGATCACTGTGACTCCTGCCGGGACCCCAGGAAGCTGCTGCAGGATGGGCGCTGCGTGGAGATGTGTGAACGGGGCTTCTACCAGCACGGGGGGGCCTGCTTAGGTAATTTCTGCAAGGGGTTAGAGCCCCCTTCTCTGCTGCATGCTGTGCTTCTGGCTGTGAGATCCCATGGGTTCATTCAGCCTTTGGAAAAGCATCCAGGCAGGTGCTATGTTGTAACCTTGAGACTTTGTGAAGTTTCAGATGGAAGCAGACGCAAAGTCTTGAACTCTTGAGCTAAAATGAGATAAAATCGTCTCATTTTGTCAGAGCCGGGGGGGGTCTTTCTGTATCAGGGATTTAGGATTCATTTTTATTCTCACTTCTTTCTCCTGGAAGTCTGCAATGAATCCTGCTCAGCCTGCACCAATGGATTTGAGTGCTCCTCGTGCCAGACACCCCTGCTGCTGAAGGACGGGCAGTGTGTGCCTTCCTGTGGGAAGGGCTACGTTCAGGATCAGCTCCTCTGCACAGGTACCTCGAAGCAAAAGAGGCTGCAGTCCTCTGTGATGGCAAAACAGCAGGCGAAACTTTACCTGGGCTATGAGAACCCTCACTCTTGAGGCATCTGCTGTTGACATAGGTGTTAATGTTCACCCCAGAGTAAAGGAAGGAGTGAGTGAACAGAAGAACCAATTTTACCCAACAGGGTAAAATTGATCACTGCTTGGGGAAATATTCGTGACAATTCCTCAATGGATCAGTTCTGTTGTGCGTTTCTTTGACTTCAGTGCAGACTGCCTGTGCCTGCTCATGCCAGACCTTTCAGGATATGGTACTTTGAGGTGTATAGAAAATTGCTTGGAGGGATGGGGGATTGATAGGACTCAGGAAATACTTTCTGGGGAAGTTCCCTGCCTTGTTTTGCCGTTCATTTGATCCATACTGTGCGCTCTCCTGGAGGTGCATTGAGCTCACGCCACTCAGGAAGCATTATTACAAAGTAAACTGGTAATTCTATAAAACACTGAGATGTGTCTAAATCCTTTATCTTAGCAGTTGGAAAGACTGAGAGTAAGATTTGGAAGTTAGCTTTCTCTTTGATGGAACTATGACAGTGTTTTTATGAGCTTCCCCTGCTCCTTTGAAATACTTTAAACTCTTCCCAAGCTGTAAAGCAGGTGTTTCTCATCATGGCAGTTTAATTGTTTTCTCTAAAATTAACACTTTTCTCGTCTTGATGTTGGCCTTTTTAGAAGGCTTCTAATTATTTCTGCAGCTCTGATTCAGCAGAGGGGTGGAGCAAATGCTTAACTTCTGAGCCATCGCTTTAATTTCTTTGGAACTCACCCTCCTGCTCAGAATTAAATACAGGCTGAGGGCTTTTGGCACATTTCAGGGCAAAGCACTTTAGATGGTAAGTCCAGCCTCCTTTTCTGAAGTGGTTTCCTTTGAAGAGCTGACCACTTGTTTCAGGTTTTGAAAGTCTGACAGACCTCTGTCCTCCAGCAGCCGCTACAGCCCAGGGCACCATTGTGGATGTATAAGTAGACAAGAGAAACCCAGTCCAAAAGAATTTATAGGCTTAAGTATCAAAGAATCTTCTACTTCATTTGGTTTTATTTTATCATTTCCTTTCCACCTGCTGGTGGTGTTTTAACTGGCAGTGCCCATGCACTGCTGAAGGGGTAGGGAAAGGCTAATGTTTCATTTTATTGCTGGTTTGTAGATCACTGATTGTACACTCCATCCAAATTTGCAGTCACGCATGCTTGTAGCTGAATGTTGCTGGGAAAATTTGTTCCTCTTTCCTCAAGGGAATTAAACCAATTTGCTTTAGTTCTGCCTGGCTGCATTTTCTGCATAAAGTCAAACCAGTGGAGAAAGTCTTACGTTTCAGATGCGGCCCGTAATTCATGGCCATTCACTCTTTTCCTTGTATCCTCTTTATTTCTGCAAATCTCCAATCAGACTGTCGAGACGGGCCTCAGACTGCTCCGAAAGATTTTTCTCATAATGGTTTTAACATCTACCATAAGCATGTTCCAAAATCACAGAAAGGATGAACTAGACTGTGTTAATTGCTATAGTCCCAGTAAACTCCCTCTTGAGGAATTCACTCTGGACTTGAAAGAGATTTAACACCAAGTTTCTTGCTCTATCCTCTTGTTGAAACACTGTTGTCTGCATTGTAGAAAAACACAGTGAATTAGCCTTTCCTTTTGTTCATGATTTATAACAGCTGGTTTAACTGAGTCTCTTTTGAATTTTTGATTACACTTGTTTGATCTCTGCCCTATTTTAATTCTGAACCGGGGTTGTTTCCTGCCCCCATCCCTCCACTTGCTTTTGTGAAGAATTAAAACCATTAAGAGAAAGTAAAATTGAGAATAAAAGGTAACAAGTTCAGCTATGTAGCAGTGGATTTAAAGATCATGTTTGAGTTTGTGTCAGGCAGAGTGCTGGGTTCTCCCTTGGCAGAGACAGAACTCCCCCACCAAAGGCAAAGCACAGAGAAGCAAAAATAAACTATGTCTGCATGGTGGAATGGAAGGGCTCGAAGGACTTGAAGTGTTCAATGCTCTCAGTGCATTTTTCTAACTTAATTATTTATGTTTTCAGGATTATTCAAAAGCCCAGGCAGAACCTAGAGTATTTCTGCTTTCATCTCCCAAAATCCGAATGTTGAAGTGTGTAACTTGACACTAACAGACACAGCTCACTCTGGAGCAAAGCACTTGGATTCCTGCTCCCTACGTGTTGCTTTTCCCTGCTGTCCCTGGCTGTGGAGGATTCTCCAGGGTCCATGGCTGAGCACAGCTGAAACTGAGCTTGCCCAGCACCAGGGATGAGTGCAGGGGAGAGGTGGCACAGATGGGTGAGACCCCAAAGCCCAGCAGTGCCTTCTGTGTTCTTACTGGGATACCAGTGGCATTGCCCTCCTGCTGTGGTCAGACCTGGGAGGGTTTCACGTGTTTGCAGAAGAGACAGTTTGGTGAGCTGCAGAAGAGCCCCCCCAAATCCCAACTGGAAATAGCCAGGGGGGTGGAATCAGCTTCCTGGCTGTGCAGTCACTTCTGTTGATTTATTTTCACACACCCACTTGGTTGCTGCAGGCAAAGATGTTTGAGCTGACAGTGGCTCACTGAATGCTTCCATTTTTCCCTTGTTCTTTCTGTGGAGTTGGTGGCTGGCTGGGTGAGGAGCAGCTGTTGAGCCTGGCAGTGATCCAGTGCTGAAAGAGGGATTTTGGAGTCAGGGTGTGTAATCACAGGATCAGGGTATCGCAGAATGGTTTGGGTTGGAAGAGACTGTAGAGATTATCGTGTTCCAACTGCTCTGCTGTGGACACTTTCCACTATCCCAGGTTGCTCAGAGCTCCATCCAACCTAGCCATAAACACTTCCAGGGATGGGGCAGCCACAGCTTCTTTGGGCAACCTGTGCCAGGGCCTCAGCACCCTCACAGGGCTTTGCCAAGGGCCAGCAAGAGCCAACTGGTAACTCTTTAAAAACAGAGTCAGGCTGCCAGCAGGGAAAAGTGTCTCTTGGAAAGGAGCAGCACCTCTAGGGAGGAATTGAGAACTTTGCAAATACCTGGGAATGTTCAGATGCGCTGACACACTGAGGCAGGTTAACAGGCAGGGGTCCCAGCTGTGCAGTGGGAAGTCTGCAATTAAAGGATCCGAGTCCTGGCACCCACTCCTTCAAAAACATGTTGAAAGTTAGAGTGAGCTCAGAGAGGAGAGAAACAGTCAGGTCTGGAAGGTGAACTGAGGACATTTCACTGCTTAGAAATTTACAGCATGAACTCATACTTTGCAGTTAACTTTCAAGTGTAGATGTGCCCTGAGAAATCATCCAAGCTGGAATGAGATGCAGGTTTTTTTATCAGCAGGGGAAATTATCGACTGGAGCAGGAAACTCTGCACAAGCTCTGCCTTGGGATGGGATGGTTGATGTTTGTTGTGTTAGGATTGTGAGGGGAAGATCCTGTCCACTACAGGATGCCCAGGGTCTTTTTGAGACACCCCTCACACTGGAATGTTCAGGAACCAGAAGAGCCACAGCAGTCTGGAAAGATCAGGAAGGAAGTGGAGGGAAAGAAGATGCAGGAGGGTGAGAAGGGAGAGAGCAAACAGCTAATCAAGACAAGGAAAGGGAAAATAAACCAAGGTGGAAGTGTGGAGAAGGAGCATCCAGAATGCCAAAGGACCATGTGCTGGGCATGAGCTCAAATGTTCTGTGTCTTGCCCCCTGAACACTCCCTGTTCTAACCCCAGGTGTTACAGCTCCCTCCATGTGAGAGGGAGCTGATAGCTCTTCCCTGCCCTGGGCAGCAGGGAAATCCCCTGGGATGGGATGTTATGCCCCTCTGTGCCATATGACTCGTGTACAATGTGCTCTTAGTTCTGTGGATGAGCTGCTGCTGTGCCTGCTGTTTTCTGCATTGCACTGGTGATACTCACAGATGAGTTTTTCTTGGGTGGCTACAACTTCAGGTGTGTTGGCAGGGCAAACATCAAGAAGTTCCCTTTTCTCCCACCTGCCACAGACTGGGAGCACAAGCAGGTACCTGCCTTGTTGTGAAATAATGAATTGAAGAACATCTTTGGAACATATTTGGGTGTAATTGAGAAAAAACCAAACACCTAAACAGCTAAAGGAACTGTAATTTGCGCTGTTCCTGCAATATTGGTACCACAGGATTTGATAGGAGTCTGTGTCCCATATTTTCCCCAGGAATTACTCAGGCTGAGCATGTGAGGATTCCTGATAAGTCAGTTCCTTCTGCACATGGAAGGACAGCAGAAGTTTCTAGAAGCAGGCTGGCTGTTTTTCATTTTGCCAAACCTTGACTGCAGCCCTGCAGCGCAGCTCTGTGTTTGTGCCTGGAGCTGGGTTACTGTCAGCAGTCACCCCAAGGATCTGAGTTTTAGGTAGCCTGTGATGGGATCTCTTCCCATTTCCCTTTGTGCACCAGGGACTTTACAGTGTTCCCAACGCTCCTCCTGGGCTGGTACAGCTACACTCACTGCTCTGGTCTGTGCTGCTGTCACATTCCATGTGCAAAATGCAGCTGGAAGTTATCCTGCCGGGATGGCTTGTATGAAATATTCCAACCTAAGAGCAGCAGCAGGTTGTGTTTGTTGTTTTTCATCTTCTGTGGCAGTGAAAGCCTGAGCAAACCTGTGAAGAAGTGAGGTGGTGCAGGCTCTTTGTTGGAAAGAGCTGGTTGGAAGCGGGTTGTTGGCTAATCCTGCACTTTTCTCCCTTGCAGCCTGTCATGAGTCCTGCTCCTCATGCTGGGGAGCTGCTGAGAACCACTGCCTGTCCTGCAAAGACCCATCACACGTGCTCCAAGCAGGGCTCTGCCTGCCCAGCTGTGGCCAGGGGTTCTACCCAAAGGATGGCATCTGCACTGGTAAATACCTGTGAGAGAAATGCTCTGCACAAGCAGGAATCAATATTTCATTTAGCCGTGTAGCAGCTGGCACTTTATTCATGTCTGACAAGCCAGCTGCACCTTGAGTATTCATACAGGATGAGGGAAGCTGCTGTTTGTTTGTGAGATTATTAATTCATTTACACTAATCACATGCTGTAGGGTTTAAGGGGTTTTTCCTCGCTGAACAGCTTGAAAACCTGAGTTGTTTCTGAGGGCTTGACAAATCCATTTGTCTGCGGAAAGAAAAATGGCCTCTGCCAGCAGGTTTCTGTAAACTTAATTATAATTCAGCATCACAGTAACTAATACCTGCACAGCAGATGTGCCTTGGGAGCCTGGAAGGTTTGCTGGGGAAAAGGGAGAAGAGCTGGCTAGAGGGAATTAAAAGACCTAAGTCTAACAGATCCTGAGGGGGGAAAAAAATCTCAAATAAGCAATCTCACATTTGCCAGATGCATTCCAGTCTAACCTGGATTGCTGTTGGCAGCCACCTCCAGCTGCTTGGGAGGACTATCCATGGTCAGTCAGGGCTTGCTGGGCTTCAGGTATGTGGCTCACACAGGTGTGTCTGGGCCACAGCTCGCTAGGGAGAGCTTAAAAGCCGGAACGTGGTAGCAAAATTGTTGCTATTTGTGCTTATTCTGGATGACCAGGTTCCCCTTCATTTTGGTCGATGTCCATACCAGGCAGTTTTATTCGTCTGTGTTTGAAGTGTGCAGGCTTGAAATCTTATAGCTGAAAATAATTTAAGCTGAAAAGGAAATTTAACTTAGGTTTGGTTTTTACTGCCAGTGGTTTCTCAAAACCCCGTAGCTGTTCCTTGAAACCTCTGAGAGTCAGACCTTTCACCTTCTACCAAAAACCATACATTTTGATACCCAGCTGGAGGTCTGCTTTGTCTAGTGAAAAGAAACAGAAATTGGTTAAGTAAAATCCTTGACTCTTCTAAATATCCAGCAGCCTATTGCCTTAGGGAAGCCAGAGTTCCACAGTGCTCTTGGACAACAGGTCAGTTCACTTCAGAGCTGATTGCCTGGGCTAATATGGACCACAGGAATTGAGAAGAAAAATTATCATGCTTGATTTTAGCTGCATTTTCCCACTTTGAAGAAAAGGGGAGGGGGGGAAATTACTATTTCTTGAAATCACTTTCCCCCCCCACCTCTTTCCTGAAGGGTCTGGTAACTGCTGCTTGCTGTACACTGCCATGTAAAGATTTATAGGGTGGTTTCCATACGTGGGGAGAGGTTGGTGGCTCTGCTGTTCTTCCCTAAATGAGTGCATGTCATTAAGGAGCCGTTCTCGTGGCAGCTTGTGGGCAGTTCTGTGAGAGGTGCTCTCCAGAGCCAGCCAGGTGTGCCAGCTGTGCTGCAGGGAAGCTGCTACACGAGGGGAAGTGCATCCCTCAGTGCCCAGACGGACATTTCCCGAGTGGCAGTGGAAGATGCAGAGGTAAGAGGGGTATTTTTGCATGTGGGGAGGGAATTTTGAGAACACAGAAATGGGAGTGGGGACAGGGAATTTTGGAATTTTTTTTTTTGTTTTCTTCGGTTCACTTTTGATGGATTGTTTCAAATAACCTCTTTTCTTTGTGAAACAGGCTGAGATACATATTCAAAACATTGTGTGAGCGAGAGTTATTACTGTTAGTACTTATTAATACATGGGCACTTCTGCTCTCATTAGTTCACCTAGCTGAGTCTCATTCCAGCTGGGAGTTCTGTACAGCTGGAGAAGGCTGTAGTCAGCAGCACCATTCTCAAGGAGCAGAAATGGGATGTTTCAGTTCTGAGTGCTCTGTTTCTTTATCAGCTTGTCACGCTTCGTGCTCCACGTGCGAGGGACCTCTGGCCACTCACTGCACCTCCTGTTCCTTCCCTCTGGCACTGCGCCAGGGCCAGTGCCTAGAGAACTGTGGAGAGGGTTTTTACCAGGATCACAACATCTGCAAGGGTAAGCTCTGTACTTGGGATAAGTTCCCCAGCTGCTGTAAACCAGGTTTTGTTTTTCCTTTATCCTACACTGAACCAGTCAATGCTTTATTCCTGCCTTTCCTGCTGATTGTTTTCTGCTTTGAGGAAAAAGTGAATTTTCCCACATACTTTCTGCTTTCACACCCCCCGGATTTGGTGATTTCTGGGACTTTTTTCTTTTCTTCTCTGTTTTCTTTTCTCTCTTTTTTCTTTTCTTCTCTATGCTGCTGAAATAAATGTACATTGCTTCCGGGTTTTTCTCAACACGAGTTAAGAGGTGGATGAAATTCCACATATACCTGGTATGAAATTCCACATACACCTAATATGAAATTCCACATATTCACAGTATGAAATTCCACATACATCTGGTAGACTTGCACAGACTGAGGTCATCTTAGCAGTAGTGGGAAAAGCAAAAATTGGGAAGGTGAATTTCTGCTTCTTGTGAGCCCTTCGCACTGTCATTTCTTGCTGTCCCTCCTAGTGAGATTGACCTCACCGTTGTAGTTCCAGAAATTAAAGGAGAATTGGCTGCCTGTGGCACAGGGCTGCAGTTTTTTATTTGTTCGTCAGCTTTACTGAGGAAAAGAGCCGTTCCTTGGGGGTGGGGGGAACGATGTCAAAGCATTTTTCTAAAATCCCTGTTCTGTTGTAGAGAGCAGGACAAGATGCTGTTGGGCCTTGTCATTGTCTCTGGGAAAGCTGTCCGTTGTCCTTCTCCCTGGGAAAGCTGTGGCTCTGATGGCTCTCTCCCCCTGTGCCCAGGTTGCCACCCGTCATGCCACTCCTGCGCTGGCCCGGGGGCCACGCAGTGCCTGCAGTGCCAGGTGCCCGAGGACGTCCTGCAGCCTCAGCTGCCCAGGGAAGGAGCTCTCCATGGCCTTTGCCTGCCCCTCTGCCCATCCCACTTCCATGTGGATAGCACAGGAGTCTGCAGAGGTGAGAAGAGCTGTTCAAAGCCCGGGTGTTTGGGGGGAGCTTGTACCACATTTGATTTGTACGTGCTGGGAGCCCTGCGCCTGCCTCGTGACTGCCATGAGTGTTTAAACTCTGTAACTTTCAAAATGGCATATTCTAGTACTTTTGAGGCAAAATGTAATCTACATAAGAGTCGTGACTAAAAGACTCAGGTACTTTCTTTTTAAATGCCTGTGTTCAAGCCTGCACTGCTCAGCTCAGCGTAGCCTCCTTTCCATTGAAGCTAAGTATGTGATTTTTAGCACTGACTTACTTTGAAGCAGGATCAATCCTTAAATCCTTTGCAAAAAAGACTGAGCTTTCTCCTTCTTAGCCCTTGGGGCAGGTCAAGACATCCCACAGCAGTCTTTTCTTTTGAGGAGGCTCTTCTGCCACATGCCCTGCAGCACACCTGCCGTCCCTGCTCCTGAAAATACCAACTAGGAAGCATTTCCATGAAGGCTAGAGTTTGGAAAAGTGGGTAATGTGATGTACATTGGGGATACATGTGGTTTCTCACCACTCAGAGAGATAGTGACTTAACTAAAGTAGTAGTAATAACAATAGTAACAACACCACAGGTGGCTATTTCTTCCAGTTGGAAAAAAACTATCTTTTAAAAGTGGACATCATTTAAAATCCAGTTATTTTGATTTTATCTCTGTCTCAGCTCAGTGGAATGAGTACAAGCTCATTTTTTTGCTTTAGAGGATGTTAAAAAGGAAAAAGTAGCTTTTTGGGTTTTTTTGGTGGAGCGACTGTCTTACACAGTGACCTAGACAGGTACCCAGTGCTTTGACCTGATTCCTGAAGGCATTAGTGTAGTGTACAGTCCATGCAGTGGCTGTTCCTTGGCAGGTAATGGGTTCTCCTGGCTGTGTCCAGGTCATGGTGTAGCAACTGTGTGAGGGAATCCATATATCCCTGCCTCAGGTGGGTGAGCAGGTCTGAGCAGAGCTCAGTGACAGCGCTGAATTATGTCGTGGAGCAAGAATCCCAGCACAGCCCCCCGTGCTATTGGCTCTGCTGTCTCAGGGGTGGCATTAGAATGGGAGTTTGATTTATTGTAGAAAGGGGTGAGTGTTCAAGATGTCGAACTCTGAGCTCTCACTATAAAATACTCATGCAAGGTTTGTAGGTTCAACCTTCTGGAAAAAGCAAACCCACGGCATTGTGCAGAACAGAAGCACGTTCATATGTAGGGCAAAATGCTGGTGTTGTAGAGTCACAGAATGGCCTGGGTTGGAAGGGACCTTAAAGATCTCCCTGGCAGCCAGCTAAGTGTAGTTGCATAAATTATTTTGTTTCATTTTGTTTCCTCTGTCCAGCCCCGTGTCTTGTCTTCCCAGAGTCCAGAGGTCTGTGTTCAATTCACATGGTGGAACCTGTGGCCTCCAGCCACTGCTCTAATAAATATGAGGTTTTTAGCTAGTGAGTTTATGTATTTATTTAATCAGATGGCTTAGTTGAAGATGGTTTGTTTAGGGCCAGTGCCAGGAAAGAAGTGCAGTTTTTAACTGCACTCTTCATTTTTGCTGGACCGTCCTTGTGATGAGCGTTCGTTTCAGGTGGCCAGGCCACCTCTGTGGGTGTTTGCTCCAGAATGGCTGATGATAACTGTGCAGTGATAGGAAACCCTGCCTGGAGTAACTGCAGGTGATAACAGAAAGTGACTTCAGCAGCTGGTAGGTTTGCAGAACCCCAGAGCTCTTCTGGGGAGGACAACAGCATCACATGGTGGTTTTTTTGCATTTCGGTAATGAACTGTGTGGGTGCAAAGAAATATTAAATATGCAGCTGTCTCTGCTTGCTCCTTATCTTCAGGAACTTCTCTCTGTTTTGTATTCTTTCCTACCTCTCACAAACAGAGGATTCTGTAAAGGAAAAACACCTTCTTGTGATGCTTGGGAAGAAAGCAATCTGGCCATTTTTTGAGGCAGTAACGAGCGAAATAAGCCAGAATTAATTAGGATTTCTGTGTGTTGTTGTTTTCCCTTTGCTGCAGAGTGCCACTCCTCCTGTGCAGGCTGCGTGGGGAGCTCTTCCCAGGACTGCACGGCTTGCCTGGCTCCTCAGGTGCTGCTGGAGGGCAGGTGCCTGCCCAGGTGTCCTGAGGGGCTCTTCAGCCACGGGGACCGCTGCTCCTGTGAGTGCACCTGCAGCCTGCCCTGCTGCATCTCATTCCATGCACCTCCCGGGCTGCATTTCTCAGTGTAATTAGAGATGCTGTCAGATTTTTATGAAGCTGTTTAAGTATTTTCAGGGGAGAATAGGATAGTCCAATTTCAGGGAATGGAATCTTCTCCTAATGGGAGAGAGACGTACGCTTGGAATCATAAATTACACTCAGTTTTGCTCCTCAGGACTGTTTCCCTGAAGATATTTTGTGCTTGATTTCAGGACGGTGTTCCTAGCTTGTGTGCTATGGAAAAAAACTTTTTAATGGACAACACAGAAAAATAAAATTATTTTATTAGGCAAAACCTCAAATTTAGAGAGAAAAACCTTTTCGGAAGTCCATTGCTCTATTTATTCAATTTATTCAGCCAAGGAACAACTCTATAAATAGATTTATTTGGCAGGCCATTGTAAAGATTCATCAGCTCTGAGGTGTGCACTGCCACCTCAGAGCTGAGGTAACTGCTGAGTGCTGCTTTACGTGGTTTCAGGCTTATATAAATGTCTTAGAAACAAAATTTCAGTGTCAGGAAATTAGCATCTTGCAAGCTGTGTCCTTTTATTCATAAAGAGCTTTGAAAGTAGTTTTTGAGAATTTTTTACTGACTGTTAGCTGTAGTATTTTTATCTCCCTCAGATCTGTAGCATGGAAATCTGACATCTGTCTTTAAAGCTGGAAAGATACAAAAGCAGCCCAGGAAATATTTTTGAGCGCTCTTAAGCCGCTTTCTCTGCCATGTCTTTGTTGAGCTTTTAGCAGACAGAAGTGTTTAATGAGCTGGCAGGGCATTCCTGCTTTAAAGGTTTCAGTTTGGGAGGGCTTGCTGGAGAAAGCATTCCTCAGTTTTCCTCTCATGCATATCAAGCTCCACAATGATGTTCATACAGTCCCAAGAGAAGTTTAATTTATCTCCCCTGTGCATCCCACTCTGTTTTTTTATATGCACAAGCATATGCTGGAGGGAGGAATAACAGGGCCAATCTCTCTCTCTTTTATATTGCGTGTACATCTATACCTTGATTAATGCAGGGAACAAATTACATTTCTTAAACTGACAACCCATTCCTCATCTTGTTTGTTCAAGATGAGGATGTAAGAGCCTTCCAAACCACAGCCCTGCAGTCCCTGGTGCCATTAGACGGTTTTCTGCCCATGTTTTGTAGGAGTGAATGATGGTGGGAGCTGGTGTTTTGGGAAGGGAGGGGAGAGGGTGCACCGGGAGCATAACCAAGAGTGGTGATTCTCTTCCTCAGCCTGTCATCCATCCTGCAAGACCTGCCATGGCCCCTCTGATTGGGAATGCTCAACCTGCCACCCCCATGCCACTCTGGATGGTGGCAAGTGCAGGACAGGCTGCAAGGAGGAGCAGTACCTCAACCTGGTGGGCTATTGTGTGGGTGAGTAAGGGGAGCTGCTGGGGGATGATCTGTCTGTGCCATTGAACTGCTGCTCCACACTGCCAGGAAAGCTGCTTGGGTCCTGCTTGGACCTTCAGGAAGAGGAGTTAAGTTAAAATTTCTGATCCAAAGAAGCAGTTTATGGGGCCCTAAAGAAAAGCTGGCACAGCAAGCGTTGCTGTGTGCATTTTTGGGAGGTAATAGGATTTCTGGAAAGGGGTTATGCTGTGTTGGGTGCTCAGTGCCTGCACTTTAAGCCCATCATCTGAAACCACTGATTGCATTTATCTCTTTAAAAAGAAAAATCACTTTTAATCCATCACACAGACACTTATAAACATATCCTGGGAACTGCTCCAACAATTTCTGAGCTTTATCAAGCAATTTTTTTTTCTTTATCAAAAAAAGCTGGAGTGTGTGAGGCTTAATCCAGGCTGAACAGTTCCAAATGAGATAAGGAATCCTAAGAAAAGGGAGAAATGCATTAGAAGTAATAAATATATCCATTGAGAGGCTATTGTTCTGTTCTCAGTTTAATATTATTTCCCTTCACAGAGCCTTCTTTTTGCTTACATCTATGTCCTGGATGTTTTTTAATGGAAGACTTGTTTCTTTGCTCTTCACAGCTTAATTCTATGAACCATTTCTTCATCTTCCCTGTAAACAACAGTGATTGTTTTGTCTGCAGAGACAAAAAGAGCAGGGAAAGAAAGGGTGCAAGAAGTAGGATAATATCCTAAAAGTACTGTACAGCTCCTTAGGAATTCAGATTGAGGAATCAAGATGTTTCATACAGTCAGATAACTACAACCTGGAAATAATTCAGGGTCTCAGTGTAAAGAGGTTTCTCTGTCCTGTACAGTTTCAGGGGATACAGTGGTACTTACTAATGTCCTGTCAGAGCTCTGTGCACTTTATTTCTTCCACCTTATTTCCCCATTAATTTGCATTATGCTTCCTATGAAAGAGGTGAAAAAGTGGCCTTCCCCTGTAAATTTTGTTGGGAGAACCTTAGTACGTTTTATCATCAATCAGGACTCTTTCTGAGGAGGGTTTATTCTGCTGCTTTAATTATCCCTTTGTTTGGTGTCATGGACCAGTTATCCTGCTCCCAAATCCCAGAGATCAGTGAGATGTCACAGTGCTGGGCAGGAGCTGGAAGCAGTGTGGAGGGCATTCCTTGTGGCATGGGAATGTTCTCAGTGTCCAGATGTTTCTTTGTCCCACCGAAGCTGTGAGAACCCTTGCAGAAGAACATAACTGAGATTTTTTGCCTTGACCAAAAAGTTGTGCTTTGGCCCTGGATCTGCAGTCTGAAGTGTGTTGCTCTTTGTGCTAAATTTATGGCTGGCGTTCAGGCAAAGGGTTGCTTGCCAGTTCTCCTGGAGGTAAAGAGCTCCACATCCAGGTTGTTAAGTTTCACTCATTCTTCTCATTCAGCACTGATTGAAATGCTGAATTTGCCCTTGCAAGTTATTAATTATTGGTTAAAGAGCAGCTGTCCCATAAAAGAGAGCGTTAAAACTCCTGACGCTCTCATAAGATATGATTTGCATCAGAATCTAACAAAGCTTTTTCCTTCGCCTCCCAAAGCAATATATTTTTACAATTATCCTCCCATTTATCTTTAATTCCCGACCCTCCAGGCAGAATTGTGTTACGGCTTATAGGGCCTGCTGTGCATTACAGTCAGCTGCCATACTTTATGGACCTGGACGGGAAAATCTTTCACAGAGGCTGGAGAAAAGCAACTGTCACTCCAAACCATTGCCTGGGAATTAATGGTGTTATTGGGCATGCTACCTGAATGAGGATTGGAACATTTTCCTTGTTAATAGGGAAAAAAAAAGGTCTTGTTTTCAGCAGTTAATCAAATAAGCATTTCACATTTAAGCAGAAGAAAGACAAACTGTCCTCAACTTTCAGAAAATCAATGAGTCTCTGAGCTCTGTTTTGGGCACACAGAATTTGTGCCAATTCTTCTCTGAGAGTGCTCAATTGATTAATTTTATTTTATAGCCCAAATGTACAGGAATGTGCTTGAGATTTTAGGCATCCCCTATTGGATCTCACAGCTTCTATGGGTTTTGGTTTTTTTAAAACACCTCTCAGTTACCCCATCTCTAAATCAAAAAAGAGCTAAGTCCAACAGAAAACACTCTGTGATTTCCCTCTCCCTCTTGTCCAACTCGACTTCAGCTTCAGGAAACTTTGCAATCACCAGTCTAAAAATCCCAACCACTGCTGAAAGTCTTGTCCTGCTCATAAACCCCTGCCCTCGCTTTTCTGGTTTGGGGTTTCCGTGTTGATCTGGAAGCTTCCCTGTTGATCTTTTCCTAACTGCATGGAAGGGCAATTAGACAAATGCAGAGGGACTGGTGTGGAAGAAAACTGTGAACACCAACTGATAGAGAATCCCTTGCAGTCTGCTCTTAACTCCAGCTGCATCTTCCAGCTGCAAGGGAACTCCCAATCCCTGTTCCGCAGGCCCTTGCTTTCTTAGGCTGTGTGCAGTTGGGAAAACGTTCAAAGCTAAACCAGAAGAGCTTGGCTCAGGAGGGGGCCTGTAACAAGCTTTGCTGCCTTGCTCTTAAAATTCCAGAAGGGACACTCTGACAACAAGAAATACCCTCAGTTCCTTGTAAAATTAATGAGCTGTTGCTGTCCGTTTAGAGAGACATTGGTATCATCACAGAGAGCTGGAGTTTGGCTGAGCAGAGCAAGAGGGGCTCAGCTCCACTTGCTCACTGGCATGCAGCCTCCTAAAGAATCAGCAGCTGAGCTGCCAGAGGAGGGAAAATCCTTTCCCTGCTTTGGTTTGAGCTCCTTTGTGCCAGGCACCATCCAGGTGGGTCTCCCACCTCACACTGCCCAGGGAAGCTCTCATGCAGGGTGCAGAGAGATCCCTGCAAATGCAGTTGCACATCACCAGGAATTCCCTTTGCTTGTTTCAGTGACAGATTTCCCTTTCAGGTCTTGGAAAAGAGAGACAAGAAAACATTCCAACAACCAAAGCAAGGCAAAAATCCTGGTCAATGCTCCATATCCTTTTAAACCAACCTCACTGACTTGCTTTCTGGAATTACTGTAAGACCAGAGACTTTTTTGCATGTTGATTTGCCTATGAAGTGTGTGGTGTTCTCAGTGCTGATTTTAAGTCATGCTCTGTTGTAAACTTCAGGTCTCACCTAAGAGCACAGCACAAAACTTCCATCAGGAAATACTTTTCTGGAGAACCCTAAGAGAGGTGATGTGTTTAAACAATATAAGCTTAGCAAATGGTGGAGCTGAGAGGCAGAAATACCACTGGTTTCCTTTGTGAGCATTCACAAACACTTCAGAGATGGTTTTGTCTCCCCAAGAGCCTCTTTTGTCTTAGAACAATCTGTAAGAGATAATTTCCATACAGGAAGGAAGGGCACCGTTTTCTTGCTTTATTTGCCAAGAGAAAGCTAAAGAGGGTGTGGAAGTCAAGTAGCTCTGGAAATCCATCTAAGTATTTCCATTCTCCTTTACAATGGAAGCAGCTTTATAGGAAGATCAGTGATAGGGAAGGTGATGGGGATTATTTTTGCAAAGAGGTGAAGAAGGAAGAAATCAGAGCCAGCTGGAAGAGGAGCAGGAAAACATTTTGCTTGGAGAGTGGGAGGAAAGTCAGCAGTCTCGGAAAGATGAGGAGGGAGGCATTGGGTCTACAAGCAAAGTGATGACAGAATTCCTAAGAATCCAGTTTGCATACTGGAAGGGGTCTAAGGGAATTGACTTATTTGTGTGGCACTGACCTGCAACCAGCTGGGGATGTGAAGGCTCCAGAAAACCCAGATCCCACAGGCTGTAACATGCCCGCTAGCTGAGCTGGAGGGAGGATTGACAGGGAGAAGGCAGAAGCAGGAAACAAGTAGGGCTGCTGGGGGGTGTTACTGAGAAGCACAAGGAAAACATCCCCCTTCTGTTAGTCCTTGCTTCAAAGGGAGCCTGCTGTGAAAAAGTGAAATCATCTCTCCCTAAACAAAGCCCTTCTGTTCTTCCCTCACTCTCTCACTCGCTCCCCAATGTCCCTCAAATTCACCATGAGCGTCAGCCCTGGGTTTTTTGTTGGTGTTGAGTGTGCTTTGATCTCCAAGCTTGCAAAGGAACAAGAGAGTGATGGGGCTGGTTCATCCCAAAACAGTAACTGAGAAAACTCTTTCCACTCGTAGGAGTGAAAATAGAGGCTTGTGAAGAGAAAACTCTGCTGCAGCAGCACTGACTTTTGTAGATACGTAGATTTTTAAATGTTAGTTTGGGAGAATCTAGGGTTTTTTTGCTGCAGATAATGACTGTGTGTATACCCTACGTTTTCTCAGTGTCATTTTTATGCTCTGTTTATGAAACCTTTTGACCAGATTTGTTACTCATTGTACCCTGCCAAAGCTGGACCAGTGGCTCCAGCAAGAGATTCAACTGGAGGAGTATTATTTTAGTAGTAAGGAGAGTCAACATATTACCAGGTAAACGTGGAAGTACAAAAAACTGCTTGGATTTCTGTTAATTTTATTGGTTATAAGTGCATAAAACTTGTCACCCCACCTCCAGCCTATACTAATTATAGGTACTCAAGGCCTTTGGGATGACCTCATAGTCCTTGCTCCCTAAGGTGGGCTGCATGTGATCCATTCTGGCTCCAGGGACTCCAGAGAGATGGCAGGTCTGTCCACTCTGGTGTCAGTGTAGGTTTGGCATCTCTGGCTGTGAAGATTCATGGGATTTATGCCTTAGGTATTGAGGTGTTCTCCTGTGCAGTGGGAAGCTGCAGAATGATAACCCCTGGGAGCTGTAACCCCACTGAGGAGGTTCTGAACTTGGTCACTGAGCTGGGGAGCATGACCTCATGTGCTGCCTTGCTTTTATGTCTCTTCCTGCACACCTTTACCCCAACTCTGCCTGGTAATTTCCCAGCTCCAAGGCTGAGAGCACAGGGCAGAAACTTGATGGATTCTATACCCTGTAACAGCAGGAGGTGAAGGAGGCAGCTCTCTAAGAAGCTTGGATCCCTGCCTGCAGTCAGGACTGGATCAACTTCTGAGCTGCTTCTGGGCTTTTGCAGCAGTGTGTGGTAAGAATCACCTGTGTGTGACATGCAGGAGCAGCTATGGATGCTGAATTCCTCCAGCTCCCATGTGAGCCTGTGTTCAGCTTGTAAATTCAGATTGCCTGACAATCTGTAGTAATGCTGTCACAAGAGACAAAAGACAGAAAGGTGAACCTGCAGCAGAAATCTGACAAGAGGCCAGGTACTCAAATCAAGCCTCATTGTTACATATCTTTCAAGACAGTCATCGTTTCCTTTATAATTTTCTCGATTACCATAATGAGGATTAATTTGGCTTCCAGGTTGCCTTACACTGCACCTTTGTGCACACAAAAGGCTTGTTGTCAAACCTTTTGAAGCACCTAAGTTCAGGCAGAGGTCAGGAGACACAAGCTTGTGTCCTGCTGGGGAAAAAGGAAAAGGTTTTGAGGCACTCTGATGCCACTCTTGGCTTGGCGTTGGGGGCTGCTGTGGCTGTTTCAGGGTATGGATGTCTCATTCATGTGGGAAAATGTGAGCAGCAGGAACTACAGGAGAAGGTCATACAGCTGTACAGGTTCTGCTCCTCATTTTTCCATGGTGGGAGCAGAGGGAGGTGAGTGCCTGAGGCCTCCAGCGGAGCTAAAGAGAAACCTGTAGGCAGAGGCACTCAAAATCAGAGAAAGGTCTTGGGAAGCAAAGGGCTTTGAGCTGGCTCTTTGCAAAGCTTTCCCAAGCTCACTTAACTATGGGAAAGAGAATGCTTGAATAGGGTAGGAGGGATGCAGAGGAAAAGGAGAAATGTTGTGGTGCTCAGGAAGAGCACAAGATGAGGAGGAGGCAAGAGGAAAGGAATGCTCCTCGGATGCAGGAGTTTCAGGTAGCAGCGTTTGCTCTCAAAGTTCCATCCCTAATGCCCTCCCGGAGTTCTCAGCTAAGCTCTGTGCTGTCCCTCTGTGCTCACTGTCCCTTGTTCCCTGCTCCCTCTAGACTGCCACCCCCTGTGCCAGCAGTGTGTGGCCAACCTGCGGGACAGCGGCAGCATCTGCCTGAAGTGCCAGAACGGGCGGCACCTGCTCCTGGGGGATCAGTGCCTGCCTGACTGCCCTCCGGGACACTACGCCCACAGCGGCGCCTGCAAACGTGAGTGCCTCCTACACACACCTGAGTAGCTGCAAGTGAGTGCCTACACACACCTCGAGTAGCTGCAAGTGAGTGCCTCCTACACACACCTCGAGTAGCTGCAAGTGAGTGCCTCCTATACACACCTCTAGTAGCTGCGAGTGCCTCCTACACACACCTCAAGTAGCTGCAAGTGAGTGCCTCCTACACACACCTCCAGTAGCTGCAAGGAGCTGCCTGCATCCTTGTCAGAAGTTCCATGAAGTGCTTCCTGTTCAGTAGAGAAGCTTTGTCCAGATGGTGGGACACTGCACTGGAGCAGGTTTTTTTTCTTGCTGGTAGGAGTTTCTCAGGATATTTTGCAGCCTGAGGTGGAGCATCATCCTAACTAAGGTCTGTTACTGAGGCTTGCCTTGCTACAATGATGGCCCAGAAGGTGATGGCTTGTAGCAGCTCCTAAAACAGAAAGTCAATTCCATTCAGCTTTTTAGGCTGGCGCAATGGATGCAGCACCTGGGGCGCATTTCATTTTCTAGCGTGCCCCTGCATCTCCTCCCCTTTTTGTTGCTGATGTGGTTTCATATTCCAGTCATTGTCTGAGCTGCTTTATACTCCCTGGGCTCTTAGAAGAAAGCAGATTCCTTTTCTTCTGTGGCTGACAGAGACGTGGTAAAGCTGAAAGCTGAGCAAAGGGTATTGTATTTTAGTTTCAGAGAAAGGATCCAGGACCAGAAATTCAGCACAATGTAGATGCTCCTTTTGCAGGAAGTGGCATTTCCTAATCTAGTTTAGGGTGGGTAATATTTCAAAGCTTCTTGCCAGCATTCTGAGGGCTGTGTGTTTATTTACCTGTTTTTGACAAATGAGATCTCAGAGCTATGAAACATACTCTGTGTCACTTGATTGGAAAGGCCTCTGAGAGAGAGAGAGGTTTTGCCTTCCTGGAAATGTAAGCCTAAGGATAACATTTTTTCCCTTTGGTTTAAAAGGAGTTGTGCATTTTTCAGATGTCAAAGCTCATAGAACATTTTGTTCTGGCTTTTAAAATCCCCAGCACAGCTCAGTGTGGTCGCTTCTGATTCCTTTGCCCACTCTCACTCATGATTAATTTTACACCTATCATGATAGGTGCAATGATGGCATCAATCTTTAGGTAAAGGCCTGTCAAGAAGTAAAACAGACTAATAATTTTGTATGTAACCTCTCTGGAAAAAGTAATAGGGTACATTGGCCCTAGCCACTGTGATATTTTAAATCCCTTCGGTCAGACTAAGAAATGAGCCTGAAAAGCCATGAGGGAAATGGGGAGAGGGCACATGGAGATAGTCTGATCTCCATCAGTGCAACTCCTGCTGAAGGGATGGATGTGAATCTTCAGGAAAGTGTGGAACTGTCAGAAAAGGACTAGATGGTTCCTGCACAGACAAAGAGGATCTAACCTGAAGCTAGTTGGGAGAAAGCATGAGAGGGTGGCATGTCCTAGCCCTTTTTTCACTCTTTTCTGTTAGACAGGTGCTGGCCAGATCCTGCAAAGGTTTTTCTTAAGAAGGGAAGGTTGAAGAGAAGAGGGTAAAAAGAGAAAGAAAGGAGAGGATCCTTTCTTGGGCAGGAGGCACTGTGCACCACTGATGGGTTAGACTTGGCAGGAACTTTTGGTGCTCACCATCCCAGTCTCTGAGAGTGTTTCTGCTGAAGCCTGTGAAACTTGCCCTGAGACCTGCTTTTCCTTGAACAGAAGCACTGTTTTTCGCTGTCCCTGCAGGGTGCCACCCTTCCTGTAGAACCTGCACTGGCGAGGGTCCCTTCTCCTGCTCCTCCTGCAACGCCAGCCTGGTTCTGTCCCACAGTGGCGCGTGTGCCCCGCTCTGCTCCCTGGGCTACTACAGGGATGACAGGCAGACCTGCAGACGTGAGTGCCTCTCCCCCTGCCATCTCCCCTTCCCACTGTGCATTTACCAACGTGTCTTTTCTTGTTCCCTTGCTCACTGGTGCTGTTGCCTGGAAAAGAAAGGTTTCAAGTGCCTAAAAACGCGATGTGAGTTGACAGAGGTGATGAGCTGCCTCAGGAGCAGGGCTGAAATTTGAAAACAGTTGCAGTTTTGTTATTGACCTCAAAAGACAAGAGGCTTTGTGTCCTGCTGTAAAAATCTGCAGCAGCATCTGTGTAGGTTTCCCTGTGATGGATTCTGGACTTGATGAAAACTTGGCAAGTTGAGACCAGTTTTAATCAGTCCTTTCTGAGGCAAACCTCCTCCCCACTGTACTACCTGCCAGTACATGCCATGGAAGCTGCACTGGAGCATTTATGTCCATTTCTCCTCATGTGAAACCCCAGGGGAAACAAGGTACAGCTTGGTAGACACAGCTGATCCTAATGGTCTGGTGGAATTCATCTGGTATTAAGTTATGCTTTATCCTACTCTTGCTATCTTTTGGGAATCTCTCAGGGCCTCTCTTTTTCTTTATTATTTTGTGTTCACTCTGGCCCTGGGTTATTCCTCTCTTAATTATTTGGCTTGATGTTCCAAAATGAAAACTGGTATGGCCCAAAGTTATAAAAAGCCAGGAAAAAGCCCTGCTTGATTTGTCCCACTATAATACACACACCTAAAAATGAGTGAATGCTGAAGTGGTTTGGTCACTGTGAACTGAACACTCAGATTAGTGAAGTCCTGCGTTACTCTGACTTAAATTCTCCCAATTTATGATAAAATAACACTGTTGCACTGAGTCCAGGTATCAGTGTCATCCTACCTAGACCAAATTTTGTCACTGATGAGGTCCTGTAGGAGGAAACTGATGTGGTTGTCAGCTTTACCTGCCTTTTGTTGAAATAGATGGTTCTCTTGAAACTATTATTTCCATCTCTTCAGCAGAAATGGAGACACCTTACATAATTTCAAGGGAATAGCTGGAAGGACTTGTATCATTCTGTTGCAAAAAAAAAAAAAAAAAGCTATTCAATAGTAATAAAAAAAGAAAGTAATAAAAAAATAGGAATTTAAAAAAAAGGTTTCTTGCTGTTCGGGCTGGTTTCCTACAAGCTCAACAATACTCAGTTTTCTCCTGCAGTAGGGATTCTCTTCTTGCTTGCTGCACCAGGATATCTCCCTTCCTAATTAACATGCCCCTTTCTAATGAAATCTTTCCTGTTGATAGCTCCTGCCTCAGGACATCAAGGTAGACTGGGAATGTTCCTGAGGCCTGCACCCTTCCTGAATTTGGTTTAGGGGCTCAACTGCAAATAGATTTTTTTTTTTTTGGCAAGCCAATTCAGCTGCTCTGATCTCCTTATTGCAAATGGCTTTTTAAGAAGTGTTTGTAATCCTTGGAGCAGGAGGCTCAAGGCCAAGTGTGTTGGATTTTTGTCATTCCAAGTGTGACTTGTGCCTTTTCAAGTGCTGCTGATAAGCCACCAAGATACAGATTGTCCCAGGCTGCTGGGAAACTGCCACTTCGAGGGAATGAAGATTGTTTAATCGGAGGTTGGCTGTTAGGCTGAGAAAATCTGGTCTCTCTTCAACGTTTATTTTAGTCTCTTTGCACTTTTGAGGAACTCGGGGTTGGAACAAGGTTCAGAGAGATGCTGAGTGCACGTATGGGCTCTGGGACATATTTTTAAACTCAATGACATCCTGGCCCAGGAACAGTGAGAAGCTTAACGAGTCCTTCACGGTTTAAAAATGCAGATACAGATAAAACAAGCAGACAGGTTTGCTTCCAGATACAGTTTTTGCTTACTTTTCTGGCATGCCTCCATGGGTAGCCCGGTTTCCGTGGATTCAGACCTCATGTAGAATGTTTTACTGTATTTTTAATAGTTGGTTTTTTGGAATACTTTAAAAAAGTAATTTTTTCATATAGTATTCTTAAGTGAAGAAAATTCCGAGTGGCACCAGAGCGCCTAAAAGCAGCTGCTTGATTCTTTAGGTAAACATTTTGCTAGAAATTATTTGTACATCAATAAAATGCAGACCTTCTGTGACGTTTTTTAAAGGAGCTGAAACAAGGAACTGTTTTGAAAAACATTGTGTTCTTGCTTCAGTGAGAGCAGCATGGGTATTTTCACATTTACTTTGGTATTTGGAGGTTTTTTGGTTATAAAACCGTGTTTTGAATTAACATGTCAGTATTTATCACCCAAGCTGTTAGTACAGCCTCCTGCGAAGTTTAGTTCCTGGACATCAAAGAGGTGAGTTGAAATATTCTGAACCTCTGGACTTTGATCCTAGATTCAGTAAATCCCTGAATTATTTTTTTCCTGGCATCTTTAGTGCTCCCTGCAGCTCCAGAATTTCACACTGTGTGCAGATAAAAAGGTGGAAACGTTAAGTGAAATTAAATGGGCCTTTGGTCCCACCAAGGATTGCAGCAGTCTACTCTGCTCTCCAAATTCGTGTGTTTCTGAATAAAGAGTTGTGTGAAATGCAGGTTGCACAAAGGAAATTTAAAAAAACAGAGACAGGGAAAGCTCTTATTTGGGGATTTGGATTCAGGGTCAGTGTTCTACCCTGACCTGTCCAGAGGAAAGTAAGAAGTAGCGTCAGGGGACATTCCAGCCTGTTCCAAATGGAATTTGGCTCTTTACACTTTGGAGAACGTGAAAAGGAACAAAACAAGCAAAAACCCTGAAGTCTGCACAGAGGACAAGAGGAGTGGCAAGGCTGCAGGGTAACACCATTTTCACTTGTGCTGGTGCATGGGGAATGACACTGGTTTTCCCTTTCTTTCCACAGCTTGCAGCAGCCAGTGTCGGAGCTGCGACTCAGCCGCCGGCTGCACGTCGTGCAGAGATGCAGCCAAGGTCCTGCTCTTTGGGGAGTGCCAGTACGAGAGCTGTGCTCAGCAGTATTACCTGGATTTTTCCACCAAGACTTGCAGAGGTGAAAAATACGTAGCCGGTTTCAAGGAAAAAAAAAAGGGAGAGAGAAAAATAAATAAATACAAGTGCCTCGGCTAAGAATCCGTTAGATGGCAGCAGGAGCTGTGCAGGTGGCCTGCTTTAAAAAGGGTGTAGGAAGGGGAAAATTGTTCAGTGACAGGTTGCTTGCAAGGTTTCTGCAGGTTTTTTTTTTGCTTTTTGGGCAGCCTGCTGTCACATACTTGAGCCTTTCAGTGGAACAAGATGATTGCAAATCACTCTCTTGTAAATGATTTTGTAACTGAGCTAGCAAAGTTTTCAGGGGTCAGGTCCAGCAATTCATTTAGTCACGGGTCAGCTGATAACGAGTGAGGTTGCCAGGATAAGTCTCTTTTAGGGGGCTTATCTGGCCTCCTGTACTTACCTGTCTCTCTCTCTCTGTCTTACTAAATCCTGCATCACTGGATGGCTGCAGAAACAGCAGTTTGGAGTGATTTAAAAGACACATGACCTGAAAGTTTTCCAGAACTCCCCAGCAGAGTGTTCCATAATGGAAATAAGTGATGTTTTCCCACAGCTTGTAGACCCCAAGTGCTAAGCCCTTGTGCAGGGTAAGCACCCCAGAAAGGGCTGCCCTGAACTGATTTTTGTTTGCTTCCAGAGTGTGACTGGAGCTGTAATGCCTGCAAAGGTCCCCAAAGGACTGACTGCCTGCAATGCATGGAAGGCCACATTCTCCACGAAGGAGCTTGTGTGGAAGAGTGCCCTCCAGCTTTCTACCGGGAATCAGACACATGCCAGAGTGAGTTTTCATGGAGCATTACTTCCAACGTGTTTCCCTGCTTGTCTCCCAAGAGCTCTCAGGCTGAACTCTTTGCCTGTGTCTCTTTAGGGTGTGACCAGCCCTGCCTTCAGTGCCAGCAAGCAGACAAGTGCAGCCTTTGCCCAGCCCCGTTCTTCCTCCTGGGCAGTATTTGTGTTCCCAAATGTGGGCAGAGATACTACACAGACGAGGCACAGCGCGAGTGCACAGGTGAGCACAGCGAGCTTGGTGCAGGACAGTGGGCAAATGAGGAAGGAACTTCTTGCCAACTTTTGTCATAACTCTTTGCCCACCATCTTGACTCTTTTTGTCAGGTAGGTAAGACACCCATAGTGGTGTTTCTGCTTTGACCCTGGGGACAGCTCTGCGTGCCAGTGGCTGCACTGGTCTTGCAGTGTCTCAGTGGGGTTGTGATTTCCATCCGATGCAGCTTGTCCTCCTGGATGCCTGGAGTGTGACAGTGGCAGCCTGTGCCACCTCTGCGATAGCACCACATTTCTGAAGAATAAGATCTGTGTTTCTGCCTGTGGTCAGGGTTTCTATGGCAATCCACGGACCAGAGAGTGTGAAGAAGGTGAGTGTCTCTCAAGAGACAGCACCATTTATCATCAGTGTAAAACCAGTGACAAAATAGCTTGGGGGAAATCCCTTCCTGAATCAAGTTTATTGGTTACTTATCCATTCATTGTTCTAAATGAATATTTACTAGTCTGTCTGCAGTTGGCTTCAAATTCTGTGATGGGGAAATCAAGGCAGGAAGTGATTTGCCAAAGTCATGGTGTGGATTGGGACGGATTGCAGTTCACCTGGGTCAGGAATGAACAGGGCACCCAAAAAATACTGACAGGTGACAGGCATGATGCCAACACAGGCCGTGGTGATTCCTGCAGTAACATTTGTCCCTCGTTTCCCTTCAGCCAGCAGGCATCCCTCGAGCTCCCGTGTGAGCCACACCCTCACGGTGGGGATTGGCGGGGTGCAGCCCCTAGACCTGTCCTTGCTGGGCAAGGTGTGTGATCCGGCCGGTGCCTCGGGCCAGCCGCTGCTCCACGTGGACAGCATTCCCTCCACCGGCCGGCTGGTGATGCTGCTGGACGGGCAGGAGGTGCCGCTGAGCCGCGGCCAGCGCTTCAGCTGCAGGGACGTGCGGGAGAGGAGGGTCCGCTTCGTGCACAGCCAAGAGGAGCCCAGGTGACTGGGGGAACCTTTTTTCCTGAGCTCTCACCTCACAAAAAAATTGTTGTATCTTGAGAACGGCTATTTCCTTCTTCCTTGGAAGCATTCCTAAAGGGAGAGACACTTCCCACTGCTGTTAAATCAACTTCCAACTTAGACTGTACCATGGTGGAACTGGTGGTGCAAAACTTCTCAGTTCATGGTAGAAGAGGTCACTGTGACCCAACTCCCAAACCTTCTGTCCCATCTTCAGGATACTCAGCTGAGAGTTAAAACTGGCATATTAATCTGATTGTTACCACAGTTTCTTGATATTGTTAGGAAGATGCTCAAGTGATATCACTGCTGTGCTCTCTGGCATAGTTTGCCTTCAGCCTTTCCTTGTTTGCCTCCAGTGTGAGCTCTGTTAGTACCCTGGAATAATTAGTGGTGATTAGTAGCTGGCAGAGCTCACTGCAGGGATGTTGCAGGGAAGCAGGTTTTTCCTGCAGCCCGGCAATAAGCAAGCCACGCTGCCAAATTTCACATTTGCTTTGCATCACCACAAAGCCTTGGCACTAGAGTGACATGAGTGGAACTGTTCTAAATTTCTGGCTGTATAAATCAGGGAGGTCTTCGATCTAAATAAGATCTGAAGAAGACTTTCAGGGTGTCCTGATGCCAAGGGTGAGCTGGTGTTCACCAGACTTCAGGCATATGTTCCTGTATCCTGCTTTTTTTTTTGAGTCTACCACATTTTTTTTAGTCACCACGAAATGTCAGCATCTTGTCTTGAGAAACAAAGCTACTTTATTACTAAATATTACTTTATTATTTATACTGTTACTTTAAACTTCAAGGTGTTTGGGTGGCATCACTGAGAAGTAAATGGGAAGGAAAAATCCTGGCAAGTCCTGAAGCCAGATAAGTGAAGCTTTTCTTTAGCAGCGAGTGGCTGACATTTAGAATTGGCACTTTATCTTGGGGATGCCATCTGATGTGGATAACGTTACTTAAAGGGAGATGAGGGTATATTATTGCACAGCTAAAGGTGTTTTATTAACTGTTGTGGCTGTTGTGAATCTTCAGGGAAAATACTATAAAAATGTAAGAAAACTTGAGCTAAAGCTTCTGTCACTGAGCCAGTAATTTTTGCTGAATATATAATGTGCTTATCATTACTGAGTCCTGGAAGAGTACTTCATTAATTTATACTATCCTGTATTTTGGCTTGTTGGGGACCTGTTTAGGAAAGGACAGTTTTCCTTGAAGGTCAGTGATCAACAGTCATTCTCCCACCTTGAGGTGATCAACATTCAAGCTTTCTCAACACAGGTAACAAAGCCTGGAAACAACCCCAAATTTAATACCATTTGAAGCCTTGGTTTCTTGCAGGGATAACAAAGGAGCTGGGCAGAACCTGAGCAGGGGTTCAGATCAGGCAAATTGGACTCAACTCTCCCTTAGGGGCAGCAGCCAAGAGTCACATGGAGGAAAGGCAGTTGGGGAATTGACTGGAGAAGTTGGCCTGTGTGGTTTTGCTTGTGCAGGGAGTTGCAGCTGTGCAATCATAGAGCAATTATCAGTGAGGGCTGAGGAATCCCTACTGCTCAAATTATCCTTTGGATCTGCTGATGCTCCAGTTCAGCCTCTTGCTGCAGGCCAGTTGGACCAGGATTGATCCCGATAGCAGGAAATCTTTGACGCTCAAGTTCAATGCTCTGTTCTAGGACAGCTGGGAATTAAATCAGCATCAGCTATTTAAAGTGTGTCTCTTAAACTTCTCACCACTTCTGGGCAAGGTGACAGCACTGCCAAGTGTCCATGTCTCCTGTGTTATTGTTATTTAAAGTCTGTGGCACAAAATGGGTTCCAGGTTTCCAGGGAGGCTTTGCAGCTTGAACTGAACTTTTTCCAGTGTGAAAACCTCGATCAGAAATTGTGACTACCTGGCATATCCTTACAAACAGAGACCTTAAAGTGCAAAAGAGAATCTGCTACTCTTAAGGCCTATTTACATCCTCAGAAGGGCACCAAATGACTTGACAGAACTCTTCTAGTGCTAGCTCCTTCCTGCCTACAAGCCTGGCTCAGCCTCCACCCTCACCATGAGTAATTTATATTTCATATTAGTTGTTCCCATAACTTCTGGAAATTAGAAGTGCTCTAGTTTGTCCTTTAGAATAAGACAAACTGTGGGTTTTGATCCTGCTGTGTGCATATCGATTCTGGCTGGCGCTGAGATCTTGGCTCAGCCTAATCTCTTGTTTACCTCAGTAGGACATTCACCTAAGTAAGAGCTGCAGTCACTGCCCCAGAATACATAAGTGAGGTTTAATGATAGGAATTCTGCCTGTTGATCCCTAATAACCCTGGGAAGTCGTGCACAGGTGAGGTGGCTGCAGTTGGCTCCCTGATGGATGTTCCCAGGGCTTTCACTTTGTCTCTGTGGGACCGCCTCCCTCCCGAGGCAGTGAATTACCCATGGCAAATGATGTTTATTGGGATCAATAGAGACTGCAGATTGAAACTTTCTTGATGACCAGGAACTGGAGAACTAATTTAAACCAGCAGAAATATGGCCTCTAGCAGATCTTTGGTATAAGTTGAGCAAGGCTGTGGGGAGTGTTGGAAATGAAATAAACATTGTTGATGAAGACACCCAGTTTTTGCTGTCATCTCAAAAGGCTAATGATCAGCTAGAGTCAGATGCTTGCTATATAAATGTCCTAAGTTTTTGCCTTTCCTTAGCCTAATGTGGCATGAGAATCTTCTTTTAATAGGACTAATTCAGTTTAAATGCTAAATATTATTAAATCTGCCCATCGGGGGGAAATGGTATGGAGAGTGATTCTCTGCTGCTAAGAAATAGGAGATTTCCAGACATGAAGTGAGCTGATGTCCTTATCCCCAAACTTTTAATTCCAGCCTTTGATCGTGGTCCAGCCCCCAAGGTTCAGCAGACACCTCAGAGCTGCTTTTGTGTTCCAGGCGCCGTACGTGTTCAGGAACGAGCCCCTCCTTGTCGGCAGGGGGGAAACCGGGACGCTATCGGAGCTGGTGCTCGGCGTCAGGGACAGTGACAATCCTCAGGATGTGGTGCTGACGGTTTTGGAGCCTCCACGCCATGGGAGGCTGCTCGGGCCCCCTGGGGACCCTGCCACCTTCCACCTGGGTGACCTTGCGGGCGGGCGACTGCGCTACGCCCACGACGGCTCTGACAGCCGGCAGGACACGGCTCTTCTGCAAGTGAGCGACGGGTACCACTTCCAGAACATCCTGCTCCACATCAGGATTGCTCCCAAGGTATGTGCCGGCACATAAACCCTGGCAGGCAGATGGAGGGTCTGGAGAAGTGCTGCTCTGTCCCTGAAGTGTCACTAATCCTGAGTAACCAAGTGGATTGATTTGGTTTCGGAGGTCGCCCGAATTTTTGGTTTGCAGCAGCTCCAGTTGTGCAGCTTCGATGATTCCAAGTCCATAGTTATTTGATAAGAAGCAATAAACTGTAACAAAACAGGAGGAGAAAAAGCTGAAGATATCTTCATTCCTCATTAATGTGAAAGAGTAGCAAAAAGTAGAGCTGTCATTAGAGCTGTCAGTAGGGAAGGTCACGGTTTGCAGTCTTTTATGTAGATCTCTGACACAGTGTCTTCGAGTTCCAGCCCTTGGAAAGGAGTCAGGAGGAGATGGCATTGCCCCTCTTTTGCCCTCTCTGCTGTGTTAGACATCTTTCACAGCAGCTTGGGCAGGGCAATTTGCAGGGGCTTGGTGAGCACTCCGTGTGGCCATGGAGTTCCACACAAGGAGGCACTGATCCCATTTGGACCCTGCAGGTTCTCCTAGAGCTACGGCAGTAATTAATGTCAATTAGTGCTGTGACTCACACAGCAGCCTGGGGATGAAAAAGGAATTGCTCCCAAGGCTGGTGCTGGTATTAGACTCCTGGAATAGGATGAGCTATGCCTGTGGTTTTCACCCAGACCGCTTCCATGGCCCTAAGGAGCCTGAATAGGATCACAAGGATTGTGAAAATGCTTGGACACCACTCTGTGTTCTTTGTAACACCTTTTTATCCCCTACTGTTGATCAAGCAGGTTCTTTTAAATGCCAGTGAGGGTGAATTGCTGAGAGTAGTTTCTTTTATTATACTGTTTTGTATTCCCTTGTCTCTCCTTATCATTCCACATTTCTCTGTGCAGCACTTGGCTACAGAGAAGAATGGAGGTGGTCACAGAGGTGAGAGCATGGCAGCTTTTAGGGCTTTTTCCAGTCCCTTTGGTTGCTAATGGCTGCTTTTCCCATCCAGACTCTTTGCTGGAACTGTTGCAGTCTGAACAGGGACATGGAAGCCTTTATTTTCTTAGAGGCCAGGGGGAACACAGGAAAAAAAAAGGCAAAATATGTTTATTTTAGGGGTACCCCAGACCTCTAGAGATCCAGCTAAGGGAGGTCTCCAAGGTGTTTGCAAGGCAGCTGACCTTGCCCTGCCTGGGGGTAGCTGAAGCATGCACCAGGGAACTTGTGAGCCTCCCTGAGCTCTCTGAAAACACTTTGACTGTGCTGTGAATTCATTCATGTTAAATACATTTTTAAAATAGATTACCAGGCAAAAAGAGCTGTCTCATGAGTCTGTTCTTATTACCAAGCAGCATCAAAGCCATGTGGGAATGGTATCACAGTGTGCTGGATGGGTTTGATGTGGCCAGTGAAGGAACATTCAGTCATTTAGGGACCTAAAAGCTGAAGGTTTCTATGTTTATAACAAACCCATAGTGTAAGTGGAGTACAAATTAGGTGGGTGCACAGCACACATGCCAAAAAGGAGGTCGGAAATCATCCTGTAATGTGGTTCCTTTTCACAGACATCTTTTTAGCTCTCTCTCCTGCCTCTGTGGCAGATCCAGGAGAACACAGCAATGAGTATTTATCAGTTTGGTGGCTGATTATGTGGAGTAGTAAATGAGGAGGAAGGTGATCCCTTAGATGGAGCAGTCTGGATTTTGACTGATCACACAGTTCAAGGTGAACTGCAGCCACAGCCAGTTTCAAGGTGAATGTGCAGAAATCCAGAAAAGAAGTCACATTTACAGCAACTGGAGTTATAAGAATGAACAATGGCATGGAAGAGGTCACGGGGATTTTGGTGACCTGTCCAACAATGCAAATTAGAGCCAAAAAGGGCTGATATAATCCTTGAGTGCCAGAGTAGTGTTACTGAAATAAATGGAAACTGTAGTGAAACTATCACTCCAATCCAGTGCTGATGTCCACTTTTCAGGAAGCTTAAACTAATATTGGGTAAATATTCATTTGAAAAAAACAAAAAGCCACAGGAATTGTTTGAAGGTTAGGAAATCCACTGAGCAACTAAAGACTTGGGTGGATGCTCAGTGAGAATGAGAATGGGGGTAAAAGACAAAATTGTGGAGGGATACTTGGGTCAGGAAGGTTTAGGGCCAGCAGCAGGAAATTAGGAATTGGAGGACAAGGTCAGTTCTACAGGCTGGGAATTGGGTCTGAGGGATACAGCAGAAGGATGCACAACCATTTCTTCAAGCAGACAACCAGGGTGGAATGCATAAAAAGTTCCAGAATACTCTCCTTGATCCTTTCTTTTCCCTTGAAAGTCACATTCCAATTGCTCACATTCCAGTCAGCCTTTTGCTGCTGTCCCCCTGCCTGCAGAGTGCCAGGAGCCCCCAGCTGGTGACCAATTCCCTGGTCTGGGTGCCCCAGGGAGGCATGCTGCAGATCTCCAAGACAATCCTGCACGCCAAGCTGCCCGGTGCCCGGGACTCTGACATCACCTACACCATCACCCAGGACCAGCCCAGACATGGTAAATCCCTTGGGAGTTCTGCTGTCCAAGAGCAGCACCCTTCCATGCTGTTATGTGCACAACCAAGATCATTTGGGGGAATATTTCCTTAGAATGGGATGCTGGGTGAGTGCTGCTAACCTCATCTTTTTCCACTTCTGATGGCAATGCAAAGTATGCAGAGGAGCACTTTTGCCCTTCCTGATCATCATTCTCCAGTGGTGGTGGAATCCTGGTGTATTTACAGCCCTGGGAGAGCAGAATCCTACTGCCAAAAGATAATCCTCCACGGTGAATGTCTGGCTTGAGGAGCACAGAGTCGTATCTGCCTCTAGAAACTGTTGAGCAGAAGTTTACCTTAAAGAATTCCCTGAATTCGGTGACATTTGATTTAATTTGTCCCAGAGGAAGGGGAATTGGTGATGTTGTTTGGATCTGTAGGTAATTCTTGTCCCCAAATTCCTTTTGAGAGGCTCTGAGCTCAGCTCTCAGAGCAGTGACTTTCACCAGCAACCCCACGCTTAGGGAGGATCTTCTGGGCACAGGGTAAGGGGGAGTGTGGAAGGTTCTGGGATTTGTGACTGAGCTATAAATGGAGAAAAACAGGATGAAAAAGAGGTGTCATGTGGAGGGAAACAAAATATGGAAAGAAAAGAAAAACGCTCTTTTCTTACTCACTATCACTATGTTCTTCACAAAAACCATGTCTTCGAATAACATATTTTGCACTTCTAAGAAATGATACCACATTTAATTTGCTGATCTGGGAAAATTAGTGGACCCCTCTAGCAACATCCATGCTTTTTTTTTTTTTTTCTCCTTTTGCTGTGAGGACAGGCTGGTTTCCATAACAGCTGCCAGGACCTGATGGAAAGAGAGATAATGAGAGTTTTGCAGTTTAGAAGAGAAGTAATTAATTTGTATTCCCCCTTTAGTTTTCTGCAGATGAAGGTCTGTCTTCTCGTTTTTAGTAAGCATCTACATGAAAACAGGAATTTTTCCCCGAGGAGCTTGTCTCCCGCTGCCTAATGCTAACTAAAATTTATAATCCTGTGTTTGTATCACCATAATTATTGCTGCTGTGATTAATTGCAGTAATATAAACAGGTTTGTAGCTGCAGGTGAGGAAGAAGCAGCAGAAATCAATGATCTCCAAAATTTTATCTAAAATACTGTTTTGCAGAAAGGGAGGGAAAAAATAAGAGAGAGAAATGTGGAAAATTGGTCCTGAATCCAGGAGGGCTTATCTGCCTACCTTAGTCTGTGACTAATGGGAAAGATATTCGTACCTATAGAAAACACAGAATTTGATTTTTAGATTTTTAGGGGAACTCCCATGAGCAAAACCATAAGATCTGGAATGTAATTAGGGTAGTGATAAAGGAATTTTTGCCCAGAGTTTGATGATTGAATGGAAGTGGGATATGGCATCTTGCTGAATGACTTTTTTTCTTGCTTCAACTTTTCAAGGGCGTTTTGGGAAAATGAAATGGGAGAACTTATGATGGATGTTTCACATAACAGAGTGATTAATTATCAATCAGCAGAATTATCAACCTGTTTAATGGAATTAATTAACAAGATTTCCCAATGTCACCAGGATGTCTCAATGTCTTCTGATGGCTTTTGGGAGCTCTGCTGGTACTTCTGTCACTTAACACTGCATGGAAAAAGCTCTGACTGGGTGGGCATTTGCCTTGGCTGCTCCTTAGTTGGTGCAAAGGCACCTCTTGCTCCCTGCGTTCTCCCAAGTTCCTCTTTGCTTTTCCCAGGGGAAGTGGTGCTGCTGGTCCCGATGCCAGCGGACGGCCCAGCAGACTCCTGGCAGCTTTTACCTGACGGAAGAGCAGCTTCACCCACAACCTCCTTCACCCAGCAGGACATCAGTGATGGCATCGTGTGGTACAGGCACTCTGGAGCTGAAGTAGAGAGTGACTCCTTCCAGTTCCAGGTATTCCTCCTCATGTCCCTAGAAATACCCCGTGGCAGTTCTCTGAGGTGACTCCACTTGTGTCTTGTGAGTCTGAGTTTTAACAATAACACGGATGTGTGTGTAAATGCATACTGGCAAACACACCACCCTCTCATAAAACCTTCAATATTGACACCGAGTAAAAACATTCCAAGTGCCTTTTTAAAAATGGTGTGTTCTGCAAGCCCCAGAGCCACACAACCCTTGGTTTTTATGATAATAATTTAATTTTGGCTTCAGAGCCCTTTGTCTTGCAAACAGGCCAAAAGATAGAAGTACTCCCCCAGCAGCTGGGAAGCTAAAATAAATCCCCACTCCGCACAGGTTCAAGAGCCATAAAATTCCTCAGACAGGCCCTTGCTGTTTGCTGGGAGGGTTTCACAGCCTCCCCTAACTAAGCCTATGTGAACACTGGCACTCAGCGTTTGTTACATCTGGTTTACAAGGCAGAAGCAATTACTGTAGCACCGGAGAGGCAATTAAGGTAATTTCTAAAGTAATTAACATAAGTGATAATGAGGAATTTGTAAGAGTCAGTGTTGAACAAGCTAATCTTTGGCTTAATTGCTGCATTCCTCTTATAGACTATGCATTTTGTATGAGTTGAGTGTTTGGGTTTAGTATCTCGGAGCAGTAGCAATAATTGTACAGAAAGCTCAGAAAGGGAGCTGGGAATGCCTGGCCACATCAGGAGACCATGGCACCCCTGTCCAAGTCCAAGCCTTGGACTTTGGGTTGGGACATTTCGGGGCCAACAGGTTGTTTTCATCAATTTTAGGACAGAGCAAGTGCAGCAAATGGCTAAAATGACATAGTTCCTTTCATCAGAACTTACATTTTTATGCATTTTTCTAAGAATCAAGCTTCAGGATGTCCATTCCCCCTCACAAAGTGCTCTGTGGAGTTCCAGAGCACACTGCTATCCCTACTAAAAGATAAAGCCATAACTGAGTCTATCAAAGAAGGGAGCTGTATTTCTTTGGGTGCTTACTTCACCCCAGGATTGCTGGGAACATTTGCAGGCTCACCTCTAGGAGATGGTTCTGGTACTCTGAGCTTTTACCAATTTAACATAATTTGCTTTATATGTCTTTGCTGCAGACTTCCAATTAGGAGTTAGATACCCTTGACTTAATTTTTTGGTGCTGGAGTGGAAAATATTTATGAGTCTGTGAAACACAAATTTCAGCAGCCCATCTTGGAAGCCGTTGGGATCACAGGGAGCCACTGCCAAGGGAAAGTCTGAATCTGGTCTAGAAATCACTTATCCATTCATGTGACCTTTCCTTTCCAGGTGTCCAACTCTGCCAGCCCACAAACCAGCTTGGAAAGCCACGTGTTCAACGTTGCTGTTCTGCCCCAGACACCCAAAGCCCCTCAGCTTTCCCTTGGCTCCTCTTTGCACATGGCTGTAAGTGATAACACCACACAGATGGCTGGAGTAGGAATGGGAAAAAAACAGATGAGAAGAGTAACTGGGGTGGGGGGTGCAGAAAATACCCATGAAAAGCTGAAAAACTCAGTATTAAAAGTGATGAATGTACAGACTGGGAAGGAGAGGGAGAAAGAGAAGCAAAATCAACATTTTATGGAATTCTTACCCTTTCCTGAGAAGCCAGGAGGAATGGCAAGAGAGAAAAATTGTGGGTTAGACCATAATGAATGGGTTTTGCCAGTAGTTCCACTGTAAGCTTGATCCAAACTGTAGCTCTGGGAGTGGCCATTTGGATGAGAGTGGTCTCCCCAAGGTGGTTCCTTCCCCGGCTGTGTTGCTTGGAAAGATGATCTTGGAGTTTGAAGTGGGTTTTGTGGGCTCTCAGACAGTGGTGCAAACCTTCCCTTGTGTGTCCCCATCATGTGTGGGTGAAGTCCAGCTGTCCCCTCTACTTCTCCTGTTCTGCATGCCAGGCATGGGGCCAGGAAAGGCACAGGAAGCAATGAGAGAGGGATTAGTGGAAAGTCCATGGCACAAGAGCCTTGTCAAGGTTTAAAATAGTGGCGACCTTTCCTGGGTGATAATGAAACATGGTCAGACTGCTACTTGGAGCCATTTATCTTCCTGCTCCTGACTTTTTGTTGTTGTCATTATTTACAAAATTGATGGGAGAGATGTCTGGCAGAGCCACACAGCACTGGGTTTTATAGCTAATTACTCCCCACAAAATTCAATAGGGCCATAAAACACCTTCTACCTCACCACCTGTGCGTCCCACCTTTGGGAGAGACAAATAGGCCTTGGAGGCAGCGAGGAAGAAACATAACCTTAAATCTTTCCGTCAAAAAATTGCACTCCCCTGCCCCAGTGTGATCGAGTTCTGTTCATTTGTCTTCAGACTCCTTCAGAATGAGACTTCTAAAGCTGAGAGGAAAGCACAATAGTTTGAGTCTTCCCATCCCTCTAGCCTTGACTTTGACTTGTGCTGCTGAGAAAGGTCAAAGGAAGTTTGATGACTCTTTTGTTAAACTGGACACAACGATTTATATTGGTTTTTCTTCATCAAGTTAACCTGCTTCCCCCATATTGGTAACCTTTCATGCTCCAAAGCAGATTATTTCAGTGCCCATATCCTTAATTTAGCTTGTTCTCTTCCTGTTTTGCTCAAGATTATGAAATGAGCTGGATGCATTTCATACCCAGCTGACTGGTTTAATTTATTAATTCTGCAGGATTAAGGTTCACAAAGATGTGGAAATTAACTGGTTTTGGGCACTTAAGTCTCTTCAAGCAGCACTGTAATTCCTTTAACGCCCTGCCTGCCTCTGGTTCATGATAATCTTGTTAGGGAAGGATCTGAGCAATTTTAGACAGGTTTAAAACAAAAGGGAAAGCTTTGGTTTCTCTGTATTCCAATGGAAAGGGCTGAGTCATTTTCAGGGTTTCTTTTAAAAGAGAATGCAGTCCAGCCACATCAGGCTACATGAGAAAACGATAGAGACAGTGAAATACATGTTCATCCAGGGAGTTCTTGATCAAACTAGGTTTTCCTTTCTCTCTTTTCAATTGCTGTAGGCCAAAAGAGAAACCCAACCACCTGTGAGTGTGGAGGTTGTGCATCTGCAGGGTACAGGGGGTCGGGTTTAGGTTTAAGAACTGGGCCTCTACATTTCAAGACTACCTTATATTTAACTAGAGCAAAGCAAATTCTCTTTCAATGCATTTTTGGGTGAATCTTCCCATGTCTCTGGCCTTGATGCTCATGGTCTGATGTGTTTGTTGAGGTGCTGGAGGACCGTGTGACAGTGATTGAGCCCCATCACCTCTCCTTTGTAGACCCGGAGGTTCCCAGTGAGAAAATCCTGTACAACGTGACTGTGCCTCTCCTTCCTGGGCAAGGCAAGTGAACCTGTTGCTGCTGCATTAATTGCCACATTTTCTGAACACATCTCATTTTTCCCTCAGAGTATCATTCTGTGGAGGCACCTGTTAATCCATTTGGCCTCTTCCTTTAGCTTTTAAACACCTTGTTCCTTAAGCCCATTTCTTTGACTTCTTTAGGAATGTGCTGCAGAGCTCAGACAGTTTTTGCTGCTGTCTGAATAATACTGAATGTTGTGTGCTGTGGCTTTCTGCTTCCCACCTCTCTAGTGATAGGTTATGTGAAGAAATGCCTAAGTGAGGAATCTCTGTTTAATTCTCCTGTCCGTAGAGCCCATCTTCGATGCAGTTGCATCCGTATGACTTGTTCTGGAAATGGTACAAAGAAGTACCCAACGGGCAAAGCAAAGGAAGCTGTGGAATCAGATGGAGTAATTAACCCCTCCTGGTAATGCTGGTGTCTCTGCATCCATAGGTATCGTGGAGCACAGGGACAGGCCTCTGTCCCCAGTCAGGTACTTCACCCAGGCAGACATAAACCATGGCAGGATTGCTTATCGTCCGCCGACCGCCGCTCCTCACCTCAGGGAGATCATGGCCTTCTCCTTTGCAGGTGAGCATCCCAGTGCTCCATGCAGGGCTGGGACAGGCAGCTGGACTGCTGGGGTTCCTCCTTGCTGAGGAAAGACTCCTGCCCAGTTTAATGTCAGCACTTCAAATTTCCCCAAAGTCCTCCAAATCCACATCATCACGTGCTTTCCTGACCACAGTCACTCTGTGCTTGTGTTTGTCCTGCCAGGTCTCCCAGAGTCCGTGAGCTTCCGATTCACAGGTATGTGAACCACTCGCTCTTTCCTGGCCAGAGCAATTTTAATCCTTCTTTTGCCCTTCCCATTGCCTGTTACTCCCTGGCCTTTGTTCTGCTGCAGGCACACCGCTGGGCACTCAGTAGGAATTTCTGGAAATGCACATGCCTGGCGAATATTAATTTGTCTGGTTCCCAGCAGTGTTTTACAGAAGCTGAGCTGCAGCTTGCTAGAGACATCTTTTTCCAGTGGCTGCCTGGAATCAGTCCTAAAAGCCTGATTTATTCCTGTTATCCCCACAGTGTGAACAAGGAGTTTTACGCTCTCATTTTTTTTTAATACAGTGTGGAGACATTTTGGCAATTAAATTGCCACAGATAAACTGCTTGCTTGTTTAACACATCCGTCTGTTTCCGTGTGCTTTCTGGCTTCCAACAGCAAGGAGAAGTCTGTGTTCTGAGTTAGGGGCAGACATAAATGCTCTTGGCCTGTGTGAAGTGTGTGTGTGTGTGTGTATGTCCATAGACAAAGGTGGGAGAAGAGTCAGCAATGTGGGATGGTGATTTCTGTACAGACAGGTGAATTTCCCAGGTGAAGGGTCCCTGCAAACCCATCCCTGCACTCAGGCGTGGTTTCTGTCTGTGCCTAGTGTCTGGTGGGGAGCACACGACCCCAGAGATGGTGTTTGTCATCCATCTGCTCTCTGCCGAGCAGCAGCCTCCGGTCTTCCAGATTGCAGCTCCATTCCTGGAGGTCAGCCAGGGGGGCAGAGCCACCATTGGTGAGTGGGGTGCACGGGGCAGGGTGTGGGGCTCAGCTCACTGCCAGGAGGCCCAACTTCACTTGCCTGGGGGTCACTTGAGAGCCACTCTAGGAGAGAATTCCCTGATACAGCCTGAGCATCGTCAGGGGACAAACTATTTCCATGAAACTCACAGCTCTCAGGCTAGGGCAGCTCCAGAATTATTTACTTTTCTTGTACTAACTGAATTACTTTTTTTTTTTTTTGCTCCATTCAGACAATCTATGCTCTCTTTTCCTGGTACAGGGATCCAGTTGGCTGTAAGTGACACAGATACACCTCCTGAGGGTCTTTTCTTCGAGCTGGTGAAACCTCCCCATCATGGCATTGTGCTCAAGTACAGCGCAGATGTGCAGGAGCTCATGAGAGCAGGTGAGTGGAGCAAGAGTTTCCCTCAGTGCAGGAGAGAGGTCAGCCTGGCTGGTTTAGGTGAGCAGGAGGAGACAGATGCCCCTGGCAGATAAGGATGCACCCACAGGGAAGCCTTATCTAGCTGTGAGCTCATGAAGAGCCGGGAAGACAAGGAGGGTTGGTGCGCTCCTTGAGAATCACAAGGAGTCACTGGAACTGGCAAGGTCACTGCCAGCTCCTTAATAAATGTCCTCATAACTCACAGCCCTGGGAGGATGGGATTAAATGCCAGTTTAGTTCTTGATTAAGGTCATTTAGGAGTTGGATTCCTGCTCTGAACAGAGTCTTTCTGTATCTCTTCCCTGGGAAGGTGACACCTTCACCTACGAGGACGTCACTCGGAATGCCCTGCAGTATGTGCACGATGGGTCAGCAGCAGCAGAGGACAGCATGGAAATCTCTGTCACCGATGGTGTCACCACGGTCACCACGGTGCTGAAGGTGGACGTGTCCCAGCTGGATACCCACGGCCCACAGCTGGCCCCGGGCTGTTTGTTGGCCGTCACCGTAGCCAGCAAAAGCTCTGTGACCCTGTCCCGACAGCACCTTGCTTACACGGTGGGTTTTCATCTGTTTCTAAGCCCAGGGAATTCTGCCAGGCCCCCTTTCCTTATCCCCCACACACCCCTCTGCTGTCAGCGTGGATTCTGGGTAGAGAGCTCAAGTTTTGACTGCTGCCAAAAAGGGGATAACAGACTCCTTCATCCCACAGGGATTTGAGGTTATCCCCATTTGACTGTAACAGAGGTGAACTGCCATGCTAAACATGAGAACCCAGTTAATCCCAGATTTTTCTATCAAACAGACTTGCTAATGAAGCACATGGATTTGCTAAATGTTAATCCCTTGAAAATTTCAGCCCCCTCACCCACCTTCCAAAATCGCCTGGTTCTTTCTCTGGGCAGATTGGAAGGGCAAAGGATTAAAAATTCCAAGATGGTGCACAGCTTGGTGAATTGAGTTGGTGCCAGGGCCTGTGTGCTATGCAAGAGTTATCTTGCTGGTGACATTCCCAAGAAAGCTCTGCACTCCTTGCAGATGATTTAGCAACCTCCTGAGGGAGGAGAGATCACAGTACAGGTGTGAGGCTGGAGAGACCTGAGCTGAGAGAGGCTGGCTGTCAGAGAGATTGTTGGGAATTTTTTTTTTTTTTGAGGGATCAGTCTGGATACAAGTCTGGAATCTGTCCTGTTCTCCTCTTAAGGAGGAAGGAGCTGCTCAGGTTTAATCTGAGTAAGAGCACAGATAGGGAAAAGAGGATTTCACTCCTGACCCATATGCTCAGGATGTGTTGATTTCTGCTCTGGGTCTTATTTTTCAACCACCTAACAAAACTCTTCTAAGAAAGATGACATCTGAGTTCTGATACCATAGTGTGGTTGTACTGAATGCAGCTGAAAAGAGACAAAATCAGCTTTTAGTTCAGTGTGAAGTGCTTTGAAAATTAAAGTACCAGGTTAATGCCTGGGAGACTGTGTTAATCTGGTACAAGGACATAGAGAAAGCCTTTCTGAGCTGAGAGAAAATGAAAATACATTTTGTGGTATATTTTGGAAATGTCAACCCTCTTGACTCTCTTCTCATCAGTAGAGCTTCATTTAATATTCATCTCTGGGTCTGAGCCACCTAGGCAGGTATATTTCGCTATAAAACACTTATCCTTCCTTCCATTTTTAGTGGAACAAAGCAATGTCTAATTTTGCCCTGTTTTGATTTGGTTTGTTTCTTCCTGCTTAGGACAACAACTCTCCCGACTCAGAGATCAGAATCCAGTTGATATCTCTGCCAACCTATGGAACCCTCCTAAGGATGTCAGGCTCCCACAATGAAGAGCTTTCCAAGGTTTACAATTTCACCATGGAAGACATCAACAGCCAGAGGATCAGGTAGCAGAGCACTATTCTCCTTCAAGCCATACTAGTTAAAAGCTCAGTGGGCCTTTCCCCAGGGATCTCTGGGCTACTTAAAAGAATTCAGGAAATGAAAGTGAAGGAGGGCTGGGAACTGAGACACCACCTCTCTCCCAAGAGGATTGCCTCACCTCTAACTGCAGGGATGGGCTGCATCAGCCTGGGGGTCAGTGAGACTCCCTGACTCCCCGTGTCCTGATCCCACAGCTACTCCACCACGTTCGAGACCAGCAATCAGCCCGTTACCGACATCTTCCACTTCTCCGTGCTGGATGCTGACAACAACCGGCTGGACAGGCAGATGTTCACCGTCACCATCGCCTCTGCCCTGGCACTGCCCGCCCTCATCGCCTTCGCCGACCATGTCACTGTGAGTGGTCCTGTCACCAGCACGCTGGGGACAGGGACAGGAATGGCTTAGATGGGAGCAACTGAACAGTTTTCCTGGAATGGGGGGGAATAGCTGAATAAAATGTAGCGTTACTTGTGCCACACAAAGGGTGAACAAATCGCTTGGAGGCCAGAGGAGGCTGGCAGTCCATCTGCATCCCCAAACCTCATCTGTTTATCTCTGTTCCAGTCAGGAGCTGCTAGTCCCTAGGGTGTCTTCTTGATATCAGTGGAGCAAGTCAAATTTATCCCATCTCAATATTTCATCCCTAATTTCACCAGTGTGTGTGTAAGAGATGAGCAGAAGACAAGTCTGAAGACACCTGGTGCTTTGGACTCACACAGAGCATTTCACACTCCTCATCAAAGCCTTTGGAAGTCATCTCCCTCCTTTCCAGCTGTGCATTCCCCCTCCCTTGCCTTCAAAAGGCTCTCCACAACAAGAAATGCAGGTCTTGCCTTCCAAGCGGTCACCACGACTCTGCCAGTTCCCTTCCTGTCCTGATAAAGAACTCACAGGCTCCTCTTGGAGGCCAGGCAGGCTTTGTTCTTCCCATCCCACCTCACCTCCCTCCTGAATTCCTGATTAACAGACCTAGGGGAGGGGGGGACAGCACTCCAGAGCCCAGACAAGCCTCTTCCATGGAGGCAGCTTCGTTCAGTAAGGATTTGTGTTGTCTGCTGTTGCTTTCCAGGTGGATGAGGGGGGCAGGGTCCCGCTGCTGGCTCGTCACCACTTCACTGCTGATTATGATACTGCTGCCAAGGAGGACCTGAGGGTCACCATGGTCACTCTGCCTGTGTATGGCTACATCGAAAACACCAGGACAGGTAAACTGCTGGGCTCTCCCTTCTTCCTCCTGGCTGGTTTGTGCTCCTAACAGGATCACATCTGTCATATCCCATGGGGGGGACTGCTTGTGCTGCATCTAAAACTGCAGCTTCCCCAGTGCCTGCTCTGGCACAGCAGATGTTGCTTCCCTCGAAGGCCATAAGATGTGGGAAGCCAAGTTGCAGAAAGGAACATCCCTCCTTCTGCAGCCTTCACAATGTGCCTTTCTTCCCCTCATCCTGCTGGGTTTCTGTGGAGTTTACCAGCCACTTGAGCATCCTTTCACCAGTGATATTCTGGTTTGCAGGCAAGAGCTTTGGCCCACAGAGTGAGTCTGCGGGGACCACAGATGCATCCTTTTCCCTTCAAGATGTCCTGGAGAAGAGCATTTACTACTTCCAGAGTGTCCATGAAAGCATTGAGCCCACAAGTGATGTTTTCAGTTTCTATGTGAGTGATGGCTTCAGCCAGTCAGAGGTACAGAGCATCAACATCACAATCCAGGTATGCCGGCTGCCAGAGCCCTCTCCTCTCACACAAAGGGCAAGCTTTACTCCTTCCTTTTTACTATGTGGGAAGGGGGATTAAAGGGAGACCCCTTCCCCTAGCACAGGCACATAATTTAACTGTGATGCCCAATGACAGTTGTGCATTGTAGCCTCTTCCCCAGGGCTTACTGCTCTGGTGTCTCCTCCCTCTTGGCAGCAGCCAAGATGCCGGACAGATTTGGAGGGATTGGTGATGCCAGCACCAGTACTGTCATTTGGGAGCTTGTGTTTCATTCAGGTGGGTCTTTCCCTGTGCTCATTTTCCTTTTTCTGGCTGCGTGCCTTTGTGCAGCGGCAGAACGACGAGCCCCCCAGGATGGTGCTGGAGCCTGTCCGGGTGCAGGAGGGCTCAGCCATGGTTGTTACCAACGCCTCCCTCAGCCTGCAGGACTTGGACACCCAGAGCAGTGAGCTGGTCATCGTGGTGAGCCAAAGTCCTGAGCATGGTATGTCCTGACAGGCCAGGGGCTGAGGGACAGGCAGCCTTTCTGCGTCGGTGTCTGTCTGTCTGCAGAATGTGTGCGTGTGTAAGAGCCCCTGCTGGAAGGGGGGAGTCCGGCATGTGGGATAAAGCACAATTTGGACCAGGATTGTGCTTGAGGACAGCCCTGTCCCTGGCGAGTTGTCCCTCGCTCTTTGCTGGAGAGCAGAAGGGGGAAGTGCACGTGTTTCCCTGGGAAGTTCCCTGCCGTGTTCCCCGGTCCCTGCTGGCAGGTGGCATCTCTGTGCAGCAGCCAAGCCAGGCGGGTGTCAGGCTAAGGCTCTGTCCCCAGCAGGCTGTGTTGATCCCTCTCTGGTTTGCCAGGCCAGCTCCGCAGGAGGCAGAGCGCGGCGGAGGCCCTGGAGCAGGGCCAGGTGCTGTCCAGGGGCTCCTCCTTCACCTACCAGGACATTCTGGACGAGCTGATCGTTTACACTCGGAGCAGTGCCGCGGCACAGACGGACGAGTTCGGCTTCTCCCTCACGGACGGGCTCTACACACAGGCAGGGAGGCTGGAATTCTCCTTGGAGCTGCCGAGGAAGCAGCCACTCACCATAGCTATCAACAGGGACCTGCAGCTCCCAGCTGGTATGGGGACAGGGATGAGAGTGGCATTGCTTGGTGCTGCTGGATGGTCCAGCCTAAACCAGTTGCTTCGCTGGGCTGGCTGAAGCTGATGGTGGGTTTGCTTTCTCTGGTGCAGGTTCTGCAGCTCGGCTCACGGCTCAGCACCTGAAGGCAGCAGCTGGTCATTCAGGGGACACGGCCATCAGATTTGTCCTGAGGAGGGACCCCAGCAGGGGCCAGCTGCAGCTGACCACAGCTGATAGTCCAGTCCAGGTCTCTGCCAGAGGACCTCTCAAAAGTTTCACTCAGGCTGATATAAACAAAGGTGAGAATGCTGGAAGTCACAGCAAGTATATAAAGGTAGTCACAACAAGTACATAAACCAAGGCTGACTTAAGGTAGCCCTGTGAGGAGCAGGGAGTTGGGCCTGAGGATCCTTATGGGTCCCTTCCAGTTTGAGATATTCCCTGATTCTGTGATCTTTATGAGAGGGGGACAATGAGCTGAAGTAGGGAAGGGAAAGGGAAAGAAGTAAGTGCAGGTTGTTACGTTAGAGCAGAACCATGTATCATTAAACATATTTTAAAAAGTCTCTCTCAGCAGGAGAACAAGAATAAAGAGAGAAAGTAATGAAACCCAAATCCAGGAGTTCTGTCAAGCCCCAGGTGCCTCAGCTGATGGTGCCAGCCTGCTTCCAAACTAAGATTTAAATGCTGCAGCCTGTAATAAAGCATCTCTTTTCTGCTGCCCCTCTCCCCAGGCCACGTGGTGTACAGCCACGGGAAAGGGGATCCCGGCGGAAACTTCCCCTTCGCCTTTGATGTGATGGATGCAGATGGCAACAGACTGATGGACCAGGTTTTTTACATCCATGTAATAGGTAAAAAGCAGTGGTGAACTTATGTTTTGTCAGCTCCAGAGCTCAGGCCTGCTCACAGATTCCCATCCCACAGGTACTGCAAGGCAAAACGTAATTCTTGAGATGTGGTTTTGATGAGCTGTCAATTCAAAGGCCTTTGAAGTGAGGGAGGTGGGGAGATTTTACAGATGTAAGGGTTCATTCTTTGGCTTCTGACAAACTCACTGAAAAGGTAGAAAAATTCCCCTTAATATCTTCATGCTGTTTAGATTGTCTTCAGGACATTACAATGTTACCATCCCAGATTAATGGCAAGGCCCAAAGTTCCTGTTTTGGAATTATCAAAATGTTTGTGCGTACGTTGTCTTTTCCTTGAGCACAAGTACCTGAGGGAAAGAGTGTGACTGTCTCCTAACTCAGCTTTGTGTTTAACCCTTCCAGAGGACAGATTTCCCCCCTCCATCATCACTAACAGGGGGCTGGTGCTGGACGAGAACTCGGCAAAGGCAATCACAACCCTCCAGCTCTCGGCCACTGACCAGGACAGCGAGGCCTCCCAGCTCCAGTACAAGGTCACCCGGCAGCCACAGCTGGGGCATCTGGAGCACGTGGCCTCCCCAGGTGAGCAGGGAGGTGTTGGGCCATCGGAGCAGCAAAACACTGGAGGCTGTTGAGCCCTAAATATTCACTGCAGGAAAAACCTAACCAGAGGCAGCAGCACAGAATTCCCATTCCTGTTAGAAATCAAAGGGCCATTAGCCCAGAGGGTTGGGGAATAAGTTGAGTGGAGGCAGAGCAGCGCATTAATCCCAGCTGAGGATTTATTCAGCCTCTGGACCAGTTTATGGCCCTACTGCTGCTTCTGCATGACAGGAAAACCTTTGGCCTTTGCTGTGAACAGCACAGTCCCCCAAAGAATCCATCCCTTAATATCCTTGGAAACAGCCCATCTTGGTGAACAGATGACTTGCTTTCTGTCCCCCTCTTGGCCAGTGCGTCCCTTGATCCCTAAACCCCAGCCTCTTTCCCTGGCTGTGCTTTGGAGGGAGGAAGGGAACTGTCCAGCGAGTTTAACAGGAAGCAATGTTGGGGTGGGATGGCAGTGCTGGAGAGTGAGCTCTGGTTGTTCAGGGAAGGGGGTTGGTCAGTCCTGCATATGTGATCTGAATTTCAGAGCTGCCTTTCATGCCTGCTGACAGTGTGAGTGTGCTGCCCCTCTCTGATGAATTAATCTAAATCTGTGGTGTCACATAATGTGCTCTTCTGATCTTGTTATACTCATCTAAGATTATATTTCTTCTTAGCTTTAGATTTCTCATTAACATGGGATTAAAGTGGAAATATCTGCTGTGTGTTTTCAAGATGCAGACAGTTCTCTCTACAGCTCAGTTTGAGTGTGTGGTTTGCCTCATCTTCTCACCAAAAATGTGTTGAAAGGGCAGGAATAATGAATGAGTTATAATAAGCAAACTACTCCCTGCTGAGAGTAAATTAAAGACATGCAATGTTTTTGTCTAAATTGCAAACCAAACAGTGAATCTTGTACTTTGGAGACTTGAATTAAGGACTTTATTCCCCCTGTTATTTAAAATCTGATGATGATTCTGATTTCTCTGCTTTTTCATGTCTGTGAGGGACTAATAAGGATACAGAGTCACAGACTGAGAAGTAGTTGTAATCATGATTTAAAGGACCTAAACGTAAGGAGAGAGTACTGAAGTGTTCAAAAGAGAACCCAAACCTTTACAGCTGATGAGCTCTGAGGAAATATTAGCTGATCATTCCATTTTGGCTCATTTATTTAAATCAGATCCTGGTGTCTTTTGTAGTGTGGCCAGCACTTGTCAGCAGCCATTTAAGTGTGATATATTGGTGGCAAACTTCTTGTCAGGGTGTTTGTTGACAACAGCAGTAAAACTGTTGAACACAGCAATGAGATTTAAAAAAGCTCAAGTGCTTTTTAAAATGCTTGTCAGGTACATTTCTGTGGCTGTGTCACACCTAATGGCCTGTAAAGCTGTCACTATAAATCAGTGCTGAAAAAGGGACTTTGCATTATATGCAGGGGTACAAGGAGGGGCAGAGAGAAGAGACACTTGGAAGGCATTTTGGAAACTGCTGTGAGGCCAGGAGGCCTTGAGTGATGCCATGGTTGGGTTAGTCCTGCCCAGCAGTGACAATCCAAGTGTTACATGGACCATTTTTCTCCCAGCTTCTCTCCCCCTCTGCCCCAGGAGGCTCACTCCCAACAGGATGAGGTCAAAAGAAGCCTGGACTTCTTTTGGAGAAGGAGATTTTAGCAGGCTCAGTGCCAGCTAAATCCCTGGCTCTGCTGAGGTTCATGGGGCAGCGTGACTTGGATCAGAACCAGCCAAAACTGAGTCCTTATGGCTAAATAAGTCCCGCTTCCTGTAGTTTTTCCCTGCCTTGCTCTTTCAGTTGCACATTTCCCCCCTGTTGTTCATTTCCCAGGGACAGGAATTAGTTCCTTCAGCCAGGCAGACTTGGCCTCTGGCAGCATCCAGTACATCCACACCAGTGACTCAGAGAAGCACACGGACGCCTTCACCTTTTCTGTGTCTGATGGGACAAACGAGGTCAGTCCCAGCCTGACTTCTGCCCAAGTAGGAACGTGCTGTGGGCTGAGGTGGCTGTTCCTCCTTCTCCTGCTGTGAGATCTCCCACATCCCTCAGGGTGGGAGCAAGCCCTGTGCAGGGAGCAGGGAGCCACCTGCCATGTGGCCTCGTGGGACTGGCTCACCAAGATCTGAGTGCCTGGTTTTCAGCTGCTTGCCAACTGCTCCCGGAGCTCAGCTTTGATCCAGTGCACTGACGGCGTAGTGACGACAGTCAGACCCTGGAGAAATGCCTTTTTCCTGCTTTCTGAAAGAGAAAAGGCATAGCTGCACATAGAGGGAGAGGGGCAAAGCAGAGTGAGAGAGGGAGGGAAGGTGGATGTCCATAAATATCACAGAAAGAGGGAGAATTAATTACTGGGGAGGGATAAAGAAGGTTGTGTTCATGTGATCTGGGCTTAGCAGCTCAGATTTACTCACCAAACAAGGCTGAAGTGAAGTGACCCAGACTGGGGATCGCAGTGCTCTTGTGGTGAAGTCGCACTCTTGGAAGGCTGAATTCATCAAGAGAGGCTTTTCCTCCTGTCCCAGGTGAGCCAGACATTTGACATCACCATAAACCCCGTGGATGACTCCTTACCCATAGTGCAAATCTTTGGGATGACAGTTCAGGAAGGGGTGAGAAAAACCATCACCGAGTTTGAGCTCAAAGCAACAGATGCTGACACAGAGGTAAGGCAGGATCCCCCCAGCCTCCTTCCTCCCCTCTTCTGCTGCATATCTGGGCTGTTGGGAAAATGGGCTTGTGTTTAAAGACCTATGGCGTTGACACCAAGTTTATGCTTAGCATGGATGAAAATGGCACTTCCTCTTCTTCCTGGGTCTGGCCAGGTCTGAGCCTGAGCTGTCTAATGCTGGCTCTACCTCACTTCTGCTTCCCCTGCAGCAAGAGATTTGGCTGCCTGAGCCAAAATCCTGCCCCAAAGGTTTTTCTTGCTTCTGCCCTGGCAGAAGCGGCAAGGGACAGACATACTGCCCAGAATGGCTGCGGGACTGGGGGCTGCTCTTGTGTTCATGGAGCTGTCACAGGGGTGGGAGCTGTCTCAGACCAGCTGAACCAGGAGTTCGGTGGGATGTGCCGTGCTTTGTAGGGAGCCACTTTGGGAGAGGGATAAGGACAGGGTGGGGCTCAGGGGGAATCAGGAATGTGCTGTGCCAGCCCTGGTTGGGAACACCAGCACAGGGAAGCTGCCTGGGCAGAGTCCCTGTCCAGGCCTCGTGAGCCGGAAGAGCAGGCCCGGCCTGGCCCTGAAGTCATGTCCCCAGCTTTGTCCCTCCATGTCCGGGCACAGGTGGAGTCCATCACGTTCAGAGTGGTGCAGCCGCCCCGGCACGGGCTGATCGAACGCGGTGGTGGCCGCGGGCAGCGTCCCCTCCAGGCCACCACCTTCACCATGGGTGACATCTACCAGAACCGCGTCAGCTACAGCCACGATGGCAGCAGCGCGCTCAGGGACCGCTTCACCTTCACTGTGTCCGACGGCACCAACCCCCTCTTCGTGGTGCAGGACGGCGGGAGGAAGGTCAGGGAGGAGAAGGGATGGGAGGGGGCCTGGAGAGCTCATGGGGAGCTGCCTCCTCTCAGGGCGGGGGTCCGAGCTGCTGTGGCTGCACTGAAGGCAGGGGCTGGGTGATCTCTGTTATGGGATGCCTCTGTTCCGTCCCCTCCCTGCCCTCTGTGTGTGCAGACTTGCCCCAGGACCTCGATGCCAGTAGAGCTGAAGGGAGCCAAGCTGGTACCGTGGTGGGTCAGGGTCTGGCCCCCAGAGTAACCCCCTTCTCTCGGAACTGTTGTCAGGTGGTGACCGCAGCACCGCAGCGCTTCCAGGTGGACATCATCCCTGTGGATGACGGGACACCCAGGGTCGTCGCCAACCTGGGCCTGCAGTGGCTGGAGTACACGGATGGCAAGGTAACACCTGCCTGGCCTCAGCTTGGGCTGCTTCTCAGGCTGCTCCAGGAGAAGGGGCTTCACGGGAAAACATCCTCATCCCTCGGCACTTCTATTTTTGGATGGAGAACACTCACCCCAGGGTACATTTTTAGCTTTGCTGATGGTGGAGATGTCTTGATGATGTGCTGCAGCAGCCATGGAAGAGATATATGGCTTTCCAAGGATATGGTGTGGGGATTTCTTGCTGTAACATGCCTTTGTTGTGCTGAAGTCCAAACAAAACCCCAGGAAACTCTCAGCATGTTTTTGAGGAGCCAGCATTAACTGTAAAGAAACACTTTGGTTCTTCCCAGAAAAAAAAAAAAAAGAGTGGAAGACGCTGTAGTAAGAAATTGTATTAAGAAATGGCTATCTCAGCTCAAACTCCTCACTTCAGGAACAGCACTCCTGCAGCCTTGAGCAGCTCAATTTTCTCTCTCTTCCTCCTGCTGTTAAAAACATTTTGTTTTTGAAGAGAAAGCAAAATGTGGTGGAACTGAATCAGATCCATGTGAGGGCATTTGAAAGAGGCTCTCGTGGAGGCTCACCAGAGCTGTGTGAACTGTCTTGAGTGAGTCCTTCAATCTGAGGCTGTTTGCAGATGTTTTTTTGCCAAGCAGGGCCTCACCTGAGCATCAGCACAGCTCACGGAATAGAGGTGTCTAAGTGAAACCCAAAGATTTGTCATAGCTTTTAGCCCCAGCTAAATAAGGCTGGGCAGCTGCTTTTGCAATTTGCTTTTCTTTGAGCCACATTTGTCTTTTTAATTAAAGTAACCAGATGTGAGGCAAAATTTGAATCCTTCTTGTGTTGTCAAACACATTGTGGGATATATCTGTTCAAGGCTGCTCTGTACTTTCACATCCCTAGATTTTCCCTCATGGAGAGCTGTTTTGACAGAGGGATGGTTGGGCTTTTTGTGTGAACAGTCAATCAGACTTGCACTGCTGGAGCTTCAGTTTTACTCCCTTGGTTTGGCTTTAATCCAGGCCACCAATCTCATCACTAAGAAGGAATTACTGACGACAGATCCTGACACAGATGACAAGCAGCTGATCTATGAGATAACAACTGGTCCTAGAAATGGTCATGTGGAGAACAAGCTGAAGCCAGGGACGACTGTGTCCACCTTTACACAGGGTATGGAGCTGAGCTGTGTCCTGCTGCTTTTTTCCACCAGTTGATTCAGTTTGTTATAATAAGGAAAAAATAGGTGGGAGGGGAGAAGACAAGGGGCAGATCTCCAAAGCATGTTGAAAATAAGCCTTGAACTTTGCTGCAGTTGCAGAAATCCTAGAATTTTTTAGAGATACCAACCTGTGTCCTGTAGGTTGTCCCAGGTTCTCCAGGCTTGTTAGAGCCGGAGATGTGACTTGGGGCAGTAAAAGAGGGGTTGTAGATCTTGCAAGTACATCTGCTCATCACAGTCTGGCAGAGGTGTAGCCAGCTGTGCAGAGTCAGCAGTGTGGGGAAAGTTCACTCTTGCAGAGATGGGGGAAGGGGAGGTAAGGGGGAAACTGCCTCCTGTGCCACTGGGACGCCTGATTCCTGCGGCCGTGCAGATCCACACTGCTCATCTACACAACTGCCTTTGGATTCCTGTGTTGGCTCACTGGATGTTTCCTCCTGGCAGAGGATGTGAACCAGGGCCTCATTCGGTACGTGATGCATGAGGAGAAGGTTCAGGAGACCACGGACAGCTTTCAGTTCCTAGTGAAGGACACCAAACCCAACGTGGTCAGCGGCAACGTCTTCCACGTCCAGTGGTCCCTCCTCAGCTTTACTCACACCAGGTAAGCGGCGTGAGGGTCACAGCACTTGGCTGGGAGCTGGGCTCTTACCTGAGCTCCCTCAGTGTGGGAAGGAAATCCTGTCAGTGAGGAGAGAAGCCTGCCAGGCTAAACCACGGAGCAGCTGCCCCATGCCCAAGTCCCCAGTTACTGTTGTTTCCACGGAGGCCACACTCACCCTGAGGGTTTGCTCCCCAGCGTGTTCCTTGTGTGTGCTTGATCCCTTTCCAGCTACAAGGTCAGGGAGAGTGCTGGCTCCGTGAGCGTCGCCGTGAGGCGGGTGGGGAACCTCAACCAGTACAGCATTGTCCTGTGCCGCACCAAGCAGGGAACAGCCGCCGCCGGATCCACGTCGCAGCCCGGAGAGCAGGACTACGTGGAGTATGCGGGGCAGGTGGGTGCACACGCGGCAAAGGGACGGCCTGATCATGCCTGCCACAAAGCTTGGAGGAAAGAATGGATGAAAAGTGACAAAAACACCAAAGAGGGTGTATTTTATTTGTAAAGTCATGCGGGTTATTTGCTGTCAGAAGAGGGAGCACCTCAGAGCAGGGCGAGACAGGAAGGATGGGGAGCTCCAGCCCACGGTCCAAGGACAGCAGCCAGATTCCTGCCTTCCAGGTGCAGTTTGAGGAGCGGGAGGACACCAAGGCCTGCACCATCGCCATCAACGACGACAACGTGTTCGAGGGCACGGAGAGCTTTTCCGTGGAGCTCAGCACGCCGGCCTACGCCCTGCTGGGCAACGTCACCCAGGCCACCGTCACCATCGTGGACCCCGAGGACGAGCCCACGCTGCAGTTCGACAGGAGCACGTTCCACGTCAGCGAGAGCGCCGGCTTCCTCTCGGCTCCTGTGCAAAGGAGAGGTGGGTCGGGCCAGGCAGGGCAACGTGCAGAGGGGGAATGCTCATGGCAGAGAGGGAGCCCTTGGGCTTTGCCTGCTTATGCTTTTGGGGTCTTCTCTGATGTTTTGGAAGAGGTTCTGCGGCACAACTGCAATGGCAAGCGACGCACAGGGCAGCATTGTTTATTTTTTTAACCTTTCCTGTCTCTGCTGTTAAAGCTTCTTGGGTTTGGATTTGTTTCAACTCCCAGCACGAGCAGGAGCAAACCCCTGTATTTGTTTGCTGCTTCTCTGTGATCTAGACAGTGTTTTATGTGGACCCTGCCACTGGGCTGTGTGTTCTTTAATAGGAAAGTGCCACCAGTTTCCTGAGTGTGCATTAGGAGCATGCCTGGAAGTCACATCTAAGACAGCTGCTATGCAAATTCAGGAGAAGGGAGAGTGTTCTTTTTCATTCCTCATCCTCTTTTCCAAATGCTGCTTTATTATTTAAGTGAACAGTGTCTCCACCAAGTAGATTAAAAGCATTTCCACAGAATTATGGAATTTTCCTGTTGCTTCCTAGGGGATGCCAGCAGCACTGTGTCTGCCATCTGCTATACCGTCCCCAAATCAGCCAAGGGCAGCAGCCTTTACATGCTGGAATCCGGCTCCGACTTCAAGTCCCGGGGTCTGTCGGATGAGAACCGCCTCGTTTTGGGGCCGGGTGTCACCGTGGTGACCTGTGATGTCACTCTGATCGATGACAGTGAATATGAAGAGGAAGAGGAGTTTGAGGTGGTGCTGGCCGACGCCTCGGACAACGCCCGTCTCGGCAGCCGGGCTTCAGCCAACGTGATCATCGCTGGTCCCAACGACGCCTCCACGGTGTTCCTGGGGAACGCCACCTTCACTGTCAGCGAGGCTGCAGGTGAGGAGCAGGGGGCTGCGTTGGGATGCTCCCTGTAGAAGCTTTCACCACGAAGAGGTGTCAGAAGGAGCGATTCAGGGCACAGCAGAACTTCAAAGATGTGCAGGGGGGCCCTGTGGTTCCCTCTGTGCCGAGGGGTAGGCTGGGGGCAGGAACGGTGCCGAAGGGAAAGGAGTGGGTTTATGGAACATGGCTGCTCTCTCAGTTTGTCCTCTCTCGTGTGCATCTGGTGCTGCAGGACACATTGAGATCCCAGTGCTCCGGCAGGGACCTGACCTCTCCACGCCCACATCGGTGTGGTGTGCCACTCGGACATCAGACCCGCCCTCGGCCAGCCCAGGAGTTGATTATGTCCCAAGCTCCAGGAAAATAGAGTTCAGGCCAGGCAAGACAGAAGAGGTGAGGAGCCACTTGGACTCCTGCTGAGTCTGCTTTGCCTGGTGACACTTGTCTTGTGTTTCTGTGCATATCTGTAATTTGTTTTGAAAATCCTCTCAGGGCCACTTGAGAACTGTTAATGAGTCTGCTAGGCACAGACTCCCATCCCATCAGCACTCCAGCCAGGAGAGATTTGGTCATGCCACGTCTTCCAGGAGAAGGATGGCTGCCTGTTCTCTGAAATATTTTTTGGGTTTACGTAGAATATTCTTTACATTGATTAATGGATTCAGAAAACATAATGACATAATGGCTTTGCACCAGACTCCCAAATATGAGTGCTGGGAAGGATGAAAGCTTTGTACATCTAACAGCAGGAATTCCACCTTCCTCCCAGTTCTGCCCCCTGACAATCCTGGATGATGCTCAGTACCCAGTGATAGAAGGGCTGGAGACATTTGTAGTTTACCTCAGCTCCCCCCACGGAGCCGAGCTGGCAAAGCCGTTCCAAGCCATCGTGGCCATTAATGACATCTTCCAAGACGGTAAGTTATCCCTGGCAGCTGTATCTGTTCCATTCCGGCCCCTTGGCTCCCTGTGGATCCTCAGCACCGCCTGGCTCTGTTTCTGCCCCCCTGCAGTGCCCAGCATGCAGTTCACCAAGGACACCTACACGGCCAAGGAGAAAGAGGGCACCCTGCACATCCCCATCTTCCGCGCGGGGGACCTGAGCTACGAGTCCTCCGTCAGGTGCTACACCCGGAGCCAGACAGCGCAGGTCACGGAGGACTTCACGGAGAGGAGGGATGCAGAGGAGTCTCGCATCACTTTCCTCAAAGGGGAGAAGGTGAGCTGGACCTGCCTCGTGGGGGAGCGAAGAAGCAGTGCTGGGAGAGGTTCACATCTCCTCCTCGGCTCTCTGTCATCAGAGGGAGCTGGCAGACTTGTCCAGGCTGGTTTCAGATGATGCAAGTTCTTGTCCTGGCAGTGTGACCCGCTCTGAAGGGGTTGGGTGTTTCATGATTAAACTGGTTAAATAGTGAAATGCACATCTGATGCATCAGGAGGACTCAGGATTGTTGTACAGAGAGCTGTGGGTTTGTGGAAGGAGATGCTTCTGCTGCTGTGTCTCATCATGTAACAGCGTGGTTTGTCCACATTGAAGGAGCAGCCCTAAAAATAGATGGGTTTCTTCCAGGATGGACAGCACTCCAATGTGCAGCCCTGGATAGGGAAGTACAGCCTGGCCTTTATGTGGCTTTATCAGATTTATCAGTGTTTGCTACTTTCTCCTCTTTGCTTGGCTTTAGGTGAAGAACTGCAGCGTTCACATCAGTGACGACTCTGCCTTTGAACCAGAAGAGCAGTTCCAGGTCTATCTGGGGAGCCCCCTTGGAAACCATTGGAGTGGAGCTAGGATTGGCAAGATGGACGTGGCAACCATAACTGTCACCAACGACGAAGATGGTGAGTGAGGCTGCTCAGCAAGGATGTTTGGTGGTTCCCAGGGAGTCAGCACAGTCCCATCAATGCATGTGGGTGCCTTCGGTGCCACAGCCCTGTGTGCAGGTCACTGGTGTGCACTGGGCTTAAGCTGAAGGGAGGGGCTGGATAAGAGCGCTTGGACCCACCACCTCTCCAGTTTCCCATTCCCCAGCAGCTGCAGTTGCTGTGCTTCCCCAGGAGAGATGTTCCTCTCCCTCCACAGCATCACAGCCTGGAGAGATCTGTGAGGGAGAAGAGGGATGCCAGGTCCCTCTGGCATGACAGCCTGCAGGGGCTGGAGCACCAGCACATGGTGGGGATTTGGGGGTGCATGGGAGGCAGGGATGGGAGAACCATTTGCCGTGCTCTGTAGCCCAACACCCTGGTTAGGTTTGCCCTAAGCCACATCCAAGACTTTTTGGCCCCTTCTTTGAGGAGCCCCTCGTCCTGAAGGTGTGTGGATGAGTCTGAAAGGAGCTGAGCTGAACCAGTCAGGGGTGCAAACCCGGGGCTTTTCCCTCACTGCAGCCCCCACCATCGAGTTCGAGGAAGCCGCGTACCAGGTGCGGGAGCCGCCGGGCCCCGAGGGCGTGGCTGTGCTGAACATCCCGGTGGTGCGCAGGGGCGACCACAACAGGACCTCCAAGGTGCGCTGCAGCACCCGCGACGGCTCCGCACAGGCCGGCGTGGACTACTACCCCAAGAGCCTCATGCTCAAGTTCAGCCCAGGTAAGGGGGCCTTGCATGGAGGGTTAGGGGTGGGGGCACGACCAGGGACATTTCATGTGCGTCAGAACGTCCAGGAGATTTGGGAAAAGCCACTTTTCGCGTGAAGTTTCCGGTAATTTTAGCTGACGTGTTAAACGAAGGGTGATCAGACCAGAGGAAGAAGCACTGGCACCTGGCAGAGTAAAGTCCTCCTCAGGGAATGTAGGGCTGTGAACACCTCAGACCATGTTGCTGGACCAAGAAGCCCTCACCAAACAGCTCTGCACACCGGTCTGAGAGAGAGGAGGGATGGGAATGTGCTTTGCATCCCAGATTTTTCCTCCAGACAGATAATACAAGACAGTCATTATTAATCCTCAGATGGCATCTGCTAGTAAATCTATCACCAGATCGACTGGATCAGTTGTCATAGCTGGAGTTTTATGCCTATAGTAGACTCCTCAGGGTAAATTATTAGCAGCAATGAGTGGAAATAAAATTTAAAATGTGTATTTTATCATAACGTCTCCATGGTCACAGCTTAGAGTGGCTGCGCAGGGTTTGGATGAGAACTTCAGAGCGGTCTCTGATGATGAATTGACTTCCCTCTGTTTTTCTTGCACTCGTTCCCACAGGTGTGGCCCACATCATGTTTAAGGTGGAGATCATGTCCAACGAAGACCGGGAATGGCACGAGTCCTTTTCGCTGGTGCTGGGCCCAGATGATCCAGTGGAAGCAGTTCTTGGAGACACCAGCACTGCCACAGTGACTATTTTGGATCAGGAGGCAACAGGGAGCCTGATTCTCCCAGCACCTCCCGTGGTGAGTGGATGTGATTTAGTGCCCTTCAAGTACAGACTGGAAACCACAGTGGGATTTTGGAAATAAAATGTAGAGCTGCAGTGACAACGTGGGAGGGATGGGATTTTCCACCCTTTCCCTCAGCCCCAGCTGAGCGCTGCCCTCTTGCCTCCACGCAGGTCGTCACCCTGGCTGACTATGACCGTGTGGAAGAAGTGACCAAGGAGGGTGCTAAGAAATCCCCCTCCCCAGGCTACCCCCTCATCTGTGTCACTCCCTGTGACCCTCACTTCCCCAAGTATGCCCTCATGAAGGAGCGCTGTGGCGAGGCCGGGATCAACCAGTCCTCCATCCAGTTCAGCTGGGAAGTGGCCGCCCCCACGGACGGGAACGGAGCCCGGTCGCCTTTCGAGACCATCACGGACAACACCCCCTTCACCAGCGTCAACCACAGGGTATGGCGGGGCTGCAGGGCCACAGAGATTGCAGCCCAAAATCTCCTTGGATCTGGGACTCGATGTGAGGCGTGGCTGTTTGGGTTTAGAAAGTGGAACGCTGTTTTCCCTTAAGCCTGCTGGAAGCACCACTGGTTTTCCCCTCCTCGCTCCCTCAGGTGCTGGACAGCATCTACTTCAGCCGGCGGTTCCACGTGCGCTGCGTGGCCAAGGCTGTGGACAAGGCTGGCCACGTGGGGACCCCCCTGAGGAGCAACGTGGTGACCATAGGCACAGACAGTGCCATCTGTCACACACCTGTGGTGGCGGGGACAGCCCGAGGCTTCCAGGCACAGTCCTTCATTGCCACGCTCAAGTACCTGGATGTGAAGCACAAGGAGCACCCCAACAGGTATGAGGCTGGAGAAGGGGAAGTGCCACCCTTCACCAGCCCCCCTGGGCTTACAGAGGTGCCTGGGCTCACAAGCACAATGTGTGTGTGTGAAACCACATCCCTCCTGCAGCCTGGGGTGCTCGGGTTGGTGCTCCCACTCTCCTCTCATACCCCACTTGGCTGAGGGGGTGCCCTTCCCATCAGCAAGTGGGAGTTGGTGGGACAGCTTAAGGAGTAGATGTGTAGCTGGGGAAATCCAGCTCAAACTAAACATCAGGCTCACCTGCCGGGGCTGTGCTGCTGTGGGGATCCTGTGCCTGCCAGGCTGCTCTGTTCTGCTGTCTCACGTGCTGCTTGTTCCAGGATCCACATCTCAGTGCAGATCCCCCACCAGGATGGGATGCTGCCCCTCATCTCCACGCTGCCGCTGCACAACCTGCATTTCCTTCTCTCCGAGTCCATCTACAGGCACCAGCACGTCTGCTCCAACCTGGTCACTGTCAGAGACCTCAGAGGCATCTCAGGTAACCTTCAACCCCAGCCTTTGCTTCCTGAATGTGGAAGCCTGGAAAGAAATGCAGAGAGGGCGGCTTTGTCTTCCTCTGGGCTCTCTTGACATAGGAAAGAATCTTCCTGGTCTAACAGCAGTGACCAGAGTTGCCCCACTGGAGATGGGATTCCAGGGACGGGAACATTTGAGGTTGTAGGTTCACGTTGTGCTGGTGATTTTCTGCTTTTCAAATCGTTCTTGCGATATCCACCTGGGTAGAGAGGGATCTGCAGGGCTGGATCGCTGTGTCTGGGTCACTGAAGTCTCCCATGAGGCAACAAAATCAATTCACTGCTGAAGGAAATGTCAGAGCTGAAGAGAACAGGCAGATTGTGTCTCTGACACTCCAGGGAATGAAATCCATGCTAGATCCAGGCAGGCAGTGAGTTATACTTCATTCTGATAATTCCATACTCAACCTGTTCCTCGTTTCTTAAAGGTTAACTTCAGCCTTGAATCAGTAGGTCCCCAAGTTTGATTTTTAGGATGCTTACCCCACTCCTGTAACATTTTCCTCTGTGAAGACCTGAGTATGTCCAGTTTGACCCCCAGGGTAATGAAGGGAAAGGAGCTCCCATGAATCAAGAGTGAAGCAAGACCTCTCTGTTTAAAATCGGGAGGGATCAGTGTCCTGGTTTCTGTCACTCAGAGGCAGGGTTCCTGGACGAGGTGACCCATGACAGCTTTGTGCTGGGCCCGGGCTACGACCGCCCCTACCAGCTGGACCCCGCGGTGAGGGAGGCCAAGAGCATCCAGCTGTACCAGCACCTCAACCTCAAGAGCTGCATCTGGACCTTCGATGCTTACTACGACATGACCGAATTAATTGATGTCTGTGGAGGCTCTGTCACTGCTGACTTCCAGGTGAGAGGCCCATCCAGAGCTCTCCCACGTATCCCAGATCTCTCTCAGTTCTCAGGCACAGCTCTGCCTTGCACTTGTGTGTAGTTGCTGCTCTGCTCTGTACAGGTGGAGCGTGGCTTTTCCCCCCCCCCAGTCACCTGGAAGAGAACAGTGCTGTGTGCATTCATTTCATTTATTTAATTTATTTTCCTGAGGGTATCACAGGTTTTGTTCTTTTAATCTTCAGAGCACCAGGAAAATATTCGTGTTTTAATGTTCGGCCATACTGGAAATACAAAATGTTCTCAGCTGGGCTCTCTTTTATCATTTTGACCATTGTCTCAGCCAATAGAAATGACCAAAGGACAGAGCAGAGGCAGCTCAGTCCATGCTCTGCACCAGAGCAAGGACATGGGATGTCTTAACTCGTTTCCTAATTACCAGACTGGCAGACCAAAAGCCAAAAATGTTCCTCTGTAAATGAGTGGCTTTCATCATGTGAGGTGTCTCACTGCCCTCTCGCGGCTGCATTATCCATGTGCAGCCCACTCCATCTCCCTGAAGTTCTCCCATAAGATTCCCAGTCACATTGCTAGGACCAGCATCATCTCTTTTAATTCCTGCCAGCCTGGACTACTTCATTAAGCTTCCTTTTATAGCTCCAATTGTTTGCACAAGCCCAGAGAAGCTACTTGGCCTGAACAACTGCCCAGTGGAGCATGTGGAGCCTGGCACCAGCCGGGCTGGAACATCTCCCTGAATTCTCCAGGGCCTGCAAAGTACAGCTGCACTCTGCAGATAATAAATGGGGAGCTCTGGGAGGCCTGAGCAAGCAGAATTGCTGATTTTTAATTAACATCCCTCAAAACTGGGGGGTTTTGAGGTGAAATTGCATACAGAGCTTCTCTGTCCAGTGGTCCTAGCGAGCCTTAGCACTGCCCCCGAATTAAAACACAGGTTTGTCTGAGCTAAAAAATGTTCAGAGTCACCTCTGACTTCACTGGAAGGTGCATAACCCCCTTTTTGGGGTTTTATTGCCAGGTAAGGGACTCTGCCCAGTCCTTCCTGACAGTCCACGTGCCTCTCTACGTGTCCTACATCTATGTGACAGCTCCGAGGGGCTGGGCTTCCCTGGAGCACCACACGGAGATGGAGTTCTCCTTCTTCTACGACACCGTTCTCTGGAGGACAGGTGAGCCTGAGGCACTCCAAGGGCCACGGAAGAAGTGGCTCCTTCATGTTTTCCCCTTAGTTCCTGCACTGCCACCAGATTCCTGAGGGAGCAGGGGACTCGGAGTATTTCCTTCCTTTATGCTTGCCGGGGGCTTAGGCAGCCAATGGGTAATGGAGTAAGCGTGAAGCTGGCTTGCTGGAGGATGATCCCAAGGAAACTCTGCCTCTGGGAGATCTCCCAAAGGCTTCTGGGGCTGGCAGAGCCCATCTGAGGGGCGAGTGTGCCGTGTGGGCTCAGTGCCGCTGTCCTTGCAGGGATCCAGACGGACAGCGTGCTCTCGGCCCGGCTGCAGATCATCCGCATCTACATCCGCGACGACGGCCGGCTCGTCATCGAGTTCAAGACACAGGCCAAGTTCAGAGGTGAGGGCAGTGATCCTGGCAGGGACACAAACCAGGGGCACACACAGCTCTGCTCTGACAGCACAGGCAGCGCCAGTCCCTGTCCCCGCCAAGAGCCCCTCTGTGCGGAGGCGCACAGCGTGGGGACTCTGCTGCCTGTAACCTCCTTGTCCTCCCCCAGGGCTCTTTGTCATGGAGCACCACAGCCTGCCAGATGTCCGGTCCTCTTTGATGACTCCAGAGCACCTGGGAGGGATCGAATTTGACCTGCAGCTGCTGTGGAGTGCCCAGACTTTTGACTCTCCCTACCAGCTCTGGAGAGCAACCAGCTCCTACAACAGGTGAGGGCTGGGGGTCCAGTCCCCTTCAGCAGCTTCCCACAGCACCAGGTTCTCCCTGGCACCCCTCCAGCAGCCACAGCAATAGTGGGGAATGCTCAGGAGCTCGGGCAGAGCTGGAGCCCGTGGAGAATCACTGTCGGGGCTGGAACACTGTTCTACCGAGAAAAATCAGCTCAGCCTCCTGTAAAGGGATTTTTCCAGCAATTTCCCAGTCTTTCCTGTGGATAGACTGATCCCAGAGGTGACAGTGCATTTCAGGAGGTCACATTTGTCCCTCAGGGACTGCTGGATGACATTGCTGGGGCAAGGCAGAGGTGCTGCCCTGGGTGAAGAGCTCAGAGCTCTGCTTGGTGACTGCAGGCTCTCCTGTCTGTTCCCAGGAAGGATTACTCTGGAGAATACACCATCTTCCTGATCCCCTGCACGGTGCAGCCCACGCAGCCGTGGGCAGAGCCTGGAGACAAGCCCCTGCCCTGCACAGCTCACGCTCCCGAGCGGTAAGGAGACCCCATCCCCAGGGCAGCAGGGCAGGGTCAGCCCCCTTGGGGTGCACAAACCTCATCTCTCCTTTCTTTCCTTCCTTGTGCCAATTCCAGGTTTTTGATCCCGATTGCTTTCCAGCAGACAAACCGCCCAGTTCCAGTTGTTTACTCCCTGAACACAGAGTTTCAGCTCTGTAACAACGAGAAGGTTTTTCTAATGGACCCCACCAAATCTGAAATGTCTCTGGCAGAAATGGATTACAAAGGGGCTTTTTCGAAGGGTAGGATTTACCTCTCCTCTTCTGCTTGTGCCCAGTGTTTCTGCCTTCACAGCTTCCATTTCCTGGAGAGGAAAGGGCAAAACCCAGATGTGGCTTTGCCTCTTCCACAGCAATAGATGACATTTTGAGCATCTTGCAGCCCTGTAAAACAACAACGTGCTCTGGCACCGTGTTTTGTCACTCCCACACACCAAGCCCTTCCCAAACACTCCAAACCCTTCTCAAAACAGACTCAGGTGTGGTCCAGCACATTTGGCTCTAGCAGTGTTCCCCTGGGTGGGGAATTTCACCTGCCCCTCTTTGTCCTGACCTCCCCAGGGCAAATCCTGTACGGGCGCGTGCTCTGGCACCCGGAACAAAACCTCAACGCCGCTTACAAGCTGCAGCTGGAGAAGGTCTACCTGTGCACAGGCAGGGATGGCTACGTGCCCTTCTTCGACCCCACGGGCACCGTCTACAACGAGGGGCCCCAGTACGGCTGCATCCAACCCAACAAGTACCTGAAACACCGATTCCTCCTCCTGGTGAGTCCTCTGCTCCTGTTTCCCCTTCGGGATTTTCTCTGGCAACGAGCAGATCGTGACTGCAAAGGGATGAGGAAAGGAGCGTGGTGGATGTTTTGTACTGCTGGTGTGAAGTGCAAACCAAGGATCAGTTTTTCCCCACCCTTTGTCCATGAGTGTTCCTTAATCCATGCCCACGTGTGGGTGTGGAGATGGGGCATTTGGATTAGATCCCTTACACCGGTGTTTGGTAGTGTCCTGGCTTCCAGCCTCTCCTGGGAAAGCAGGCAGCATCCCTCACGACCCTTCTCTGCCTTCCAGGACCGAAACCAGCCAGAAGTGACGGATAAGTATTTCCATGATGTGCCTTTTGACGCCCACTTTGCTTCTGAGCTGTCCGAGTTCCACCCGGTGAGCAGCATGCCTGGAGTTGATGGATTTACTCTCAAGGTGGATGCTCTCTACAAGGTATGTACCCACTGCTTTCGCTAGCCCAACACGGACTTGTCTGTCCAGGACCTCCCAAACAATGGTGAATTGTAAGCTCTGGGCCTTCAAAATTCAACTCTGACATGGGAAATGGAGATTTGGATATTATTCTGGTAATTTAAGGTTTTTTTTCCCTGAAGCACTCATGAGGAAGCTCTTTAAAAACACATTATTTATGTTTCTGAATGAATTATTGCCATTGGCGAAGGCTGGACACTTCAGTGGGTGGTCAGTGTTACTGCAGATGCTTAGAAAAACCCACTGTGATGACTTTGTCAGACACAGGATGCAAAACACACCAGCTCTTAACAAAACCGCTTGATGTAAAAGCCATCGTTAACATTCCCTCTGCCCATGCCTTCCCTTTGGTAAAGGTGGAAGCTGGACACCAGTGGTACCTCCAAGTGATCTACGTGATCGGCCCGGAGGGCACGGCCGGGCCCCGTGTCCAGCGCTCCCTGGCTCGCCGCTGGCAGCGCGGCCGCAGGGACCTGGCCGAGGGGCCCGGGAGGCCGGCGCTGGATGACTCCCTGTTCTACGACAACGAGGGCGACACGCTGAAGAATGGCACCAACATGAAGTCGCTGCTCTTGGAGAGGGAGGAAGCTGTCGCCGCAGCCTCCTTGTCCCAAACGGGCGCTTCCCTGGGCAGCGCCTTCGCCGCCCTCACCCTGCTGCTGCTGGTGCTGTGCGGAATTTGCCTGCTCGCCAGGGAGTGCCGAAAGCTGCGGAGGAAGAGGGAGGCTGCCAGGGGCGCTCCCGAGGAGCACCCCTTGAACACCAAGGTGGAGCTGCCCCGGGGCGCCCCGCAGGCCGTGGGCAGCCGGTGTTGCACCGTCAGGAATGTTCACCCACCGAGGGACAACGGTGGCGTCTGCCGGGGGCAGGGCAGGAAAGTGAAGCAGGTGAACTTGGAAGTCAAAGTCCACAGCAATTTGCACGACGGCACGGAAGTTTAATGGAGCACACGCGTTGGGAAAAGCTTTTTATAAACTGTAAAATAAAGATAATCCCAAACTGAAAAGCCAGGCGGGTATTTTTTTTTAATCTGGTGAGGAGGGGCAGTTGTCAATTCCTGCTGCTCCTGCTGTCTTAGCGACTTCACCGCACGGCACCGCTGCCCTCTCTCGGTGCTGCTCCAGCTCTCCCCGGGGACTGGGCAGTGCGGGGAAACAATCCCTCACCCCTGGCATGTGAGAACTCTGAGCCAGCCTCTGGGTCTTCTGGAGAGAATAAAGCTGAAATAAAAACTTCACCCGCTATGACCGGGGTGTCCCTTCCTGTGCCGCCCCCACGGTCCCACTCACTCCCGCGGGGCGAGGTGGGTGGGAGCGCTGCGGCGCCGGAGAAGGGAAGGAGGGAGACGCGGGCGCTGCTCTGGCCCGGGGCCCCGCGCCGCGGCCTGGGGCTGGGGGAGTGGGGGGGCGGGGACGGGAGCGCTCCGGGGCTGCGGTGCCAGCTCTGCCCACGCGGGGGCGCCGCGTCCGCACCGGGGAACCGGGAAAACGCCGCGCTCCCGCACCCGGCACCGCCCGATCCCGGGCCCGATCCGCCGGTGTGTCCCGGGCGGTGCCGCCTCTCCCCCGTCGGGAGGATCGAAGTGGTATCNCTTCCCCTACTCCTCCCTTCTCCCCCTATGTACCTCCTTATCTCCCTTCTGTCCCCCTTATCCCTTCTTATCCCTTTATCCTCGCTCTGTCCCTTCTCCCTTCGTCTCTTCCCCCGCAGCCGCGGAGTTCGGGGTGCCGGATAATAAAGCCCAGAGGGCCGGAGCCGGCGCCCCTCGCGGGAATCCCCACACGGGGCCGGAGCCGCTCTGCGGGTCCCCCCACACCCAATACCGCCCTACAGTGCCGGGTGTCCGGCTGTGCCCACATCACACTGGGGGTCGGGGTTGGAGGGTCTG
>VXAX01003787.1:751788-778314 GCA_013399835.1 Leptocoma aspasia
CCCCCCGGGGGCCCTCTGTTGAGGTTGACCGAAAGCGGGTGATGGAGCCAACAACCGGAGCCGGGATGGGGGGGTTCGGGTCCTGCCGGCGCCCGCCGGGGCGTCCCGGGGAGTGCCGCCTCTCCCCCGTCGGGAGGATCGAAGCGGCGTCGGGCCCGGGATGGCCGCGGGCGGGCGGGCGGTGCCGGGTGCGGGAGCGCGGCGCTTCTCCAGTTCCCCGGTTCGGAGGCGGAGCCGCCGTGTGGGGCCGGGACCCCGCAGGGCGCCCTCTGGCGGACGCGGAGCGCTGCCGGGGCCCGGGAGAACGGCGGAGCGGTGTTTTCCCGGTGCCTCCGCTGTTCCGGGAGCCGGAGCGGCCGCCTGCCTGTCCCTCCGTGTGCCCTCCCGGCCTAGGAGGTGGCACCGACCGTGCCGTGGGTCCAAGCACGGGCTGGTCCCAGCTCTGCCTTCAGCACTTCCTGCCCTTCGTGCCTTTGGAACTTAGGGAATTTCAAACAGGAATTTCTTCCCTGCCCATAAGGTGCAGCTCGTCTGACAGCTGCCAGGTGAGATCTGATGCTCTCCCTCAATTTCTCTGCAACTCACACTCTCCAATGGCAAAACTTCTGGTTTTTAAAATCCCGTTAAAATATTTAATCTTTATTTCCAGTTGGGGAAGGTCCTGCCTGGGATGGAAATGGCTAAAAAAGAGGAAACCTAAAAATGCCAAAACCAGATGCTGCCACATGAGTCAAAGCAGGAAAGCCTCGGGATGTCGAAGGTCTGTTTTATTGTCACGTGCTCCTGCACCAGGTGCCCATCTGAAACCCCTGCTGACGGCCAGTGCCACCCTTATTTCCTCCCAGGGACCCCACAGGGCCGCCAGGATGTCGCCGGAATTTTATCTTTGGGGCCCCGATCCCCTCACGGCATTAATGGCTCCATCCTGGGGGCTTTTTACAGGAGAGCAGCAGTTGCACATGAAACTTTGATGACCACTGAGAAATGAGAGAGACCTGTGATAAAAAACCTTTTTAAAGAATAAGATTAACAATTTCCCTACAGCAGTTGAGCAGCTTCAATTTCCATTCTTATCCATATGACACAGCATCTAATTCCAGCTCCTGATTTGATCTTGGCAAAAGGAAGAGTCACCTGCCCTCAGCGCAAATATTTAGTACATAAAATAGTGTCAGGAAACCCACTTTTAATAAATATCTGTAGTTCTCACTGCTATACACAAGTAGTTTACAGCGACGTGCCGGGGAGAGCGCGGCCGGCTGGGCTGGGACAAGGTGGGGATGGACATAAATTAATTATTGCAGTCGGATGCGCCGTGGGCCGGGAGGTTTGGACTTGATCCACGCTGGAAATATAAATATCTATCACACCTTGAAATCCACGCTTCCTGTTGGGAAAAAATCCTCTGCTTGGAGTGTTGTTGGTGCCTGTTGTGTCTCTGGGATGCTGGTTCGGCACAGACACAGGGAGCAGCTGGGAACCTGCTTGGACTGGGACCAGGACAGCACTTGCAGTACCTACAGGGTCTGCACAAAGCAGATGACACCCAAAACACCCCCAAAATCATGGATGTCCTCACCTGGGCACAGGGGCTGCCTCAGCACATGCCCAGAGCTCATCCAGCCTTCTTTAAATCCGGCCCTGCTTTAAAATATCAACTGGAGCCTCAGAGTGGGTGAAAATCAGCTCAATTCCAAGGAACTCAGTAAAATACCCCACAGGGACACCAGTGGGGCTGGGGGACGAAGGTTATAAATAGCAAATTCTATGGAATATAGGCATGTCCTTGTCCTGATCCTGCTGAGCTTCCTCAGAACCCTTGCTGGTTCCTGACAAACCTGGTGTAAAAGCAGCAGCTCTGCATGGGAATATCTGTGCTCCATGAGGCATGGTGAGGCTATTCCAGCCTCAGCATGGAATTCTGGGCTATAGGTACAATTCTTTTTGCCTTACCATAGTGACAGGGACCCTTATTTGATCCTGTTCTCTCAAGGTTTATTTTGGAGTATCCATTTGTGCTGGTTTAGACTCCACGGCTCCACCCACAGCATGGACATTTGAGGTTATGTGTCTGTACTTCCAGCAGGTTCCATAAGGACCTAACGCAGATCCACCTGCCCAGTCTGGGCAATTCCTGCACCTGCACCTGCCAGGAGCTTTGACTGCTTTTCCTACCAGCCCCTGAGTAGTGTCACGGCCACCACCAGGGAGTCAAAACCCCAACAAACCCCAAATCCTACAGAGTGAATAATCCAAAGGAAGAAATGCATTCTTGTCATAAAAAGCTTCAAAACCTGTTAAAAACTCTATGAAAACAATGTGATGGATTCCCAGGAACCTAATTAATGCTCCTGGTTCCATGTTTATGTTATCTTTATTCCCTCACTTGGCAGCCTGTAGAAGTTACCCTGGGATTTAGAGGTCAAGCAGGGTTTGTTTTGGATTGACCTTCACCTCTGGCCCCAGTCTGTGCCAACACAACTTGGGCCGATGTGGTTAAACCCTGTTTGAGCGCATTTACAGGACAGACCCTGGCGTGGGGAGCTGTGACATCCAGAGACTGCTGGACTGAACACAAGAGAAAATCTGGACTCTGTGTGTGACCCCTCTGCCAGCACGGTGGCATTCCTCTCCAGGGAGGAATTATTCCCCACACTGCAGAGGGCACAGACCAGGACTGGCCCCTGCAGACAGCCTGACATCTTCCCCCCCAGAATATTCATTCTACTTCACAGAGCAGCTCAGGTTTTACCCCAAAATTATCCTGACACGTTCACCACTGACAACCTCCTTTCTACCGCAAAATGTTCATTCAGTCCGTTACAAATTACCTCAAGTTTTACCCTCAAAATGTTATTCTTGTCCCCTATGGATGACTTAGATTTTACCACCAAAACCCCCCACTATTTACTTCTATCTAATCCTAAACTATTCATTCTGTCCCTTACAGATTACTTCAGGTTATTCACCCAAATGTTCTTTGTTCCTTACAGATTATCTCAAATTTTAAAGCCAAAACCTCACCTTACCAGTACACTACTGATTACCTCAGTTCATCTCAAAAATTTCTTTCTTTACAGACTCAGCACCCAAGATTTTTCCTACCTGTTACTATTAATTACCTCCTTTTACCTCACAATGTTCATTCCCTCCCCTACATGACCTCAAGTTTTAATCCCAAATTTCTCCATGCCTATCTGCTAATGACCACCCCATTTTTACCTCAGGATTTTCAGTCTCTCCTCTCATTTGTGCTCCAAAACAGTCAATTTGTTCCTACAGATTACTTCTATTTTCCCACCAAAACCTCTCACCAATTACCTCTATCCTATCCCAAATATTCATTCTGTCCACTACAGATTACCTCTAGGCTTTTCCCCTGAAGTTTTCCCTACCTGTCCAGTACTTTTTACCTATTATTTACATCAAAATGTTGTTTTCTCTCCTCTACACATTACCTCAATTTTACCCCTAAAATTTTCTGTGCATGTCCACTGCTGATTCCGTCTGTTTACCTCAAAATGTTCATTCTCTGCCCTGGAGGTTATCTCAGTTTTTAGACACAAATATTTCATTTACTCTGCTAAAGGTTATCACAAATTTCACCAAGATTTTCCCTACCTGTCCACTACTGATTTACCTCAGTTTTACCTCAAAATATTTATTCTCTACCCTGGAGATTACCTCAAGTTTTACCCCCCAATATATCGCTACCTTTGCACTACTTATTACCTCAGTTTACCTCAAGATGTTCATTCTCTCCCCTAGAGATCATGCCTGGTTTTACCCCAAAATATTCCCTCTCTGTACACTTCTGATTAGCTCATTTTCCCCTCAAAATCTCCATTCCCTGCCAATACAGAGTACCTCGAGTTTATTCCTAAATTATTCCCTGCATGCCACTTCTGATTACATCATCTTTCCCTCAAAATATTCAATCTGCCCCCCAGAAAGTACCTCAAGCTTTTCCCCCAGAAATTTCCCTTCGTCACTCATTACCTCATTTTTTACAATAAATTGATCATTCTCTACCCCCAAGATTACCCCATGTTTTACCTCCCAAATTTTCTTTTCTGTACACTATTGATTTCCTCATTTTTACCCCAAAATGTGCATTCTCTCCCCATAACTATTCCCTGAAAATGCCACCTTGCTCCCCTCCACATCCCCTCCCCCGTTTTCCTACACAAACACATGTTGGCTCCCCTCTAAATTACACCAGGTTTTTCAGCCTAAAGTGTCACCTCTGTCCCCTCTAAGTTATGCCAGGTTTTCTCAGCTTGGAGCTGCAAGGAATTCAGGCAGGTGAAAGGACATCAGGGAATATGTGCAGAGATTTTACCGAGGGTTTAACCTCCAAAGTATTCATTGTACCTTACTTGAGAGCAACTCGAGTTTTACCCCAAAATTTTCCCTACCTGTCCAAAACTGACTCGCTGTTCACCTCAATATGTTCATGCCATCCCCTACAAATTACATCAGAAATTACCCCCAAAACTTCCTCTACCTGGACACTACTGATTGTCTGAGCTGACCTCAGAATGTTCATTCTCTCCCCTAGATGTTACCTCAGATTTTACTGACAATCATTTTCCTCAAAAATGCCATCTTGTTCTTCTCTACCTGGAGGTGCCCTCCAGCTTCCCCCCACAGACGTTCCCTACCTTTTGATTAATGACTTCCTCAATTTAGCTCTTAATGTACATTCACTCTGCTACAACTTAGCCCAGATTTTACCCTCAAAACTTTCCTTGCCTTTCACACCTACAGGTAAGCATAGACCTTACCTGGATCAGTCTTAAACACAGCTCTAATTCTGATCTTCAGCATGGTCCCTGCCCAGAGCTGAGGGAAATCTGACCTAATAGTAATAAACAACCTTTGCTGAGAGCTGTCAGCACCCCAGTCCCTTAGGCTTTGCAAGATTTTGTAGTGAAGAGACCCAAATTCAAATTCTAAATCTAAATTTCTATCAACTTTTGCTATAAAGATACTTGACAGTAAGTCATACAGCAGAATTAAAAGACCACACAAGGAACAACCGATGATCTTCCATGAATAAGAGAAGTTCCTTTTCTCCCCTCATCTGTCTGGGACTGTAGGACTGAATCTTTGCAACCAAGAGACAACAGAGTTGTTATTATTAATACTTACACCTCTCAAATATTGCAATTTCTCAGAGAACTCTGCCAGCTCTGAGCTACTCCCAGGTGCCTGGTGTGGTTTGGGAAGTGGCAAGACAACATCCCACTTTATGTTTGGGAAAATATAAGATAATAAAATGTAATTTCACTTCTTTCTCTGACCCATAAGCAAAGAGTGTAGAACAGCACAGATTACTCATGGAAGGGCTGATTCAGTTGAGGGAAAAAAAAAACCTAAACAAATAAAACCACCCTACGTTTCAAAGTAAACACATGTTGTTTCCTTAATAGGAGCACACGAAACTAATTTAAACCAGAAAGGAAATGACAAACCAGAAAAAGAGCCAAAAGAAATGCATTGATACACTCTCCGGTCGATGATTCCAAAGAAAATTCCCCATGGATCAAAAGTAATTGCTAATAACTTTCCCTCTGTAAAAATTACTGGCATGGATTTCTCAGAGACTCTGTCCTCAGAGGGAAACACAACCTGATGTGACACAGCTCTGGCACCACACACCCTCCTGTTTCTGGTGTCCTTGGAATCCCCAGGTCAATACAATCCCTTGGACTGTACACCCCTGAACACAAGGATAAGTGGAGTTTTAACCAGATCCCAGGAAACAGTACAGCTGTGCTCACACTTCCTAGTGAGTTAATCCCAACAGACAGGAGAAGGGAAGTGTGTCCCTCTGACTTACCCCACAGCATGTGCAGGACCAGGTGTCCTCCAGTGCAGGCCATCAGGGCTGGAGGCTCTTGGGTTTGGCTGCTCGAACCCAACCAAAACCAAAGGTTTTGGCATAGCTGGGTTGAATTAAATTATTTTCCCTGTCCTGAAAGAGAGAAGAAAAGGCAATTAGGTCAGCTGTGCAAGTCAAAAGCTCCTGGCTTTCACATTATTTGTGCTCACTGCTTATTATAGAGCTTTTTATTTAAAAAAGGAGAGGTGACAGCCATATTAAATATATAAGTGCCCTTCTCCAGGATTTCTAGTCAAACCTCTTTGAGACATAAGAAGGATGCTAATTTTTCTTATTGCATTATTTGCCTAATTTTAACAGAACCATCATCATCCCAGACCCCAATTATGAGTTATCCTTTGGCACTGGACTTCCAATAAGAGATATCCAGGATGCTGGAAATTTTGTCCTTTGTTAATAGAGCTCAGCACCATCCTCTCCTGAGAGCAGCAGGGAAGTGCTCCAGGACAAGAGGTCACTGGTCACAGTCCTGTGATGCATCAGTTCAAGGAGGGAACCAGTTTGGAGTAGCTGAGCAGTGTGTTTATTACAGACAGAAATCACACACAGCAAACAGTGAAATGGACTTCACTGAGCTCAAACACGAAGCTCCGATGCAAAGAGCTGCATACAGCACCACCAAAAGCAAGTCACTGCAGACAAATCCTCCACAGCCACAGTGGGAGTTTTGGCCTCCTCCTCCAGCATTATTCGGGACGGAACAGTGAGGAACAAGCCCTGAACGGACAGTACAGGGCAAACACTGTGGAGAAAAAACACCAATCAGCAACCCCTGGGCTTGGCAGGGGCCTGGGGCATCCAGTTCCAGGCTACTGGCTTCCTTTTCCTTCTTTTGCAGCACTTGTGGTGGTGGTCCAAAGGCCATCTTCCTGCTTGCCACTCCCTCCACATTTTCTTCTTCAAGGGGGATGTGGCTGCAGCTCACCAGAGGCAAGTAAACTGCCTTTCAATTCCATACAAAACCTACCTCAAAAGACCAGGACATCAGGAGCAGCAGGAATTCCTTAGTCTTTTTGCTCACAGGTATTTTCATTGTGCTTTGCTTCACAGGGGCTTTCCTGCCAAGCTCATTTCAATCTTATTTTATCTTGAAAAATAATTTCGAAAGTTGAGTTTGTCGGGAATTGGTTCATCTTTTGATTATTCCTAATTTGGAGCTTTTAGTGCTACACTTGACGTGATTCTTAGGGCTCCAGGAACTTTCCAGATTGAAGTCCCCAACCTTCACATCCAGCTTCCTCTGTTCAGTGCACGTTGTACCAGTTCACTGCCCCTTCAGAACAAGCAATGGATCTACTTCAGCCCCAAATAAGTATTTTGTTCCCTGCACAACTGGTCAGCCAGTGCCTCAAACCCGATAACCTGCCGGGGAGGAATGTCTGTGCCACAGGAAACAGATTTCTGGGAGTTGTTTCCAGCCTCCTGACGTTCTTTTCTCAGCTCACAAGCAGCTGCCAGCATTACAGCTGGTTCTATGCACAGAGGCTGCTGCAACTTGTCATTGCAGCAGTTCCTTGAACTCGACCCACAATGCACTGTGGGCATGTTCAAGCCCCAGTCTCATGCCCAGAGATAAAACACGAGATGTGGCGATGCCAAAATTCAAATTCCAGGTCCCTGGTTCTTGTTGAAATGCCACCATCTGCTTTGTCCAGTCTTCCACTGTTCACTTCTTTGCTCATTTGAACCTTTTACAGCCCCGGGGGTTCCCTGTGCCACCCTGTGCTCTCACCAGCCCCAAGTCCATCCAGCACTGACACAGCTGCTGGCAGCTGAAATTCCCCTTGATACCTCTGGAAAACACCCCTTCCAGATCCTGCACCCTCACCTCTTACCTCCCTGAAAACAAGAGCTGCACCCTCCTGGAGTCCCTGGCCCATCTGTTGAACTCCTCCAATCACTGCAACTGAAAAATTAACTCTGAGAACCTGCCTTTGATCCTGAGTTTCATCTCATCTTTCCTATGATTTTGAGACTCAGGGATTGGGGAACATCCTGATCCACACAGACTGGTAGCAACACAAGTAAAATGGCTTGTTGGACAAATTTTAATTCGTCTGTTATCTTCTGTCTGCTTAATAAATAATCCATTTTGTGAACAGACCTGATCTGCCATCCTTAGAACTTGTGGGCCAGAGCGATTTCTTAAATTCTAAGTGTTGACAAAAATCTGAGGCTAAGGCAGGGCTTGTCTGAAGCTGCCACTCATCCTGTGACAACCAGGAGCCTGAGGATGCTCTGGGGATTGCAATTCCCAGCCTCAGGCAGCCCTGCAAGGGAAAGCCACATGGGTTTCCTCTTCCCAGAGAGGAAAAGACACAGCAGGAAGGGCCTGTCCCAGCTGACCTGTCCCTCATGGGCATCCCTGAACAGGATAATCCCTCATGTCTCACTCTGTTGCTGTAAAACACTGCAGACCCTGCGCTCCTGGGATTTAAAAGCTCTATTTGTGTCAGCAAAAAGCAAGGGAGTGCAGAGAGCAGGAAAAATACATTAGCTCAGGAATGTCAGGACACTGACTAGGCAGCATTCACTATGGACAGCACAGCTTCTTGTGCTTCAGGGCTCCAGCTCTTCAGCACAGATCCACTGCAGCTGAACCTAATGGAAACCACCTGGCAACAATTCACATCAGCCCAGGCGTGCCAGTGCATCACCTGTGTGTTATCTCAGTAAGCAGAGCTGCATATTCACCCACTATAGTGGCAGGCACTTGACTGAAATAAAGACATTTATAATACCTTATTTTATGCTATTTTCCCGAGAGATTTATGTTTTCCTGGCATTGTTTCAACACACTTGGACCCAGGTTCTGCTCCCTGTTGTGCTCTCAGTCCTAAAGAACAGCTTGGATATCATCCATGATGCAGCTCTAGTTGATGAAGTTACTGCTGCAAACAGACAGAAATCAGTGGTTGGAGGAATTAAGGCAGAAAAAACCCGTGTGCTTCCCAGTCCCTGCCCAACAAACCCCAGTTCTCTATTGGCAGCGTAAGTCCTGTTCTTGTCGTAGAAACTCAATCATTTCGTACAGTTATGTTTTATGGAAAAGCTTTGCAAGGCAATTGCCTCTCCCAGCATCAACAGCAACCCTCAGCACTCCACCAGCCCCACGGGAAATGCCACCTAAAGCCTAAAGGGCACGAAATTAGCAAAATGCATTAATTCAACACTAAAAAGATCAGTAAACATCCGATTTAGAAAATATTCCCCTCATAATCTGCACGCGCAGAGGCTCTGGGATGCCAGGGCAAACTCAGAGACCAAGAGAATCTCATCCGCCCCACGGCTTTACCTGGGGTCACCGCGTACCTGCCCCGCAGCACATCGCACACCGCAGCATCACTCCAATTTCCATACATCATAGACAGATACATTAAACTGTATTTTTACCTCACCGAAGCAGAGAGCAGCAGCGGCAAACGAGGACATGCAGCCCGCCCGCCTCAGGCACCGCCTCTTATATACCCTCGGCCGGCTCGGGATTGGCGGGCGCCGTGAGGCGATCGCAGCGCTGATTGGGCAGCGGGAGGCGGGCCTCGATCCCTCCTCGTGCTCTGCCGTTCCCCCCTCCCGCGGCCGAGGGCAGGGAGCGTGTGAGGGGGGAAAGGCCGCGTCCCAAATCCCGGCAAAACCCCGCGTTCCTGCCCTTTCTGCCAGAGCCCAGCACTCGTTCCGTGTTTCCTGGGTTGGATATGGAGTGAGAGAAGGTGTTGGCTTGTGGGAGAAATGTTACTCCCGGGCATAAAGTCTGAGTTGTTCTCTAGGGGAAATGGACATTCCGAGGTAAAAGTCACTCAACAAGTAGTGGACAGACAGGGAAAGTTTTTTGGAGCAAATTTGAGGTAGTCTGTAGTGCGGAAAATGAACATTTTTGAGGTAAACTGAGGTACAATCAGTAGCGCACATGTAGGTAAAGCTTTGAGGATAAAATTTAGGTAAGCTGTAGGGAAGAGAATGATCGTTTTGAGATAAACCGAGGCAGTCAATAGTGAACAGCAGGGAATGTCAGAATGTGGGAGTCACTCCCATTTACCTGAAGGAGGACTGCCCTGGGGGATGGCTTTACCTGGGATTTGGCTCCTGTAGGGCTTTACAGAATAAGCCATAGTGCTCTATGGTCCTGTTCTGGTCCTTGCACAAATCTCATTCCTCACCAGCTCCAGGAGCTTCCAGTGTCACTCCTGTACCTCCTGAGGTTTGTCCGATCCAATGGGCTCTCAAGTGTTTTCTCTCCTGCTCATATTGAAATTTCAGTCTTTTTGGGTGACTCGTATCCCCCCACAACATCAAATTGAGCTCCCCAAAAAACATACCACCAAACCCATTTTTTATCCTTTATTTATCAAATTTACATTTCTACTTGTTTCTCTAGCAGCAATAATAATGAATGTGACAGAAACAACAACAACAAAGGGGAATATAAATGGAACGTGGTGGAAAATGTTTAATTCTATCATTTGAGCAGGACCCAGCTGGCGTTCACAATGTCCAGGAAGAACCACAACCACAAGAAAATCCAGGGACTGCTGAAAATCCAGGCTGTGTCTGCAATATTTCAGTCCATGAGAGTTACAGGGCAAGAGATTACTCACAGGCTGAAATGTGACCACAAATAGGGTTCGAGGAACCCTGTTTCATCTGCTCTGAGAAACTTACAGTCGCGTTTCACTCGATCCCGTTGTCGCAGGGCTCTTTGAGCTCCTCCATGATCAAATCCTGCTGGTTATTCACCCAATTTCCTTTCTTAACCGGCTTCCCCTCCTCTGTAGCTGTCTGGGGAGCTTGATCCTGGGGCAGCTGGCAGCGGGCAGCGGGCAGGATGGCATGGCTTGGGGCTGGCTGGGAACAGGCCGCCCTGGAGCAGAGCTGGAGCTTGAGGATGGCCTGGAAGCCCCGGCGGAAGCTCTCGTTGCAGAACCCGTAGATGATGGGGTTGATGCTGCTGTTGAGGAAGGCCAGCCAGTGAGCCAAGGGATAAATGTAGATGTTGATGAGCTGCAGCTGGAGGTGGGAAAGGCTGGCATAGTCCGAGAGCAGCATCAGGGTCCACAGGGGAAGCCAGGACAGGGCGAAAAGCAAAGTCACAAGGATGAGCATTTTGATGGCTTTTTGTTTCCTCTTGCACGCTCTGTGCCGCTGCTCCTGGCTGCGCTTCCCTGCCCCGGGCACGGCTGCGTGGGAGAGGGAAACGCCGATCCTGGCGTACATGACGACGATGAGTGCCAGGGGAGCCAGGTAGATGTTGGCAAAGAGAACCGCCGTGTAGATCTTCCTCATTCCCGGGTCAGGCCACTCCTCCCGGCACCAGAACACCGGGCGGGTGGCATTGCCGGAGCCCAGGAGCACCCGGAAATGCTTCTCCTCCTGCACCTGCAGCAGGACGGCCGAGGGAGACATGATGGCCACGGCCAGCACCCAGATGGCCACGATGATGGCCACGGCGCTGGGAATGGTCAGCTTCCGCTTGAAGGGATGCACAATGCACCAGAACCTGTGGCAGGGGCACCGGAGAAGCCGTTTAAGGAATGCTTCTTTTCCCAGGCAAGGATGCACACACATTTTAAACTGCCTGGTTTTCATCCCACCTATCAGTTGCTGCCTTTGCTGCTCCACTTAAACAAGGCAGGTGTTAGCACCTCTGCTATCCAGCTTCATGGTTGAGGAACAAACCAATTCCAGGCAGGCTAGGATAGCCCAGTTCCACCATCTTTAAGAGATACCAGTGGAGGAGCAAATTGCTCTTTAGACCTGGCCACATTTTATTTTGCTTAACGGCCTTAGGAGCAAAATGCATCTGATTTATTGTGGTGCTGGGAGGGTTAATGAACGGGCTCAGTGTGGCCAGAGGGCCAGGGGAGATGAGAGTGATGGTGACAGACTCTGCAGCATCTTACCTGTCCACGGCAATAGCAACCAGAGTGAAGACAGAGGCAGAAACAGAGATTCCTTGGACCGTCCCGCTCATCTTGCACACCAGGCTCCCAAAGGGCCATCCTGGAAGGACACAGGCAGTTGGAATTGCTGCCACCTCACTGCAGCACTCTGCTTAAAATCATTTGCTCCCATCTTCCATTTCCTGAGTAGAATTATAGGCTCATGGAGTGGTTTGGATTGGAAGGGACCTCCTAAAGATCGTGGAGTTCCAGCCATGGCCAGGAACACCATGCCATGGTGGCAGGGTGGCATGGTGGCAGGGACACCTTCCCCTGGACCTCACCTCTGGTGGCAGTGACTCAGAATGCCCACAGAGCCCCTGGGACAGGTGCCCCCAGCCCACCTGCAATGATGTTGTCCAGGAGGGTGGTGGGCATGCAGAAGAGCCCCACCAGCAAGTCACTGACAGCCAGGTTCAGGATGAACAGGTTGGTGACCGTGCGCATGTGCTTGCTCCACAGGATGATGGAACAAACCCCCCCGTTGCCCACCATGCAGAGGAGGAAGATGAGGAGGTAGGAGGTGATGAAGACAGCAGCCACTGAAGGCTGGTGGAGGTAGAAGTCCACGTAGGAGACATTTCCTTCCGAGTAAAGGTACTTGTATGTCCCGTTGTAATTCAGCAAATCCAAATGAGGCCAATCCAACGAAGAGTTTGAGTCCATTTTCTTCCTTGTGTTCTAATGCACCCTAAAATGTATTTGTAAAGAGGTCATTTTAGTCTCCTTGTAATTGATCTGAAGGAAGGTGATGTTATTATTACTGTTATTATTATTATTGTTATTATATTAGCATTGTTATCTGCTTTGCATACACTGTGTGCTGAAGTAAGTGTAAAGCTTGCACGCACTCTGGCAGCGGTGAGGTGGCTGAGCAACAGTCACTAAAAAGTCACTAATTTCACCACTGAAAAACAGGGATTAAAGCTCTCTGAAGTGTCACAAACCTCCTGCCTGCATGTTTCCAAATCCAGTCCCATTTCATGAGCATGAGAGGGTTTTGTGTACAGTTGGTTGATTTAATTCCCTGCCCACAAGCTGCATAACTCCAGGCCTGCAATCAAGAAGGACCACACTATGTTTGAAACATGCTGAGCTACAAGAGAGCTGGGTTCATTTCCAAGCAGGTAACTTGACTTGGAGGCAGCATTCCGAACTTTTTTCCACATACATTTTGTCTCCCAGATGAGGATTCCTAAAGAAGCAGGTAGGATGTTCCTAACCAAAGAGCAGCAAAATTAATTGATGGCAGCAGGCATGAAATTAAAGAATGAGTGCAGGTGCTTTTAAGATGCTTCAAATTCCTTAATAGAAATGAAATTTAAATTTAGGCACAAGTATCCGAGTCCTGATGAGCTTGTATGAACAGCAAAGCCTCTGCAAGTGCTTTACTTTCAGCAAGCAAGTGCCGGAAAAAAAAAAAAAAGTATTTATTCTGCTGTGCCTCAGGTTTGGAACAAGCAGAGCAGTGAAAAACCATCATGTTCTGGTCTCTTGTGCCTGTTTAGAAATCAGCAGCACTGCAGTGTTTTAATGGGTCTGTATTTTACATACTTACTAAATGCCTGCACAGCCAGGTAGGGAGACAAAAATCTGGAATCCCTCACCAAAAACCAGCTGCTTCTAGGTTTGAACAAGCGTAGGAATAGTTGTACATTCTGTGGGGCTGTCCTTACAGAGAAAGGCTTATTTATCTTGATTCGTTTTTACTCAACATGCTTTCAAAATCGTTGGAAGTTCTCTTACTGAAATGTCTGATGTGCCAAATTCTTTCCCCAGTCAGAGCTCAGAGTCAGCCTTGTGAGAAGTGCTTTAATGCCAATTTTCCTGATCCCTCGAGGAAGCAGCACTTGCACCCAAACCTGGGCTCAAGATGGGGAACGCTGGCAGAATGCAAACACAGATATTTGACAATACGAGTTCACCCTGTTTCTTTAATCCCAGACCTGGATTGGGCTTTACAAATCCCAGGAGATGCTGTCTCACCCCATTTAAAGGCAGCATTCCTCCTGCTCCCTTAGACTTACTGTTGCTCCCTTTGCTGCTCTTCCCCACATTACTATTATTATTATTGTTACTCACTAATTTTCTTCTGTAATCTTTTGCTTCCCAGAGGAGTTGCTTTAGGTAGACACTGTGGCTGGGGGAAGGTGGCTTTTGGCTCCCACACATTCCCAGTCCCCATGCCCAGCTGTCCCAGTTGTCCCTGTGCTGTCCCCAGCAGGTCAGGCAGAGGTGCCTTTCCTTCCTTACCTGCTGGAGTTCGGCTTTTCCAGGGGTCTCTGATGACTTGAGGCAGAAGTTCTTGGTCATTCCATGACAGGAGTCTCCCTTATCTCACTAAAAGCAGGAAGAATAATGGTTATTTTGGATACATATTTTGTGTTTTCTTTCTGTTTCTGACACCGTGTTGTGAAGCAGCAGCTTCTAATCTCTTCAGTAATGAACTCTGGAATAGTTTTTGTTCATAGCTGGTAAACAAGAAGTTGTAAACAGCCTTGAGGCAAAACTGGAGCTGAGTCTTATCCCAGTTGCACTAATGAAATTTCGGCTGTGGCAGGCATAGCAAAGTGGCTGTACAAACACTGCAGATCACAGGAAATGGAAAAGCTCCACGGATTTCTATTATCCTGAAGCTGAGGGGGAGGAGGATTGGCTGGAAGGAGAAATTAAGCCTTGTGTTTTCACAGGGCTAAAACAAGCAGTGATAAATAATTGAAAGAGGCACGGAGGACAGAAACATAAATCATCTAAGAAAAGGAAAAAAAAATGCAATACCTAATTGTTATAAGATGATAAATAACAGTAATTTGCTTCCATGTGGTAACTTGATAAGACCAAGGCCTCCCTTCTCCATTTGATATACCAGAGAAAATCTGCAAAGGTATAAAGTGGGAGGCTCCCTGAGTGAAAACATGCCCCAACCCACACTGGGTTTCCCAACACACGAGGCTCATTCCCTGCTGGAATCCCAGACACAGCCTCCATAGACAAATACACAGTGTGACACCTCACAGCCTGACCAGGACAATCTCGTACTTCTAGATGTAGAAATTCAGTTTTCCATTCTTAGAGTAGCAGTTCAAAGTCATTATCAAGTGATGCAATTATTTTTATGTTGGGCGCGTGGCAGAAATGCCCTGGAGCAGCCACTCCTGCTTCACCCCTGTGCACAACCCGCTGGGTTTGTTATCTTGACATCTTGATTTTTATGTGTGAAATACCCTCACAGAATCCTCTGAGGCTGAAACAAAAATAAGGAAACTTCAGAGATGGGAAGAACAGCAGGAGCATGTTGTTGTACATAAAGAACATTTAATGTGGTAAGGGCTAAAAAATTTGTTCTTCCCTTGTCCTGAGCTCAGTAATGGCACAACAGCAGAGATTTCCCAAGGGCCTTAGAAAATGATCCCCTGTCTGCTGAAAAGTGAGAAAGTCCCAGGGGCAAAATACAGCCCCTGAAGGATGACAAAAAGACCAGGACATTGGTCTGTGAGTGTCTGAGAAATAAGGGAGAGAGAAATTTATGGATCATCTCTGCCTCAGGGAACCAGGAAGAGCCACTGACTGAAAAACTAAAATGCTGTTCCACAGGGACCCCGTGCACAGACCCTGGGAATCTGGGCTCATCTTTGCTTCTCCTTCAGAGCAAGGAGGAGCTGCAGCCACAGCAAAACCCCCATTCCCAGTTCCTGTGGCTCAGGCACGAGACAGGGAGTGGTGCAGGAGGTGTTTGGTCTGGGTCACGCAGGGCTTGAGGGCTTGACTCTGGGGATATTTGTGAATTAAGGTAATAGAACTTAATCTTCAAGTGTTTAACTTTTTCATCCATCAATATTTCCATGATATTTTATATTACATACCTCAGAGTGGTTTATCTCCAAGTAAGCCCAAATATCCCAATAGGTTTTCAGCTGGGAAAAAGGAGCTGTGGAAGAAGACACACCCTAAAAATAGCCAGTTGCAATCAAATAATTTTTTCTTACTGACACTTACTTTCATAAAGAAAAACAAGTGCACCTTGAGAAGCATATTTCTCATTTTGCAGTGGACAATCCCAGGGAGATGTGCCAATCTCAGAGTTGCACACACATCTCCTCTCAATGGGCTTAAACTGCTTATCCTCCCCTGAGAGTCATTTATCTGCATACTCTGAGCTGGGGCCAAAGAAAATAGTTTGCCCAGGTATTTCTTTTTGAAAGATCTCAAACTTCAAATGATAAAGAACAAGGCTATCAGCAGGATGACTGTAATAAACACCAGACTTAGTTGCAGATTACTCATCCACTCGAGCTGGGAGTAGAAAACATTTCACTCCAAAGCCAAATCGCAAATGTAAATCAGGAGATGCAAATAGCAGGTGAGGCATTCACAACGAGTTTATTATGGCTCTGTATTTATATATACATATATATATAAATAATTTCCACCTTGCTTCATTAGAGCCGAGGCTGCTTACCTATTCCTTGTCATTATATTTTTTTTTTTACTTTGTGCTCAGTCAACCTTTAAGCTTCTAAATATATTTTTTTTACTATTTGATGTGTCACAGGCTGTTTTAAATTTTAACTAAAATCTCAGCCAGCTGTTCCCTGAAATCAGGTTAAAGTAAGATTTCCACACCCAGGCACACTTATGCGGCCATTTATTGAGAAGCCTGGCAAGCAATAATATTTTAGCTGCCTTATCTTGGAAGCAAGTCCCTGTTTTAAAAGCTTTCAGTAGGAAATTACTGACATTCTCCCGGGATCCAGTCTCCAAGTAGCAGTTTCCCATCCACCACTGGAAACTGGGCATAGACCCCAGGAAATATCTGGACTGTCAAAGTTTTTTTCCCTGGAGAGATGCTCTAGCAGCGTTTAGCAGTGAGTGCTGGGGTTTAGTCTATAGGAACAGCTAAATCAATGATCCCTGCCGGGCTCTTGGCAGCCCTAAATTCCCCACTAATGGGACATGAGCCTCCTAAGTTGCACCTTTGAGTTCAGCCTCTGCTCATGAGTCACTCCCTGCCAGCCCTGTCATTTGGGGCGCTGAAACCGGGGAGAGTAACTGGGGAACAGGTAGAGAGAGGTAAAAAAAAACCAAAAACAAACCGAAAAGTGGGACAATCATGAGGTAATCTCAGCGGAGGATAGAACTGGCAAACAAAAGAAGTGTTTTAGGAGCTCATCAGCCAGTGAGGGTCACTCACCAGGCACAGGAGACAGCGCTGTCAGCAGGTAGTTTATGTTGTGCCACCCCCCCCCTCAAAATGGGGAGTACAGTAATCACTGCAAAGTGAATGACCGGAAGAAAACCAAACCAGTCCCGACACACAAAGCACAGCACAAGGGTTCTTTGCACCAGGTGATGCCTCTGCTTCGAGTGAAAAATGAGCAAATGAGCAAGAGCTATAGAATTGTTTGGTTTCCATCTCTTTTAGCACCAAGTGTCATTTCCCTCTGTGAGACGGGCATGAGAGCAAACAGCCCATGACCTGGCTGGTCACACGGGGCATCATTACATAGAGCTTGTCACAATAAACAGCGTTTTACCCCTCACCCAAGTTCCTGGGCTGCAGAATATTGGATTATGCCTCACTAGAAATTAGGCAGAGCAGCCTGCCTGGCCCAAGGGCAGAACAGGTGAGCTGCCTGTGCAGCACGATGGGGTTGGAGCCTTAGCACTTCAGCACAGCCCGAAGTTGGATTTGCCCAAAGGCAAAATCCACCTTTGTCCACCTTCAGTCTTCAATAACTGTGCAGGCTGCACAGGAGAAGGACTGTCTGTGAAGGTGACAGCAGAGGTTTAAATGCAGTGTCACCTCTCCAGAAAGATAATGGTTGAACTCTCCCTGTACCTTCCTGCCTTCTCATTTTACATCACCATCCACATCCACACACTTGAAGTACTCATTGATTTTTTTTTCCTGTAACCTGCTCTAAAGATTTGAATCATTTTGGTGTTCTTGAATTTCCATTTACTGCTGCCTCGGTCACTTGATTTTAATTAACACCAAATTCTAAGCCTTATCTGGATAACATGGATAGGTACCGCTGATTGATGTCAGGAATTTGACACGCTGAGAGGTTACCTCGGAAACCTCCTGGTTTGACTCCAGTTGAAGCCAATTCTGTTCAGTAAATGACAGCTGCAACCCACAGTAGTCCAAACAGCAAGGACTGGAAATAAGTTTTCCTTGCTAGCATTTTCATTCGGAAAAAACCAGCAGCACAGGTCCATTCTTTTGGGATGAGGTGCCATCTTACCTGCCAGCCTCAGGAAATGCTCCTCCTTTGCTCAGAGTTACACTCAATCCCCCTTTTTCCAGCAAAACATCCCAAACTGATCTGACTGCATTTCATACTTTGCAGCCCCTGGGGTGGTTCAGATTTAAAGGCTAACATGAGGTACTTCAAGCTCCAGATACTTTTCTCCTACTGGAGGTACCTTTTACTGATAGAAGAGCAAAACAAAACGATGTGAACTTGTCTTAGTCACCGAGGGAAAAACGAACAGCCCCGGATTCTTCTTTTCCCAGTCCTGGAGCTCTGCAGAGTGGATTGGCCCTCCCAGCAGCAGCTGGACCACAGGCGCTGGTGGGGACTCTGTGCATCCCTCAGCTCCGGAGCCCCAAAGCCAGAGGCTCAGGGGTTCCTCACCTGCTGCCACCCCCGTCCCCACCCCGGGGGCAACTCCAGCAGCACGAGGAGGGTTGTTTCCAGCAGGCAGGTCCCTGGCATCACCGGGATCCCCGGGCAGGCAGTGCTGTGTCCCCCCCAGTAAACCAGGGCACCTCCAGGCGGTGGAAGCAGCATTCCAGCTCTCTCAAACACGGACAGACCTGTTGCTGGCAAAGCTGCTGCAGTTTTCCCTCCGCTCCCGGCTCCAGCAGGGAGGCAGGAACAGCCCAGCCCCAGCCGAAGGCAGCCCCCAGCTCAATCCCCCGGGGTGCCCCGCTTACCCCAGCCGCAGCCGCTGGTTCCGCGCAGGCAGGAGCGAGGCTGCAGCCCCTGGCGCAGCGGAGAGGGCTCCCGGGGTCCCTGCAGCTCCTGCCTCAGGCAGGGAGGAGGGACAGGAGGAAGGAAGGAGTGGAGAGCCCAGCCCAAAGCCAGGAGCCAAGCCCCGGGGCTTGAGGGCTGTCACCTGCAGCCGCCGCTGGCTTGGGGGGTACCCGGTTGGGAGAATTTCTGGGGTATGTTCAATTGCAGAGCCTCCCTGGTCTGCTGTGTTTGAGGCATCCCTTTGCCTTGGGAAGCTCATTCCCAGGGTCACGGACTCACAGTTACCTCTGCAGGTGCCACCCCTGACACCCCCCATCCATTACAGTCCAGATTCCCCCCGGTGCTCTGAGTGCTCCCAGCACAGTGGCATCGCCCGGATTCTGCTCCTACCTGCTGAGCTCCAGCATTTAGGTCCAGGCTCTCCAGAGATTCCAGCTTTTACATCAGGAATTTGGGGGAAAAAAACCAGTCTGTGTGGCCCCAGTGAAAGCAGGTGACTGTTGTAGCTGAAATGGCAGGGTTTGCCTTACCTGCCTCTACATAACGTTTTTCTGGAAAGAAAAACAGCATCCCAAGGACAGATTATAGGAGAACAGGCTTCCAATTAATGATTCGATGGATGTAGGAATAATTCTTTATTAAGAATAAATTCTCTATTTTTTTACACTTCCCTTTTCATTCCACTCCCCTTTTTATTCCTGGAATAGTTTAAAAATTAATCATTTAACAAATCATTTAAATTTGAGAGAACAAAAATTATCCCAATATGAATTTGAACTAACAAATTGTTTTCCAGCATAACTCAGTGTGGAATTGTAACAACTCAGTATGGAATCATCATGTGCTGTAAATGGAGGCTAAGAAGCTCCAGCCACACACAGCCATTGTAGTAAAGGCAGTTTTGCCACATGTGATGCAGCAGATGGAATCCCAGAATGCCAGGATGTTGGGGGGCCCCAAAGCTGGAGGCACTAAAAAGCCACAGACAGAGAAACCTCTGACCAAGAGAAGAGCCTGAAAGCCCTGCATCCAGGTAAGAGGATTTTGTTTAAAATTCTTACCCCAGCTCTCCCTGCACACACACACACACACACACACACACACTGCTGCAGTTGTCTGTCTCCCCATCACTTTCCCATATTCACATTCCCCCTGCCTGGAAGCCCAAAACATGGCCAGTTCACTTTGGAATCCAAAGAGCTTCAGATGGAGAGGTGTTGTTCAGGTAAGCGACAAAACATCCACAATGCAGGGAACTGAGATTTGTAGGGAATCGCTTTCTGCTTCCCCCATACCCCTTGGAACATCAACATTGAATCTTCACCACAGATTATTGCAGAATATTGTCTTTTGAGTTTTAAAAACGGTTTAGGGAGTGGCAGGGCTGATCCGTGTCCCAGGATACTTCCATCTCTTTTAAAGGCCGGCGGCTCCATCTGCTGGGAGCAGAAGGAAGGGCACGACCCAAATAAACGCAGGGAGAGAACATGGAACTCCAGAACGGTTTGGGTTGGGAGGGACCACAAGGGTTATCCAGTCCCACCTCGGAGCCTGTTCAGGGCAGGCTGCTGTCCATCGGCCCCTGATTGCGGATGGATATGGAAGTGATGGAGGTGTTCAGGGAATGCTGGTTGTTTCTCCCTGTGTCGGGTAATCTGGTCATTAGAAAGACCAATTGGCCTCTTCCAACAGGGAAGCATATAAGCAAGAGGTGCCAAGAAAATTTGAGTTTCTGGGAAATTAAATCTGCAAGTATCCAACTTAAAATCCCCCTGGATGGTCACCAGTTTGACTTCCATGGACTGGTCACATTGCCCAGATGTGTCCAGTTCTGCTGTCAATGCATTTGTCCGTGGCGTAATTTCTGGGTTTTTTCCTTGTAAAGAGCATCTGGGTGATAGAGGGGCACGAGGGGGAAAGGAAGGGCAGCGACTCCCAGGGCACAAATGCCCCCGGTCCCACCCCGCACACCTGAGCCGGCCCCGCAGCCTGGGGCTGCCTGACTCCGCCCCCCGGGTCCCACCACCTCTCACCTGCCTGGGGTCTGCCCCGAGCCCCAAAAGGCAGGATTTGGGCTCTCTGATCAACGCCTTAAACTGCCTGGATGAGCCTCCATTCGCAGTCCCAAGACAGGACTGGGGTCTGTTTCACAGCCCTGAGACTGCCCGGCTGGGGCTGGTTCCAAGTGCCAACAACGCAGGACTTGCCTCCATTTCTGAGCCAAAGAAAATGCCTGATTTATTTACTACAGGATGTCAAAACTGGCCAAATGAGCCTGGTGCCCCCCAAACACAGGCTTTGGTCTCTGTTTCCATGACATGAAGGTGCTTGGCCCAGGCTCACTGTGGGGTGCCCCCTTCTGATCCCCAAAACCCCACACGACTCAGGCCTCTTCTGTCCCAGTCAGGTCTGGAGCTTCCAGCCGCTGGAAATGGAGCTGGAAACAGGGAATATGGTCCCTGAACCCCCAGCCCGGACTCCCCCTCGGAGCCCCACGTGTGATGTCAGGACAGGCTGGAGAGCCAGTGGTGTTGGGACATGAGATAAAGAGGAGGATGGAGCCCATCCGGGATACCCCAGCATCTACAAACACCCCAAGGGGCCCACTGTCCTGCCCCTCTCTGCTGCTTCCTGCCCAGCCCCAGGGATTGCAGAGAAGGAGCCTGACCACTGCCAGCCTTCTCCCACACCACATCCATGGACCATGCCAGCACCCTCCATGGTGGGAGACAGCACTCAGAGAGAGCAAAAGACAAAGACTCGCCAGCATCAGCGTGTTTACTTCCCACTCCAGAGCAAGCCACACCAGCCTTACAGACACACCCTCCAGACACCCACCCAGCAGTAAGGCACTTTTGAAAACTCATAGAACATTTTTGTCAGCTGCAGCCGCCATCCCTGGGGCGTCCGTGCCCACAACCTCAGCGCAGTGTCACCAGCTCCTCGGCAGAAGTGGGGTGAATGGCAACGGTGTTGTCCAGGTCGGCCTTGGTGGCCCCCATTTTGATGGCCACAGCAAAGCCCTGCAGTATTTCGTCGCAGCCCAGCCCTTGCATGTGCAATCCCACCACCTTTGGAAAAGAAGTGAGAGGCCGGGGGGAACCCAGAATCCAGGGTGAACTCTTGGGCTTGGGGCTGGGGGACCTGGATCCCAGCCCAAGAGCTGAGGGACAAGAGGGACAGCCAGCCGTGGTTCCCGCTGCCCCCCAGCTGTGCCCCCCGGTGCTCTGCACTCACCTTCTCCTCCTTGCCAGCACACACCAGCTTCATGACACACTTCACCTTCCTCTGGGTGACAGCGTGGTACAAGGGAGTGAAGGATGTGTTGTAGATCTTCACGTTGTCCTTCCCATGTATGGCCACGGCCTCCTCTGTAGCAGAAGCCACGGAACAGGGGTCAGAGGGATGCACAAGGGGCATTTAAAAAGAGCAGTCAAAGCCCTCTTGTCAAGGCTCGCTTGTCGGAGATCGAAACACCTTGAGCATCAAAGCAGCAGCTCTGAGCCAGTGTCCCTTCACCCCCTCCATGCCCCATCTGTCCCCACCTTCAGTGAGCCCCACAGTGCCGATGGGCGGGTGGCTGAAAACGACCGTGGGGATGTTCTCGTAGTCCAGCCGGGAATCCTGCTTGCCCTCGAAGAGCCTGTGGGCCAGCTTCCTGGCAGCTGCGATGGCCACTGTGGGGAGGGACAGGGAGCCTGAGCCACGGCACGGTGTGGCACTGAGGGCCTATGCAGGGAAGGGAGCATGGCTGCAGTACCTGGGGTGAGGAGGGCTTTCCCACAGACATCCCCAACAGCATAGATCCCTCTTCTGGTGGTGTTCTGGTACTCATCCACAACCACGTGGCCCTTGGGGTCCACCTGCACGCCCTGCCATGGGAAACAGCAGCCACATATTGCTCCAGAAGGGATGGGATGGCACGTGGAGCACCTGTGCTGGTGCTCCCAAGTGGGAGGCAAGTCATGGGAACACCATCCCGTGACAGGCTCTGGAGACCCAAAGGAACCCCAAACACGCGTGGGACACCCAGAGACCCGTGGGCATCCTCCCACCAGCACGGAAGGAACAGGCTGCCATCTCACCACTTGGTCCAGGCACAGCCCCTCGGAGCTGGGCTGCCGCCCCACGGCCCACAGCAGGCAGTCCACATCCTGGATCACCCCCTCCGTCGGCTTGTGGCCGGGCACCGCCGAGGTCACTGTCACATCCAGCAGCCCAGACGGAGACTTGGTGACCTTCTTGACCTAAGGGGAGCAAGAGCAGCAGGAGGAGGTGCAGGTGGCTTTTGCCTTGCAACAAGTGATGGCAGCCATGCTGCAGAAGCAGGGATGTCGCCAAAACCAGAGCTCAGCAAGCAGCACCCAAAACGGCAGCTTTCCCCCAGCCCTGCCTCTGCAGGAGGGATGGGACAAGCCACAGGGCTGCTCTTTGCTTTCCCACCTGTGTGTGCTTCCAGACATCCACCCCGGTGTTCTCCAGCTCCTGGGTGCAGTTGGAGCTGATCAGGGAATCAAAGGTTCGCAGAACCTGGGCAAAGATTCCCCCAACCCTGTCAGATGAGAGTCTGCAGGCAAAGGCACCACCTGGCAGCCCCTCCACCTTCCTGGCAGCTGCAATGCCCTGCCCCTGCCACCCAAGAGGTTTGGGGTGCTTCTGGTTAACAAACTTCTCTGTTTGTTTCTCCATTATTTTCCTTTCCTTTCTTCCTCTTTTCGAGTCGTGACTTGAAATAAAGCTCAAGGGAATGGATGCGGTGACACGCACGGCTGCAGAAACGCCGGGCACATGGGTGGGTGCTGCTAAAACCTGCCCCCCCAGCCTCTCCATGGCTCCCATGCCGCCACCCCCCGCATCACTATTTCCGTGCCAACTCAGACACTCCTTTACCAGGAACTGACAACCAGAAATCTATCAGACAATCCGGGCTGGCATGTGGCAGTCAGGCAGGAAGCGCAGCTGGGGACAGGTGGTGGCACTACCTTGTCGTGGCGGATGAGCAGGGATGACTTGGAGCCCAGGGTGGAGAGGATCCCCACCATCTCCACCGCAATGTAGCCGGCCCCGACGACGACACTGCGCCTGCGGAGAAGCCACAATGCCGTGTGCAGGAACCTGGAGCTGGCACCAGTGGCTGCCAGGGATGAATCCCACTTTACCTGGGCAGCTCCTCCAGGTCAAAGAAGCCGTCGCTGGTCATCCCCAGACTGGCACCTGCAAAGCAGAGACCCTTTGGCACCCTTCACCTGTTCCCCCTTCCCCTCCCGAGGCCTGCTTTGCTGTGGCAGACCCCTCTCCAGCCTGGGAGCCTAGGGAATTTCATCAGGCTCACCAGGAATTTCGCTGTCAGAAGGGACAGCCGGGCGCCCGCCCGTGGCTATAAGGATGTGAGGAGCCGTGTACTTTTTCCCATCCACTTCAATGGTTGGCTGGGGATCAGCGGTGAACTTGCCATAGCCCCGGATGATGTCAATGTGAGCCTTAGGAGCAACAGTTATGGGGTTAACAGCAGGACGAGGGGCGGGAGACAGCTAATGGAGCCACGGCTTCCACAGCTGGAGGACATCCATTAAGGCTGGAAAAGTGGCCAAAAATCCATCACTTTTGCCACTCCGATTGCAGGATAAACACATCCCATGCCCACCTTCTTAACATTGTTCTCGTAGATGCCATTGAGGCGCAGCACGTACGCGTCACGCTTCTCCTTGATGGTCCTGGAACAGAGCAGGGAATACCATCACTGCCAGCAGATGAACCTCGGAGCTCAGGAAGAACCTGTCACTCAGTGCCATGGTCCAGTTCACAAGGTGGTGGTCGGTCAAAGGTTAGACTCCGTGATCCCAGAGGCCTTTTCCAACCTTAGTGAATGCATGATTCTGTGAACTCAACCCCTCTGGCACGCGGCAGTCACGCCACAAAATAAAACGTCTCCCTGTGACCCTTTGCCCACCAAAGCAAGATGTCTGTGCCCGCCTTCCCTGCGTTTGTCTTTCCCAGAGTCTCTTTCCCACAGCCAGTTTGGCACCCTGTTCTCCAAAACCACAGCAGCAACGCTGGCCCTGTAACCAGCTCAGCACAACCCACGGGAGCCTGGAAGCGGGCAGGGACTGCTCTGAAGAGGACAATGGGCTGCTCCCCACGGGACACTCACTGGAAAATGCTGGCTTCCAGCTGGCCCTATCCTTCTTACCTCCAGTTGAACTTGACACCCGGTGTTTCAAAGCCATAGTCAGCGTGATCGTGGACAAACTCCGCATGGACTGCCGTGTTCCACATCACCTGCCCATGCAAACTTCAGGTTGGCTCAGGAACACTGCTTTGATTCTGGGAAAACCCCCGCCAGGCTTCCTGATTCCTCACCTTTGCCCGGAGCACCCAAGGGACACAGGAGTGCCCACGGCATCCCAATGACTCAATTCCCTCCAAGGCCCTGCTTCCTCCCCACACGCTGTGCCAGTACCTCCCTAAAACCTGGCAGACACCCACACCGGACCCAACCCATGCCGCCGAAGCCAGTGGCAGAACAGCCTTACCTTCTTTGGCACGCACCCAACATTGACCTGGGGGGAATAAGGGAAGTCTCAGTGTCAAGGCCCAGTTTTCCAAAGGCAGTGCTCCAGAGAGCATCCCACATCAGGCTGGCACTGCATCCCAGCTCTGTGCTCAGAAAACAAAGGCAGGATTACGGGTTCCTGGCAAAACAGGGGTGTAACCGCCTCAAGAGGCTCAAGGTCTTGCGGTTTTGCCCGTTTTCCTCCACTTCCTTGAAAGAGAATATGGAAGGTGGAGCCTTCAAACACAGGGGTTTTTTCCATTGATACTCTAAAAATTATCTACTAGGAGAAAGGTGTTTGCCATACCTTGCCTGCACTTCTGGGAATATGGTAATTTTTCCAGTAGAATGCATTTAGAGCATAAAACCAGAGCCTGTCTCTGGCTTGTCTGAGTAACTAGTTTGTTTTTTGGCTTGTTACCAGCTCACCAAGCTCTTGAGTTCTGCTTTACCGCCTTGCAGTTGTGCTACACAGATCCAGGATCCACCGGCATCCTGTCACCTGCCTAAAAACGGCTTGGAAACGGCCGGGAAGAAGCTGGTGGAGATGGGGGATTGGGATCCGTCCTGCTTCAGCCCGGCAAGGCAGGTCCTTGCACAACGCTCGGACACCGGGAAGGCGATTCCTTCTCTCCAATTTCCCGCACCGCGACCCTCCCCGGGGGCTCCGCCACCATCCCCGGTTTACCGGGGCCAGCATGGGGGCACCGGCCCCGCGTCGCTCGTCCCCTGCCCTGTCCCTCCCCGTCCCGGGTGCGGGTCCACTCGCAAGTGACTCACGCAGGTGCCGCCGAGGCGCTGCGGCTCCACCAGCGCGACCCGGGCGCCGAGCTCGGCCGCCCGCCGGGCCCCGGCCAGCCCCCCGGAGCCGCCGCCCAGCACCAGCAGCTCGTAGGCAGCCGCCGCCATCGCTCCAGGCTCGGTCTGGCCCCGCCCCGGAACCGCCCGGGAACCGCCCCGCAACCGCCCCCGGCCCGCCCCGGCCCCGCACGACACCACGTACTGGGGCTGACAACGGCGAGTTTATTGGTTCAGGTACAGCGAAGAGGATTGCAAGCACTTCCAGGACAAATATACAGAGGGGAAGGGGGGGAATAACAAAAGAGAAAACAAAATAAACAAAACACCCCAAAACAAACAAACAAA
>VXAX01003787.1:778351-811342 GCA_013399835.1 Leptocoma aspasia
AAAGGGAGGGGAGCAGGATCAGCACAGAACGGGAATAGAGCTAAAAAGGGAACACTTTTATCTGGGTTATGACAACGTACTCCCAAGCAGGAATCACTTCCTTTCTCCAGTTAAGTTGAGCAGTCTTTCCAATAAAATAAAGAGTGGTGCGGGATGGAGTTAGTGTGCACTTCCCTGGAAAACAAACTCTAATTCATGCCAGTTAAACACTAAAACTAAAAATGTACAAAGAAGCGTCAGAGGAGATGAGTGTTGTTAAAGAGTTACCTTTTCCTCTCTGAACAGTCCAGAAGGAAAACAATGACTACAAATACAGCAGGCAAACTGACTTTTGGGCTGATGGGCATGGGAGAGAGAGAGTGTCATAAGGAATTCAGTCTCAAGTTGTGCTAAATGCTCTTCGTCCTCTGTATGGCACATTTTGGTCCATGATGGGGATCTGAGTTGAGACGAACCCTGATTTCTTTCAGAAACGTGTAAATATTGTTGCTTTTTTAAAATGCCAGGTGTACTTCCTTCTAGAAAGGCTGGGAGAGGTTTATAGGAAGTAGTCTGGGGTACGACGGGTAACATGAGGCTCTCCACGACGAGGTGCTGGGTCAAACTGGAGGCTGCAGGAAAGAAAAAGGGATCACTTACCCTCCTCCACAAGTAATTTTCCAGTGCCACGATACATATCGGGCTTGTTCTCCTGCTGCTAGTGCTCTACTCACCCCAGCTGCTTCCACATAAAACATTCCAAGCCCCAAAACAAGAACTCATGGGAGCTAAAATTCATCAGAGTGACCCAGCAGGCCGTCACTGCTTTCTCATGGGAGCAGCTGAAAGCACAATTCAGACCCTCTCCCCTATCTTACAAAGCTCCCTGCTACCAAAGATGAAAACAAATACATAAATCCATGTGTTTTTACTCTCTCCATCAAGCTTAGGCAATAAAGAGATTGAAGTGCAAAAGCTCCAACTCTCCAGACAGCCAGGAAGAGGAGCTTTTAGGAGCTTAACTCATCTCCTATTTTAAAGGAGATGTTACACACGTTAATTCCAGAGTGGTCTGAGCTGACTTTCCATGAAAAGTCATTCCTTTGGAGATGAACAGCCATTCCTAACAGAGTGGTTAGAAAGAGAGCCCAGCCCAAGCCAGGATACTCACAAAGAATATTTTAAAGTGTCATCTAGTTCCATGATAGCAGCCTGGTTCCCACAGCGGTAGCAGTAATTGGGGGCACTGAAGATGGTAACCACATTCCGGTCGTGGCACCAGTTATAACCCTGCCAGGGAGAGAGAAAAAGAAAAGGTCGCTGTCAAACCTCAGCCCCTCCAAAGTTCCTCTTCAGGCCTGAAACTCTCTGAGGCACTTGTGAAACTGTTGATTTCTTGAAGTATTTCCAACTGACTTAGTTTCATTTCAAAATACGTGCTTTACCACAGAAAGCAGCAGCAGGTACCTGGCAAAACCAGCTTCAAGCAGCCTAAAGGAGATCATCCACTCCTCACTTGTAAATTATGGACTGTAGCACTAAAAACCCTTGGGATTTTTAGGGATGCCTTCAGCTTTCATCCACCACAAGTGACAATTTGCCTGCTGGATGGCAGTGACTTCTGACACACGGTTCTGCTTAAGGGATCTACCTGCACTAGATTTTAAAAATGCACCTCCTCCATTGACCCACCTGGCATTTTTCCAGCAAGACATCCAAGAATAGCCTGTCGACAGCTAAAAATGGCATAATCCCCGTCACATCCGACTGCTGAGCACTATGGGACAGGCTGTCGGATGTAGCAGCAGTCAAAGCAACAGCAAGCCAGCATGTGACAAGATTATTCCTGCCACAAACGGGGCGTGACACGGCCCCTTTGGCAATTCACTTGGAGGGGGAAATTTGCTTGGAAAGGGCAGAACATCCCCTTATTTAGGCTGCAGGTCAAAGCATGCCATTTTATGTTGTTGTTTTCACATGACTGAAGCCTCAATTTGGTACTGACCTGCCTAAGATTTAGGTGTCAACAAACCCACGAGCGGAAAGTGTCCCAGAGGAGACCCCCATGGGCCCCTGTTTTGTTAGCCCTGGCTAGCAGAGTGGTTGCCCTACCTCCATGACCAGCTGGTGAGCACGGGAGACCAGTGTGAGACCATTGGCATGGTTAAAGGTTTCGGAAATGTCCTGTCCAAAGGTGTAGCCAGCACCACGTGGAGAAATGCCCCAGCCGCCACGGTCATCCGGATCTGACCACAACAGATCACACATCGGACCCTTGGGAAAGATCAGGAGCCCTTTGTTAGATCGCTGGCAAGATGCTTAAACACGTTTTATTTACAGCAGCAAGACTGCCAGCACGTCCTTCTCGGTGGAAGGCACGTGAGGAGTTTACTGAACACACATCTGCGAGCCCCAGCCACTCCCAACACAACTTCCAGCTGCCCCGGGAGCTCCAAGTGTGGTTTTCCAGTCCAGATTTTCAGGCCCCAGGAAGCTGTAACAAGGTGAAACACCATAGGAGGCTGGGCTGGCTGGGGAGGAAGGATGGTGACACGGTGTGGCTTCACATGGCAGTTGTCAGTTCACAACCACATCTGTGAAGAGGCTGAAGATAGTAAACACCCTCCCCTGCCAAATCCTGCTCTTTGAGTCAGACTGAAAGCCCAAAAATCCCACAATTTTTCTGGGGAAAACAGCAGTGAAACCCCCACAGCTCTCCTAATGTAGTCTGCTGTAATCAAAGCATACTGACTGACTTATGTGTGTTTTCCCCAAATGTTCATCTGCTCTAGCTCCTGGAAAGGCCACAATCCATGGGTAACCACGTGTTTAAATGGCCTGCAATGTGAGAAAACATTTGCATTTTCCACCAGCAGGTATTTCAGTTTCGGAAGCATTTCCTTTCCTATTACCTCGTGTGGAACTTCCTGCAGGCGGTCCAGAGCCCTGATATGATCCAGTGTATCTATGGATGGAGAGAGGCCACCATGGAGGCAGAATATCTGTTCCAGAAAGAAAAGAGCAATCCATTAAGTGCATATCCTTAAGTGAAGAATGATCTCCAAACCAGCTGGGTTTAACCCTCTTATCACTCATTCACAACTGCAGCCACCCTGCCCTCGGATCGCAAGTTAAAGGAGCTTGTCTGGGACACCTGTGGATGTCAGACAACACAGCCTGCAGGAATCTACGGAAGGGAGGGTTTTCCTTATCCCAGACTCACCTGGCCGTCTACTAGAGCTGTGAGTGGCAGGTAATCAAACAGGTCTGTGAAGTACTTCCAGACGTTGGCGTTGCCGTACTTGCGCAGGCACTCGTCGTAGAAGCCGTAGACCTGTGTGATTTGCCTGCTCTCGTGGTTGCCCCTCAGTATCGTGATGCGCTCCGGGTACCGCACCTGGGGGCCGAGAAAACACTTCCTCAGCACAGCCATGGGAAGAAAGAGCGATGGAATATCACACACAGCAGCCAAGCACTCTGTTCCCAGCACGTGTCCACTGACACGGATCGATTTACACGCGTGATGCTCGAGCCAACGGCAGCGTCACTGGGAGGAGAAGAATGTTCCGGAGAAAACGCTTCCCAACTCCCAGGTTTGGCCCCGAATCTCTCAAGCCTTACCTTCAACGCCACCAGGAGAGTCACTGTCTCCACCGAGTAATAGCCTCTGTCCACGTAGTCTCCCATGAACAGGTAGTTTGTGTCTGGAGACTTCCCACCGATCCTGAAGAGTTCCATAAGGTCGTGGAACTGCCCGTGGACATCCCCGCAGACAGTGACGGGGCAGCGTACCTCTTGCACATTGGATTCTTTTGTGAGGATTTCTTTAGCCTGGCAAGGAAAGCACATTTAGGACAAAACGCTAGGAAGCTCCTCCAGAAGCAGGTGAAGTTATCCTGCTGCATTCCCACTGGAAACCCAGTTTCATCCCCGCTGCTCAAGCTGACCACTGGAAAAACAGTTTGGTGGGTAAGCACAGACAGGGGGTGTTTCCCAAATCCCAGTGCATGGAGATGAGCAGGTTTAGTACAGTGAGGCCAGATTCCCTTGCCCAGGGCACATTTTGCCTGCCAGAATTCCAATCCTCTTCCAAGCACAACAGTTTAGCAACTTCTACAGGCAAGTCACATACAACTGGAAAGCAAAGACAGAGGCAACTGGAACATATGGAGCCACAACCAGCTTCCCTGGCTGTACCCAGCTGGCAACGAAACGACCACAGATGGAGGGATGGTATCCCTGGATTTAGTCATCTCTTCTTCCACACCCAGCAGTTCCTCTGCTAATTACAACCATGCAATGTAGCCTATCTGCACCACCTTATTATCCTTTTCAAATACCAGGTTTGTTGTGCTGCCTCCAGCTCACTGACTGATACTGATCAGCGCTCCAGGCACATCTGAGGCACAGGGAACACCCACAGGACGGCTCCATCTGATCCAAACAAAAGGGCTGGAAGATCACCAACACTGAGCAGTCACCAGCAGGTGATGATCTGGGTATTCCCTGCCATATCCCTTAGCTCAGGATGAGCTAAGGCTCACTCTGTGCTGCCAGAAGGGAGCAGCTGCTTCCCAAGGATACCCTCCGTGGGCTTCCTGAGGCTGCCTGCGTCCCCATTCCAATGCTTGCTGCCTTGCCTCTTTTAGGAAAAAGATGTATTTGGAAGGAATAACTACACCCCAAACGGTTTGGTCAGTTTGGACTGTGTCCAGCATGCTCTTTGCACATAACCTAACCTGAGGGATCTTTCCAGTCACACCCTGCCCGTGGACTTGATGAGATGGGCTCTGCCTTGCACTTCCAGCATGACTGGGAACTGCTGAACATGTCGTATTTGAGTGCAGTAGTAGCACTCGGATTCTGCTCGCACGTCTTTAAAAGCATTTATAGCGCCTTCTGAGAGCTTCCACCCTCTGGGAGAGACAAATATAAACCCACAAAACAGCTGCTCCATGTGTTCTGACTGTTGCACAAAGCAACAGGCAGGGGTTTGTTCCAAGCTGGAGCTCAGCAGGGCTCCTTTTCCGCAGGAACAGGGCAAACACAGCCATGGGATCACTTTAAATCTACCCTAGGAGGGGGGGCCAGCCCACGAACTGCAGTGTTGGTGCTAGGAGAATCCAGAAGTTTCCCCTGATGAGGAAGGAGGAGCTGGCAGGTGACAAGGAGCAGCTCCTCACGCTGCCAACCAGCTGTTCCCCTGCAGCCCGTTTTAGCTCACCCTGCGGACACTCCTTGCTGCACAGGGACAGATCCAGTCTGTCATTTTAACTCTGCAGAGCTGGTTTACATCAGGCTCGGGAGTCCCAGTCTGCCCTCACGTGATGATTTTCTAATGCACAGCAAGACTTTCAAAATCTTCAGCATCAATAAGAACACCCCAGAAAAGCAGTGACTAACCAGTGCATCTGCCTGCAGTGTGAACACTGAAATCAAATGACTTAAAATAAAAAGCACTATTACAAAGCAAAAATAAAATCCTCTGATGCAAGCAGGCTGCCTGGCATCATCAGCACTTACTTAATCCAGGAGGCTAATAAATAACTATGACTTAAAAGTCAAAATTTAGCTACCTTTGTTGCAGCAAACAGTGACTAATGGTATCAGCTTCCTGTGCATCTGTCCCACTTGCGCTGGATGAAAACCATATCCAGGTCAGGATAAAAAGCAGCAGCTTTTAGGTGTTTTTATTCAATAAACCTCCCTTGTATTAAATAAACCCAACCAACAGTTGCCATGTCTGTGCTCAAAGAGCCTTTGAAGAGCAGCCCATTTGCTGGCCGTGAGCCTGCCCATCACCTCAACTCCTCGTGTGCTTCTGAAGAGCCTTGGAGAGAGGAGGAACTCCACTCCTTCTGGAAGACTCAGGATGAGCATCACCAACAGAGAGACAAAACATTCCCGGCCATGATGCAACACAACACTGGGAATTTCCTGCAATGGGACTGTGTCCCCTCTTACACCTCCAAAGAACAAGGAGAGCAAAGAGAAGCTACAAGGAGAGGGATGGTCATGGATATGGCTGCTTGTTTAATTCAGGAGACAGCCTTTTCCCTGCCTTCTTTCTTAGCCCATTTCATCATCTTCGTGAAAAACCCTTCTGCCTGGATTAAGCAGGATGGCTCTCAGCTCCCTCACCTGCACCCCAAACGTGCAAGCTCCAGCAGTAATCAGAATTAATCCTTCTGTCAGCCTCTGAATTTCTGCAGGATTTGAGCTGATTTTCATTTTAAACACCAACAGAATGGGAACAACGTTACCACGTTGAGGAAGCTCCATCACCTGCATGAAGCACACGGGGCTGATCAGCTCTCTAACCGTGTTGGACACTGGGCAGGTGAGGACACGATGTCACTTTCACAGCTGCAAAATCCAACAGCTTTTAAGAGTGCAGAATCACTAGGGACACCGTCATTGTGTCCAATCGTCCCCTCACCACTGTCCACTATGCCAGTGCTTCAAACCAAGAATGACCCACACAGATAGCTCTGAGATTGTGCTGTTTTGTTTTGGTTTTTTCCCCCATTTCATTTTGATTTTTTGTTTTAGTACTGAGTTCTCCCACAAACTGAAACCTGAGGCAAAAGGTACGAGTGTGCTGGGCCTCTTTGAAATCAGCCCCAAGAACAAGAGTGCTAAGAAGTGTTCTGGAGAAAAGGATTTCTCCAAATATAATTTCAAGGAAACCAACTAAACCAGCTTTGTGGCAGGGCTGCACACCCAGAGGTTTTTGTAAGCTCCTCTCCTGGGTGACAAAACCACTCCCCAAAACTTAAACAAGCCAAGTCAGTGCAGGGCACAGTGTTTCCTTCATGCCCCAGACGTTCCCTTCAGTTTCCAGCAGCCTGGAAGAACGAGGTGCTGTGACAGATGACACACCTACCTGTCACCTGCCTCCTGAAGGACAAACACCCTCCCCACCTCCAGCTGAGCTTTCCTATCCAGCTTCTCCCTATTTCCTGTGTGTTCAGCCACAATCTGGCATCGTCCTGCAGCTTCCCAAAACACAGCAGCCTCAACTCCAGCTTCAAAACAGCCACAGCTCCCTCACAACTGATGGAGCTCTGGAGAAAGAGTCACAAAACAAACGGATAGCCCCAGCAGGGGACTAAAAAATTGAAAAGGGGGGGGGGAAGAAAACAGAAGTTGTCCACACAGCTCCTGTTAGGGAGATGTCAGGATCACTGCTGGAAGAACATGCCAAGGAAAATCTTCCCTTGGTCGCAGACTGCATTGTTGAGGGAGTGTTCACAAAGGCCTGTTGGCCTGCTCAGACAACGCGGAGCACAAGTGTAAGGACCTTTCTCCTGATGGGAAAAAAAGGCTCTTGCCAGTCTCCTCTACACAAATCCAAGCACACGTTTGCCAAAGCCTGTCCAAATCACAGTCCAGAACAGCAGACAGTGCCCTTTATCCGACCACTCCTCTTTCTATTTCGGTCCCCCTCGGCAGGCTGTCAGCCTGTTTGGGCCTCACCTCTGCTTCCCGAGATCCCACCTCGGAAGTCCGAGGGTTCCCTCACCGACTTCGGGTTGACTTTTCAGCGTGTGGCTCCTCTATGTTATGTAGGACACCGGGACGTCGGGTACCCCACAGGTACATCCTGTGTCTCCCGGTCTCCCGGTGCTGGATCCTCCAGAGGCAGCAGCCTGGTCACCCATGTCCAACCTCACAGAAACCACCCCGGTCATCCAACGCCGGACATCCCACAGGCACCACCCCGCTCTCCCAAAACCCACAGGCACCAGCCGCTCCCCCAGTGCCAAACGCCCCACAAACACCACCCGCTCTCCCAGCGCCCGATATCCCACCAGCCGCATCCCTGTCTCCCAAACCCCGATACCCCGCGGGCACCATCCCGCTCTCCGCACGGCCGGTATTCCACAGGCACCACCCCGCCTCCCAGTGCCCGATATCCCCCGGGCCGGACACGCCACAGGCGCCATCCCGCCCTCCCAACGTCCGGGCCCCGCACTCACCTTCTCGCACAGGCTGCGGACCTGGCTCTCGCTCAGCTGCCGGCCCTCGTTCAGCTGCTCGATNTCTCTGAGGGAAAAGGATAAACTCACAAGGTTTTGCGCCCGCTGTGGGTGTCCAGCCGCAAGCGTCGGCAGCAGGGCCCGGGAATGTAACAATCCCTGTCTGCCTTTCAGTAAATGCGCGGTATTAATTCCTTTCGCCATATTCCCGTGAAATATTGTGGAGCAATGCTCAAAACTGGAGCACGCGTACGATGATGTACCAAATACGACACATGATTAGTGAATATAAGCAGTAAAAATTAATACATTTACTTATGATCTGGCACTCTATTCATCTTGCCCTCAGCTTTAAACTGTGACAGAGCTGCACGAATTTCTACCCGCTGCTCTTTATTTTCCTCCTTTGGACTGGCTCTGCTGTCTCCTCTACCCAAAAGGAGTACAGTCACATCGTGACAGTGATGCAACAACTGAGGCTGTGACACTGCTACGGTCTGCAGTGCCCAGCCCAGGCAGCGAGGACCGGGATTTTAGGAGACCCCCCCGAGGGGAAACTTTCCTGGGATTTTTAGCAGGATAAGATAGATCGGGTCCACGTGGTGTGTTTTTTTCATGTCGGATGGGAAGGGTGAGGTTTGCTGAGGAGCTGCTCGGGCTGTCCACTGATCTCGGTCACAGTTCCCTTAATCTCTGCTGGGTGAAACAGATGGACTGGTGGACTTCACCCTGAAGTGAGGGGAAAAAATGGAAGGATTCAAAGCATCACATCCCTGAAGTGCATTTTCTAGCTAAAAATACAACTAGCAAAGTAAAAGAGAGCAATTTACATAAAACACAACTTTGGAGCTACTGTTCTAGATGACAATCGCTCGCCATTCCAGTTCCTGGGAAAGATAGCTGCCGGGAGCTGTTCACATTCCTCTGGATGTTTTACTTGCTGATTTGTTTTCCAGAAGATCATTTTTAACCATATTGCCCATGTTTATGACTGCAGCAGAGAACTGCCATGGGATAAGGCAAATCCTGCCTCATGGCAGGGGACAATAAATCTTCCCACCCTGGAGCTTCCCAAGGACAGCATGCACTCGGTACCTTCAGGAGCATATGGGAGCAGCACCCCCAATAAAAATCATCCCTGCCTTGTCCAAAATGACCCAAAAAAAGGGCATCCTGAGCCCCTGGAGGTCAGCCTTAAAACAAATGCTGAGCAGCTTTTATTCCATCTTTCAGTTTCTGAAGGTTTCCTTGTGATTTAATTCGAGGAAACAAAAGTAGGGACAGGTGGACACGCACGCTTTGGTGCTAATTCCTATTTACTGATTCCTTGCCACCATTAAGATGTTTAATAGGCAAAGCTTAAATGGAAAGATGGAGCTGAGATATTTCTCTTGGCTCCTGGTCAGAAATAAAGAGGTTTCTGAGGTATCGATCCCGTGGCAGGTCCTCGGCAGAGGACGGGCAAAACCTCGCACCTCCAGCTGTGCAGCCTGAGCCAGGACCATCCTCAGAGCAACACAGCGTGGTTTACTGGAAAGAGGGAGCTCTTGGGACGAGCTGTGGATTTTCCTGCAAAGGAGTGGCAGGGATGGAGCCTGCGGAATCTCCCGGCAACAGTGGGGGACATTCATCAGGCTCCCTGGCAGGGAAAACTGACAAGCCTCACCGAGAGGGAATTAATGAAGGCAGGATTTTCCACCACCTTCTCTAAAATCTCATCACTTCTGTGCTAGAACCTTCTAAAAAGGCAGTGCTGATAAAGTGGCATAAAAGGACACTTTATTAAAAAATGCATTAATGTTGGCTGTGTAACGTTAAACCCCCCATGGGGTACCTTGCTTTCTTATTCTTCCGATTTTTCCACGGAAACTTGGCTTTTTAGGGTGTGATACAAAACACAGGAGAAACAGAAGCAGAAAAAATTACTCACGGCCACCACTGCCTACTGAGGGTATTGCCTGGGCTTATCCACTGCTTCCCAAAGAGTGCCGGATTCCTGTGTTTTAGAGAGGGGAAAAACCCACCCCCACAGTGAATAAATAAAATAAATCAGCAAAGTTCTTCCTTCTGTCAGCAGCTGAGGGTGCACAAACCCAGTGGGAGCTGCTGACCCTTCCGTGAGGGTGCAGGGGAGCACCGGACCGCCCAGGGGCACGAGGATATGGATCCCTAAAACACATTTTGGGGTGCAGACACAGCATTTTTGCAGTGGATGGGAGGCAGACGTACCTGGCAGCACCCTCCGTGAAGCCTGGATTCTTTCTCCCAGCGTTTCCCCACAGGATTCGTCTCCCTCCTCCCCGTGGTGGCATCTATCGCCACGGGCAGCACTGCTCATACTGAGAGGAGCAGTGGGAAACGTGACAAAATCTTGATAGACTGGGAAAAAAAGCCAGGGAGAAAGTCAGGGGGGAGGAAAGAGGCAAAGTGAGGGGAAATGCTGCCAGGAGAAGGGGGATGAATCTCTGAAAATGGACTCTGTTGCCGTAATACGTGCACAGGGATGGATTCCGAAAGAAAGGAGAGTGACCAAACCCTCGCAAGGATCGTCCTGAAATGTTCCTCTCAGACACAGCTGCATATTTTAGGGACTAAAAAATGTCCTCCTGCAGCAGCCTTGAGCAATTTTAATCCCCAAATAGCTGTTTCGGGGAGGAGGAGGAGGAACCTCAAAACCTGCAAGCCTTGCAACAGGTTTTGTTTGCAAACGCAGGCGAATCTGGCACATCTGCTTATTCCTTTTATTGAACCTGCTGGCTGATTTGATTACTTCCCTGGAAACGCATGTGCAAATCGGTTTTCCAGCCTTTTGAGGGCACTGCCTTCCGCCGCGCCGTCTCCAGTGACTGATGCCAACGTCTTGCTAATGCAATGTGCAGGAAGAGCCGGCGTTGGAGGCCGACGCCGATGCCCAGAGCTCTGGGCCGCTCGCAGCCATAAATTCCTCCATTCCCAAATGCAAAACACTGCCGTCGGAAATGCCTCACCCTGAAAAAACGCCTTAGCAACAATTCAGTCGCTCAAATTAAGCAGGCTGAGGTTCCTCTGCCACGCGCTTACCTGGATAGAGGGATCCGATGATGGAAGACTGGGGGAGAAAAGGGCATCAAATTGAAAAGCCCCAGGGAGATGAATGGGAGATGATGGAGAGAAAAGCATTTACAGCCTGAAATGATTCCCCCTCCCGGAAAAATTTCCTTCTCGCCTCCCTGGGAAGCGCTCAAAGGAGAGCTGTGGTGCAGGCACCTTGGAGCAGGGGTAAATCTGACGGTAAGAATCCGAGCAGACAGTTAAGACTACACAAGTAAGCAAATTTATTTGAAGACAGAACGAATATCGTGGCAAACAACAATATGCAAATTCAGTTGAGAACAGGGGTAAATATCAGACTTTGTTTTCAAATCGATATAAAATATAGTCAGATTTCATTTTGTCCAAAAAGCAGCTCGCATCGGGGTGGGGGCTGGAGGGCATGGCCCTGTTCACGCCGTCCGAGGTGTGGGTCACCTGGAAAACCTCAGCCTCGGGAGGCAGCTCCTCTGCCAGCGCAGATGAGCGATGCTGGGAGGAGATGGAGGCGCCTTTGGGACTCCAAATTTCTACCTCCATTCTCCTTAAAGGCCATTTTTTTGCCACAGAGCGAGGGGCGGGTTCATCCCCTCCGCGACCCTCAGTGCCCACCCACCTATGTTTGGATTGTGCAGTCATGAGGACCACAGCTGCTTTGTAGGGTTGGGCATCTTGGAGGGCACCTGCACCTCCTCTTCCTCACTGGCTCCTGATGGATCAACCTCCAGTGGCTGAGCCTGAAAAGCCAGCGAGGGAGCAGCTCACCTCGGATGCCAGAGGAGTGAACAGGACGAAATCCCCCCCCAGGGCGAAGGTGCTGGCGGGCTGCTTTATAGAAAAACCATCCCAAAATAAAAGCAGACATAGAAAACATTAGATTGTCAATGAGGCTTTGAAACAAATTCAAGTTTATCCTTAATTTTTCTCATATGTGTGTGTGTGTGTGAGACTTCATACAAACAGACAAGAAAGACGTGGTGAACTTCAGGCTGGGGACGGGCATGTGGTCAGTTAGCGTCCGCAGGAGCACCATCGGATACGGAGGAGTTAGCACCAGAGAGTTTGGGGGACCTAACTGAGCACACGCGTCCTTTGGGAAAGGCGGGGATGGCGTGGGAATGGCCAGTGGGGACACATGGAACAGTCCATTAGAAACAATACAAGGCAATTCATGAGTTTTCATACAGTACAATACAGTCACTGATCAATTAACCCTTTCAGTACAGTACATGACAAGTAACACTTTGCACCCTGTTAGCACTAGGAAAGGAGGGTTTGGGCTGGAGAGGGGTGGCTGGTGAGCTATCCCTTCTGTGGATTGCTTCGCCTGCTTTCCCACCCCAGCTCGGACAGCCCGACCCCAGCCTGGCTCCCGGGGGGATGCGCTGGTGGAGCGCAAGGCCACCAGTCCATCCACCCACAGTGAGGGCTGCACCCAAATCACAGAATCCTAGAATCCCAGAATGGAGGGGACCTCAAAGATCATCTAATTCCACCCTCCCTGCCACGGGCAGGGACACCTTTCAGCAGACCAAGCTGCAAAATCGTCCTGGTTTGGCCATGGGGATGGAAGAGCCACCTCGCTCTGCCCTGTGCCAGCCACTGAACCGATGAGAAAACCTCCAATTCAAGTTCCACCTGGCCAGTTCTGGTGCCAAAACACGCAGAAAAGGGTTCAGAGGCTGCGTTCAGTCGGCCTCGAGCCAAACCTGCTTCTTCCCTCAGGCGTAGTGAGAACAGGGTCCATTGGAAAAGTGCTAAATTACAGTACATTGGCATTTCCATATGTCAACTATTGAACAGCAAAACAGATTGTTTGAAAACAGAATCAGTATCGTACAGTAAGTTCACACTTAATTCTTCACCGTTTCTACACTTGTAACACATGCATTTTATTTCCATTAGTTTAATGCCAGTAGGACCAACATCCTCCAGAACAATGATCTAACATTAAACAAAACTTCTAAGGAAAATATTAAGCATCACATAAAGTTTCAGGAAAAAACCTGTTAATTAGCATCACAAGGTACTCAGATTTACATTTAGGAGTTTTCATGCCATGACTTTAAAACACCTTTTGGTTAATATCCTGGGGGTGGGGGAAAACAAACCCAAAAAAACCAAACCAATAAAAAAAAAAAAATTAAAAAAGGAACATTTTGGGAAATAATGTATTTCTCTACCGTGTATACACACCCAGGGAGACAAGCACGAACACGCGGGCTGGTGCATGGGTGTGTGCACAATTTTGTTTTGATAAACCTGACGCATTTCAAGGGCATTTTCATGGTCCAAAAAGACTTTCCAGGAAACAAACTCTAAACTACTGAAGCAAATTAAAAAGTCTCTCTTGGAGGAACACAAAAGGCTGGTAAAACATCGCCTGTGTGCTGTTACAATGCGCTTCCCACGAGCTATCTGAAAACCCAAACAACTAAAAATCCTTTTTTTCCACCTAAAAGGCCCTTCCAGAGCAAAGGGTGCTGTGCTAGGATTTGCATTCAGGCCTCAAGTGTGACGGGCAGGAGAAAACGCTTAATTCTACCTTCCCAAAGGATGAGATGCCATCTCCCAGGGACAAAAAACTACACCTGAGGGGGAAAATAAGACAAAAATGCCTGTTCCACATTCCCCTTTCTCCCAAGCTTATTTCCAAGGACTCAATGAGACTGGTGGGCTTGCTGGGGGGGGGGGATTTTTCCAAATGGTTTGCCTTTATCCTGACAGTGAGCGGGATGTGGACTCTGAGTCACCAAGGTACTTTCTGAAGAGGCTGTTCCCTCAGCCACTGTCATTTTGGGGGCTCAGACAGAGCAGCAGCATCGCCTGGTGCTATTTCTCTAAAGCTGAATTTGCAGGGATAATTTGGCGGAGTGGGGGGGGGGGGGAAGAAAAAAACCAACCCAACCCAAAATCTGGATTCTATTTCTGTTTTTACATCCAGTGATAGAGGATGTAAGAGCATAATACTTGGGGTTGCTCAAGATTTGGGGTTTTTAACCATCTTGGGTTCCCGTTGAGAATCCAAGCCCCAGAAGGTCTATTGAAGAAGGAAGCCAAGAAAACTGGAGTTGTTTAGGAAAACTCCTCCATCTGCTGCAACAGGGAAACCCAACACACCCATTTCTTTTTGTTGCTGAAGGTTATTTCCACGGTGGCCCCTTGCTAGCAGCAGTGAAGGAGAAGACCTAATTCCCTTCTCTGCATTCCCACCGATCATGCTGTACTGGCAGGGTTTATCCATCAAGTGTCAGCGGGGAGAAACTCCCATCACCGAGGATTGCCAGGGAAGGAATTGGATTGACTGTGGGCTCGTCAAGGATGATAAGCAGCAGTCCCAAGTGCGGATACCCCGGCGTGAAGGGAACACGGGGCTCTCACACCCACCACCATTTATTTGCTGCTGTGGAAAACCCCCAGGGGCTTTGAAAGAAGCAAAACCCCACCAGGTGGTTGGGAGTGGGTGGTTTGAGACATCAAAACCCAGGTTATTCAGCATCCCAGGGGTCACCACCCCATTTTCAATCCTAGAGATTTCTGACTATGTTTCCTACTACCCTGCTGCTTTCTTGCTGGCAAGGGAGCTCTGATCCCTGGCCTTCCATACGGAAATACCACAGGAATTTAACGGGAATAGCACATCTGAGCTGCCTATGAACACGAGAGCTGATTAACTCCTAACAACGCTTTCCAAATTCAACAGCAAACCCCGGGGTTATTATGCTCCATCTTCTAAATCGTCTGTAAATCTTTTTTACTTCGAAATACCTTTTGCAGTTGAAGCCCACAACCAATCCCAACAGCACTTCCAGTGCAGGCACAATGATGGCTTTTATTGCAATGGCTTCAGCGCAGCCTTTATTGGTACCAGGATCTCAGACTGGCTTGAACTGGGCTGTCCCATGGACTCACCGGGGTCTCGCACCAGACACGAGAGCATCTGCCCTACCACTCTTGCTCCGGTCACTTCCAGGTGTCAAGGAGATGACCTCGCACCATCCCAATCCCTTTTGATACTTCTCCTTCATCTTTGGTGGTTTTAAAAGCCATGCCCTCAGGTCTCCGGGTGACCTTGAAGTTTACAACAACCACGTCTGCCTGGACGTCAGGAATTTAGGTGTCGGTTCTGTCGTGTAAAATAAGCTTGGATGGGTAAATTCCCTACTATCGAGTCGCTAATGGATATGTAATGGAAATCAGGCACCAGACAGTGGTCCAACACACCTCAAAATTTTCTTCTGATGGCCCCTACGTAATTAACACTGCACCTAGGAGGGGAAATAGATGGGGAAAAGAAGAGAGTTCAAAACTCAGTGCTAACAGTACGTACGAAAGTGCAGTGCTCAGTTTAGTCCGAAGCAAAGTGACTAGTAGTACTTAAAGTGCTAGTCCCAACGTCGGTTTGGTTCAGTGTCCGAAACATGGGGGAAGGCGGGGAGGGTATCCCGGGGGGAATTAAGAACAGACAGCACTGCAACTGCACATGCCACACCAAAAGTGCTTCAAATCACACCACTGCGGAGGGACGCGCAACGCCACGGCTCAGCTTGTGAACACACACGAGCAAACGACTGACACCTTTTAGGTTACTATAAAGAACAGCTCCATTAACTCCATCACTACGAACCTGTTCAGGAAGCAAGTGGTCACAGCGCACAGAAGACAAAAGACGACCCCACTCCAAAACCAAGAGCCTTTAGGGACACTGAAGAGCCTTTGCAACTAGGATACGCAAAGTCTAGCAAAAGCAGCCTTGCCCAGTGTCTGCAACAAGCTTGGCTGATGCTTATCATGCACTTTACAGAGGCAGACTGCCTCCTCTCACACGCTATCTTACAGCTTAGCCTATTTACCTATTTATTTGTGGTCTGCTTCGTTAATTGCAGCTTTCTGACCATGCATTAAGCTGGCTTGTTTCTCTTAACCACCCTACCTGTCAAAGGACAATGAATGCAAGGACTAGACGACGAAGGCGGTCTGGTAAACACTGATGTTATTCACGGCCCGGCTTCATTTTCACGAAGAACAAAGCTCCAGAGAAGGACTTTAGATCAGCACGCTCCTGGAAAGAGGCTGGGGAAGGAGGATTCATCCCAACACATGACAGGCACACCCTTTTGTCTCAGTAAACACTCACTTCCCACCAACTGCCCCATCACCCAGCCCTACCTTTACATTCGTGCTAGAAAAGCAATGGCTCCACTTGCTGGAAACAGGGTGCAGGAAATCTCACTGGAAAAGAGAGTGCAGGAAATGTCCCTGCTCAGGACTGTGCTGGTCCCAGTCCTCACCCTGGGCTGGAAGAGCCTCCTTGTAAGCAGGGACATGTTCCAGCAGTGCCCTCCTGCCCCCTTACCTCGGGAGCTCAGCACTCGCAAAAATAGGATGGATGTTTCCTCCCAAAACAAAAGTGCCAAATAAGAAAGGGGGAAAGCAGAACCTTCACTTCTCACTATGTTTCAGCAGCACCCCAAAAAAAGGTCACAGAAGAGCAAAGTGGTTCCTTGGGCCCTGCATGCATTGCCACCAACTCTCTCAAGTGTTGTACAAGGCAACATCTGGCTGTGCTACATCTGGTGTGTCCAAAGTGGGTGTGGATCTTTTTTATGGAGAAAGCTCTTTTTAAGTCAAAAGTATTGACATGCTGGAGCGGGCAGGATATGTTGGGGATGCTGCAGGTACAGCTTGCAGACATGTTTCTCATCAGAGACTGAGCACTAGGGAGATGGTTTTCCAGCAGCAGGGAACACTAATATCCCAGGAGTAAAAACAGAGCTACAAACTCAGGTCACTTATTTCCATAACTGCCAGAAAGAGCTGGATTTAACACGCAAAAAGCAAGGTCCTGCATACAGGGGATAGGGATGCAGATCTGCCTATGCAGGCACACAGCTGGAAAGAAGGGAGCCTTGAAAAGATGTGGGGGCTGGAGAAGTGCAGTGTAATGTGGGCAGTGCCCTGCAGTGAGGAGGTCAGCGAGGTGCACGGCGGGGAAATGCGACCATCTCAGTCCACCTTCAGACAGGAAACTTCTGGAATGATATATCCAGCCTTGCTGCCAAAGCAGCAAGGCCTGGGGAATGTACACAAGCACGTGGATGTGGCCATGACCCTGCCACCCAGCAAGGAACAAGTCCATCATGGGGGAAAAAGCATGCCAGCTTGCACACTGTGGCTTTCCCTAAGCGATGCTGGAGGCTTGCGGGATTAAAAGCAATCGTTGAGGAATAGACTGGGCAAAGAAGCATCTTTCAGGAGTGTATTCAAGCCTGATCCTGCAAGACTGGCACATCTCACCATGCGCCATATGTAGGCACTGGGATCACATTTGGTTTAAGCAGCACTGACCTCAATGTTGAGACCAAACCCAAACACGTAGGCATGGACAATTACCAGCCTGAAAACTCCCATGCCAAAATGACTCCTTTTCCACATCTTTTTATAACATGTTCTTTCCTGTCTTCCAATTGAAAGGATTTTTGGCAGATGATTTGGAAGTGGATAATAAATCTAATGCTAGGACACCGCGTCCAATTGCACAGTAATTTCCTGCACGGCTCTCACCAGGAAGTTTACGCGTCGTGCCGCATTTCTGCCGCTTTCGTTTCTCCTACGGATACACTGTCATCCCTGTGTGACACTCCTCACAGCTCTGCCTCCACCTGGACTGGCAACCCTGTTAAATTTTTAAAAGGAAAAGCTATTACAGGTTCTTTAGGAGAAAAAGCTCTCTGCTTGCCCGTGGCCTCACCTTTAACCCGAGATCCAGAATTTAAAGGCATTTATAAAATCCTGCTCCTAAACAGCCTCACCTAAATATCCTCAGCAACATTTCCAGTCTCCAAAAAAACAACTGATTTGAAAGTTTATTAGGAGCAATAATTTATTTTTGGAGGTGGAGGCTTTTGCTGCATTGAAGCCTGCAGACAGCCGTGCACTGGTTTTCAGTGGTGAATCAAGTGATTCCCAGACACAGCCTATTTCCATGGAAAACACCATCCCAGACTGCTCGGTACCAGAGGCACTACAGTGCAAACTGAAGATGCGGGGCCATTTTTAATTCTATGCTAATTATCGCAATAAAAACCAGATCCTGCAGCGGAAGACCCATTCTGGGAAGAAATAATCATCCATCTTTCGTAGCTGTAGCCGTGCTGCTCGAGAAGAAGCTTATTTACAAAGTGGCAGTCTCCAGAAAAAAGCTGTTATCATTGCCTGACAAAGCCATATATTCTGATACCTTCTGGGGGGCTCTGTCTGGAAATTCCTCTTTGAAACCAAACGCTATAAACCTCAAATATGGAAAAACCCCATCCTGTTCAACAAAAAACAGCTGTAGGGCTAATGCAACCCACCGTGACACAGAAATGATGCTTGGAGATCCCTGCTTTGAAATCCCTGCTTTCGGTTTAGAGCAGGAAAATCACATGACCTCTAAATTATTTATATGTGAAAAGATGCTTTTAATAAAAGCATCAATGGTGTGTAAACAAAAATGAAATTCCTAAAGCAGACTTTCCACATTTTGTATGGTTACTTAAACGTGGATGAGAAACATCCTTTTTCTCCCCTGGACAAGAACATCCATTGCGCAGGAGGGCAGGAAAATGCCCTTTTTTAGTATGCAGGAAACACAAAAAGCCAAATAAAGCCATGAACCTGCAGAGTGGTTGTGAAAGGGATGAAGAAAACCCAACCAAGCAGCAGGACTGCAATCTGTTCCCGCTCCCCCCACGTGGCGCCGCGGCCCCCGAAGAGGTTCTCACACCAGATTGCACTGCCAGACAATCTTATGGAGACGGGAACTTGCTTGGCTTGGGTCCCAGACAAGCAAGACCCCCAGCGCCTCTTGCCTTGACTGCCAAGACACAATCTTCCTCCAAGAGCTGCTTGCAGCCAGGGATGCCACCACCCATGGAAAGGGCTTTGCTCCACCATCTCCACCTCTCCTCGCTGGGCATCCGTGAGGCCTACATCCAGTATTCCCAGGCACGTTCCTGGGGAGCAGCAGAACGGCTCGGATACATCGCCCTGCCGTAATGGTGGAGCCTGAAGACGGGAACATTGGACCACAGGGACAGCATGTTGAAAGCAAAACATTTTATTACCATCGGTTAAGCTTCATAATGCACGCTTATGAGTAAGAGAGAGGTTATATGGAGATCACTTTGCTCCCTACCAACTGCAGCTTCTGGGATTAAATGCAGCAGCTGTTGAGCAGAGCGGAACGGGACCAGTGCAAGGAAAAGGAGAATAAAATACATTTGAAACGGTGGGGGGTAGCTTGGCAGAAAACAGGCCCCTGACTTGAAATTCAAAGAGAAAGCGTTTGTTTTTTTTTTACTGCTGTACCCAAAGCCACGGCGTCCTGGACAACAGCTGGTGACCAAGCACTGCTCTGAAAACACACCCTCTAACTCAATACCCACCTCCAGCAACCACCACCTGGCACGGGCGCTGCAGCTCCAACAAAACGCAGGAATGTTGGAGTGGAACACTTTTCCTTGGGTCCACGACACCTCTACAGTCCACGGATCAAGCCCAGGATGCTGCAAAACCAGGAGCTCCTGACTAAACACACCCCCGCAGGTGTCCATGGGAAATTTTGGTGGCCATGGACCAGCAGAAGGATGGATGACAACGGGGATTTTATCCTGCATTCTGGATGGTTGGCTAGCTCAGCGACAGCGCCCTGCAAGGCTCGCCTGTAGTTGACTCAGACGTGTGATTTTTCACTTGCTTTCTGTCCGCTTCCATGGAATGTTTTTGACAGTAAATGCCAGCCTGGGATGGTTTCTAAAGAACACAAGTTTCTTCCAGCAGAAATTGCCCCTTCAATCTAAGATCAAAAATCCAGTTATCTTTCCTAGAGGTCAGAGACTATACAAAAGCTATTTTGGACCATCTGCTGAAGAGTCACTAACACACTTTACCAGCACCAGCTTTTTTAGCCCAAATCAATTTACCTTCCAGCCAATCTTCCACAAGCAGCTTCAAATTGTATCAAACCCTATCCAGAGGAACACTCTGCTTTCCCCTTTCCCGATATTACCGCTCTCATTTCACAATAGTTTCTGCATTCAAACAGAATTCAAAGGAGAAAATGCCTGCGCTAGTGAAAGAGGACTCCAGTTATTGCTAGCACAAAGCTACCAATTTTTCTTCTAGCAAACAAACCGCTTGGCTAGAAAGGTGGGAAGCTCTTGGAAGACTGAGAGCCTGGAGGAGGCTGGCTTTTAGGCTGAGGCAAGTGAAAAATCCCCATATTGTGACCTCTTGCTTGTTTTGTTTTGCACAGCATCTTCAGCCTCGCTGAGAGGAAGAGGCCGGCATGTGTTTTGAACAAGGAGAGAGAGCACCTCAAGGGCTATTGCAACAGCTCAAGGGCTGCAGGGGGGAGGAGGAGGGTGAACTTCCCTCTGTAAAGAGCCTGAGGAGGAAGGTTTAGGGAGGTTATCCCAGCTTTAGAAGGTGCCTCCTAAGAGCGGGAAAGAGGTGTGAAAAGCAACAGGTTAAACTGCAGCATGATGCTGCAGGCAGGAGTTAAGTGGGCACCACCTCTGCCTCCCGCTCTGGATTGGGGGTTTTCTTGGGGTTTCACACATATCAGCACAAAACACACACTGCCAAACAGTTTTAAGCTCTTTTTAAAAGAAAAGTCTCTGTAAGATGCCTTCACCAAGGTAACCTACAGTAAAAAGCTGGCAGCATCCGTGAAAATGTTCATCAGGCAACTACAGCACCTCCCTCCTCTTTTTTAATTTCTTTTTTTAAAATAAGACAGCTAGAAGGAACTTATCAGTGGTTAGCTCAAAGGGTTACCCATGGCAGCGCTGAGGGATGACTGTGCTGACATCAGCAGTAAATGCTGCTATGGAGAGGGGGCCAGGATGCAGCAGGATTACGTGCACACTGCATGCTGGCACACGCTGATCCCAGGACAGACATGCCCGTAGGCTCTCCAGAGCAGATGCACCAGGCTAGAGGTGAACGTCCCAGAGGCAGAAAAGGAAGGATCAAAGAGTTGGGCTCCTGTGGTATCCAGGATAAAGCTGTTGACCTTCCCTCTGAGTTGTAATGGGATACACAATACCTGTGGGTGGCAGTGCCTTGCCTAGCTCAGGTGTCTGCTGCCACTTTGACCCAGGTCCCATGGGGAGGCTCTGGTGGTCCCTGGTCCTGGTGGCTCCCACTGCAGCAACCGGAGTCAGCACAGGACTGTAAGAGAGTAGACAGGAGCTTGGCAGAGGCACAGCTCTTATCGCCACATCTTCATGCCTGCTTTGCTGTGGGCACGCTCATCCCACGTGCCTGAATTTACAAACCCACATCAAACCCCTGGGTCGATTCCTAAACTGATTTGGAAGCATTTGCTATTACACATGCAGAGAAAAAGCGACTCTAATTACTCTGCACCCCATTTAAATGTCCTGGGGAGAATGAAATCCTGGCACTGCTCAAAGAAACCAAATTGAGGTTACACATAACAAAGGATCCAGGCATGCCACCGAGCTGTGTTGGGAAGGAAGAGCCTGAGCTCAGAGCAGCACTTGCAGCAGATGCAGCAAAGCTCATCCCTGGGGAAGCTGTCAGACACTGCCTACAAGCGAGATGGTGCGCGCCAGCTGCTCGGAGGAAGCAGCAAGTCTGCCACCAGCACGGGATCAAATCTGCCCCAGGTAACTGGCTCGTGCAGCCCTGCTCCACATGGGAGCCATCCCTGAGGGAATGGCTGCCTGCAGGGTTAAATGACTCCTGCTTTGCTGCAGCTTCACCCCAAGAATCTGCCCCAGCCTAGAGGTGATGTCTGCCAGAGCCCCACCACCCATGCAACAGCTGCAGAATCACGTGAGAGCTGCGGAACAGGATCCCTGGAATGGCTGAGGCCAAAACACACCAAAACAGACACGGAGCAAAGCGACTGCCTGGGAAAAATATAACCAGCTCCACATCTTTTTGTCCTACATTGGCTGCAGCAGTTAGCAAATGCACAGTGAGGGAGGGAATCAAGGCACATTCAGGCTTTGCACAACATTTCCAGAGGGATTCATAACGAAAGCTTAAGAAAAAGATGCTGGACTTCTAAGAAAGAAGAGGTTTAGGGCCCTCAAGCCGGATCATGCACAAGACATGAACTTGATGATCCAAGGGGGAAAAGGAACAACACAAGCTGGATCAGGCCCTGCTGGCAAAGTGAGAGGAGAATGTCCCTATGCACTCAGCCATATAAACACCTACAGGGGCTTCTGCCTGTGCTGCTTTAGTGACCTTGATGTTTTGCAGCCAGATGGAGCAAGAAATAAAATCCCAGCTTAAAGGATATGCTCTGAGGTAAGAGGCACGGAAGTTTGGTTCACCTTGTAAAACATGGTGCCTATTCTCAGCTTACAGGTAAACATTTCAGCCAAAAAAACCTCTTCCCCTAATTTTACCAGGATGGGGGAGATTATTAAAAATGCTTAAATTAAAAAACTTCATCACTTACTACAGAGATATGCACATTAACTGAGTTGTTGAATCTAGGATAAATCCTACTGCCAAGAACTGGATCAAACCCTTGCCCTCTGTTCTTGGCTGTAGTAGCTTCTGCTCACCCCTGCTGTGACATCTTCCTGGGAAAAACTCTTTTAAAAGTGCCACAATGCTCCACTTTTCAAACACTTTGCCATGTTTATTGGAATCTTGGGGGAGAGACTGTCCTTGGAGGCAGCTCAGCTCTCTCACGAATGCCTGTTCTAGGCAGCCCTACAGAGATCTCAGGAGGGTTCAAACATCTAGAAGGAAAGAACAAGCAGCTGTCGTGAAGACAACCCGAAAAGAAACCACATCCATCTGTTGACTGCACACTGAGCTGCATTTACTCCAGAGCACTGCTCCATCACCTCCCTCCCAAAGCCTAAGTTCTCCAGCCTTAGAGTCCCCCTGCCAGCTTCCTGGGGGAGAGAGAGACTCTCTTTTTACATCAGGTACTTCCCAACCAGGCAGCAGCAAAGCAACCTCCTCCATGCCCAAAGCAAAAATGACAATTTGCAAAACAGCAACAGGTCCGGGGGGAACTTCCAGAGACAAACCAGCTCCTGCTCAACACCAGTTGCCAAGGGAAGCGGTGGGAGCGACGCCAACGCCAGGCTCAGCTCCCTGTGAGCCCTGAGGTTTGCTCTCGTGCTGCAAAGCCATCAGGGTCTGCTGCTGCCAGCACATGACGTGCTCCAGATCCCCCTTCAACATGGAACAGCAGGGATAATTGAATTATGTTAAAAATACCAGGGCTGCATTGGCACATCCAGCCTTTTCCCTAGGAAGAGGAGGGAAGAAATAGCTGCCTGACACATGTTGGTCATATGCCTGAATGCCCTTCTGGAAGGTGCTGGGATGAATATACATCATATATTCATGTCGAGTGGTGACACTGTGGGACGGGAGGAGCTTCTCTCTCGCTGGACCTACACAAAACTCTCAGATCTCCTTGCACTGAAAATGTTACCGAGGGAAAGTTCATGCCAATATTTCTGTGACTCTTCATATGATGACAACACACAATCCTGGGAGATTTAGGAACATAAGGGAAAACCTGTATTTTCAAACATGCTGGCACAGGGACTTTCTAATGTCACTTAGTGCTTTCCTTACATTTGTGTTTGAACAGACTCATCAGAAAGCAACAAGAACATGATCAGGGCTAAAAATTACCCTTGGTGGAAGGTTTTGTATTTCCTTTGGACAGGATGCAGAAGAGACCTGACAACAGCCTTTAATTATGTGTAAGAGCTGCAGCTCTTATACAAGGGAAGAAACCACGCTGTTTTTATAACTCCTCTGAAGAGCATGGCCTGTAAGGCAAAAAGCAATAGAATTAGATGGAAGCAAGGGACACGGGACTGGACAGCAGGAAAGGTATCTGAGAGGAAGTAGGCTGAAATAGCTTAGGGAGGGAAGCTCGGAATATCCAACACGGGAAATTTGAAGGAGCAGATTTTTTCCAGGTTGTTCAACTTGGAAAAATATGGATGCTGTGTACCCAGCCCTGAAACACACCATTAGAGGCACCCTTGCACTTGCAAATTCAAGTTTAGAGTCAGGTAGGTTCCAAACCTTCCAAACACAGCATTTCACCCCAAATTTCTCCCTGTCTTGCTTGCTTTCGGACATCATCAGTATTGCTCAGCATTGGATCCTCACAAGAACTCTCGCACTCCTTTGAGGTAGGGAGGTATCATCCACCCACTTTTACTGGTAGAGAACACAGGCACAGGCAGGATAAAGCCAAAGTGATCCCATCTCCATTCTCAGGAGGCCCAGCTCCACACACTGACAGCTTTCCCAGAGTCCAGGCAATTACTCCAGCACTTCACTGGTTCAAAGCACAGCTTTCAACAGCTGTTGACACCAACCCCTGCTGCACCTCAGACCTCAGACTGGCAGGCCCAGGAAAGTAAAAGTGGCGATCATCCACAGAGGCTTGTTAGAAATGACATAAACCCCTTTGCAAAGACAGGCATGAGATTGCTTCTTGAAAGCCACTATGTTTCCCCTCTGATCCCCTCCAGCCTTCACCAATCCCTTTCCTTTGCAATGGAAAAGAGCAGCTGCCCCATGGATACACACAACACTCCATTGCTCATTCTTGGAGCAGGAGGCAGCCAATGCAGCGTGCGGAACAAGGCTTTGGTGAAAGGCACACACAGGCATCCCTAAGCTGGGATGGCATCAGCAAACCTTACAGGCCACCAACAACTGTGTGCTCCTCTAAGCTTCTGCCTGTACTCCTGGGCAAGCCTCCCAGCTCAGCAAGAGCCAAGCCACGTAAGCCTCAAAGAGCGAGCTGTAAAAGCAGTAACTCCACCCATCGGACACGCTTGGCCCCGGTGGGTTTGTTGGAAAGATTAGACACTTGCAGAGCGTGTTACTGATCCCAAAGTGGAAGGAAAACCAGCCCAAGAGAACCACCCTGGTCCCCGAGTAGAGTGTTAGGATCCAGGCTCTGTGTCTCCTTCCCCAGCTCTGTGGGACTCCAGTGCTGAAGGTGCCGCCTATTCCTCCTACTATGGATAAAACCATCATCATGCTCTACGATTCCCTGGAGCACGCATCTTGTCCTTGCTTCCCTCCGCCCCCTCCTGCCTTTTCGCTCCTCTGCCTTGGTGGGAAGCACTTATCTCTGCTCTTACTCCCCCTCTCCCTCTGCATTGTGCCAACAACATGTGCTCCCAACAAGGACCAGATGGGAATACTTGTAAGAGCCTGGGGTTAACCCGTGTCTTTTATCCCACATACTCTCTGCTGTTTTGAAATGCAGATTCCATTGCACGCGCTTTGCAGTGTAAAGATTTAAGGTTAGTAGTAGAGTATGTTGATATTGCTTATGAAACCCATCTTGCTCCCATTGCACGCTGAACGTCTCCGATACAGGAAACAGAACAGACGATGGGCAGTGTTTTAATATCTCCAAGGGAAGGGCCTATTGGAAACAGGGGGAAAATGAGTATTTGTAACATGTCCATGCATATATGTCTCTAATATTCCTCTCTCCCTCGCCTCTGCGTCCATGTGTGCCCACACGTGAACTCACAGATGCTGTGCCAGCGCGGTGCCGAGTGGGGCTGGGCACGAAGCCTCGGCTTTCTGCGGCTGCCAGCAGCCGCCACCGAGGGCCATCTTTGCCTCCAATCAATCTCTGCGTGGCAAACGATCATGACCAAGAACAGATGCAAACTCCTGCCTGCCGGATGGATTTCCCCCACTGCGGTCGAGAAATCCATCCGATTGTCTGCCTGTCCAACCAACACCTCCAAGGCAGGAGCTGTTATCCCTCCCTGTTTTAATCCTGGTCTGTTGGATGGGTGTAAAACCCCTAAAAGATGGAATATGCCTTTTTCAGTTTCGGCTCTGTGCAGAGCTAGCAATTTCCATGTGCGTTTCTGTGCAGCCTAGCAATTAAGAAGATGAATTAGCAAGTTGCTAATGACGGTTTTATTGGGGGGGGCAGCCAGGCCCCTCGAGGCTAGGCCAGTGGGAACACAACCACGTTCACCACACATGAGAAGCCAGCAGGCACCTGCACCTTTCCAGAAGCTGGTGCACACGAGAGAGCCCCGAGGCTGCAGGTCCGGGTTCCGCGTGACGCCTCCCTCCGCATGGGGAAGGAGCGATCTAATTACATCCATCACAGAAATGCCAAAACGACATCCGGCTTATAAAACCTCAATTTATGCTTTGACATTTCTGGAAAACCAATTTTTAATCCATGTCATCTATCAGGAGTTCTTGATATTTTACTTCACCTCGATGCTTTATATATACTGTTGCCTTTATTGAGGTGCAGGTGGGGAACTGAACACTGGCTGACAAAATATTAGGAAGAAAAATTGATGTCAGCCCATGAAAGCTTCTGCAGGTTTTGGAGAAACAGAACAGCAAAAGATCTGGCTTTAGCTTTTTCCAAATTCCCCAAGTCCAGAAGCACACCTTGTCCCCTAGCTGGGGCTTTTTTCCTGTGGCTGTAACAGGATTCGGCCATTTTTAGGCAAGACCAGATCACCCCAAAACAATACATTTTGGCAAAGGCTGTGATGTGACACCCTCACTTGGGTCTAGCTGATGGTGTAGCCTTTAATTCCACTCCTTCTTGAATAAACTCTTAATTTCAAACACAACCTTTACTTGAAAGGAATGGAGGAGTGGGAGGGGAAAGGTGAATTTTAGACATCACAACACCTTAAGTCATTAAAAATAAAGGGCAACTTAATTTTGGAGTAAGCAGCATAATTAGCATAGTAAACAGCATTAAACAGAAGGTCTAATTTTCTTCAGGAACTCCTTCAAAATCGCATATATCTAGTGTATGTACAGCAAAAGTGGGAATGCCATGAAACTGAAAACGCTTATTATATAATTTCTGACCTGGTGCAAAATCTGCCCAATAAAAGTACACAATAATAAACTCCTTTCTATTATGAGAATTACTAGAATTGGAAAACAGGACTACAAGTCACATGAGCAGAAGGCTTCCTAACCACCACCAGCTCCCTTCCCTGGGAGTTTAGGTCACTTCAATAGGCCATAGGGGAAAAAAAAGATGCAATTATAAGACTAGGAGATCTGCAGCTGAAAAAAAAAAGTGCTGACATTGATCTTGCTAATTGCTTGGGGGTTATTTTTTGTATAAAGGACGGGATTTTAATACTTCTGCTTAGGATTTTATGAACATGGCAGTACAGAATTGCAGAGCCAGGGGTTGTAAAATGGCATGGAGACATGACGTGGCCGGCAGCTGCCTCTTTACTGCTCTCACCTCGCCTCAACGACGCCTCCAAGGAAGAGCTTTGCCTTCTTTTAACTACGTTTTCCCTCGCAGCCTTGCCGAAAACCCATGGAATTCTTGTGAGGGCTGCGGCCAAGAGCTGACGCCCAGCTCTGGGTGGAATACGCGTTTGTCCAGACCGGTGGTGGGAGCAGACGTCCCCTCCTCAGACTGCACTTCAGATAAATAAGGTTATTTTGCTACGAGCTACTACGGGCTACAATATACTCACATAAATATATTAATGCCTATACGTGGATATGAATTGGTATATATCGGATACAGATAAGAAACACTTACGACAACGAGTAGATACCAATAACCGCTGCAGCTTCTCGCTGGGTAAAGCCCATCCTCCATCCAGGCTGCACGCAAGGAGCCCACGAGGGAGGGTCTGGCCGTCGCCCTGCAGCGCCCGGCGGGTCGCCCTCTTCACGCCAGTGCAAAACGCTTCCCAACCCTTCCATAGCTCTGTACTTTACCAGGAAAGCCGGCTCCGTGGGCCGGATGCAACACAACATCCCCCCAGCCGCAAGGCAGGGGAAGCCCCTGCAGCCCCTTCCATCCGGGATAAGCTTTTCAGGGACCACCCCGCCTTTTGTGCCAGCAGCGGGGAAAGCCAGGCACGAGGCAGCTGCTGGACTCAGCTTTGTCAAGGCTACAAGCGCAAAGCTCGGTTTTAAGCCTCGACAGCAACACGGGGGACCCAGTTTGCAGAAGGGGCGAGGAGCCGCTGCAATGGCAGAGCTGAGGATGCTCAGCAGCTCTGCACGTTGCAATTTAAAAAACCAAATCATCATTCCACTCTCGGTGGTTTGAGAGGATCCTCAATACAGCGCCTGTCCTCCTCTAATGTACAAGCAGAGCTGGACCAAGCAGGATCAACAGGTCTCTAACAGACACGTGCATGCAGGAGACAGCTTCTCTCAGCTTTAGACTACGTTACCAAAGCATCCCCTTACCGGAGCGGGAGCAGAAATGTGCTCCTAGTATTATTTACACAATATAAAGTGCATTAGGATTTAATAATTCAACTGACAGACTTTCTGCCGGGACCATACAATTTCGAAACAGAGGTGAGGGCTTGAATAGGAAATTCTCTCATGAGAAAAAGAGGTTCAGACCGGTGCTCTTCACCCTGTCCTCCTAAGGATTGTTTTTGGCCGTTCTTTCTAGTGCAAATAAGCTTGTGTTTTCTCAAGTTTAAGGGACATGGCAGTTTCAGGGCGTCAGGAACGAACATTTAAAACATATCAGGGATTCAGTGTTCCCGAGCATCTCGCTGGGCCCTTCTGGGCACCAGCAGCCCGTGTGGTCACTGCTCTGGGAAGCTGAAGACGCACTGCCAAAAATACAAAGGAACCCGTTTCCGAATCTCACCGTTCAAGTCTTCCATTGCTACACTCCGAGTGCATCCCTACTACCCTCCAACCCAACATCTGCTTCCCATCGCGTGGAAAACCCTTATCCTCCAACCCAACATCTGCGAACACCAGCGTTTTCCACTGCGATGGAAACCCACAGCCGCTGGTCTACCCATGAGTGATCGGCAATGAACGTGAAGATCCCGATCCAGGTTTGGATACTAAGGTGCATCCCGTGCCAGGGGAGTAAATGCATTAGTGGATCCTACGGGATACCTGCGTGCCAGAACCCAGGCCGGCCCGGTAGCCAGCAGTTGTTGGATTCCTGGGTGATATTTACAACAAACTAACGGCATTGGAAGGCCAATTCATTAACAAAAGATAAAGGGGGTTTTTTAAAAATGGGCAGCAATAAGGAGAGCAATTTTGCATCCTTTTTTCCTTTCAAAACGGTGAAGAAAACATCCCTTTCCAATCACGAGTAATTTCCTCACCAATGCTACAGGAACACAGGGAAGGCATGAGCACTTACAACACACGTGGCCACTCAGGCTAATTCCAGCCGAGGAGCTTTTATGATCCCTTGAGGAAAAGGCGGGCAGGGATGGGAGATGCCGAGCTCGCAGGGGAGGAACGCCACATGGAAACGGGAAGGAGAGCGTAAAAAGTTCGTACATTCATAGCTCTGGTTTGTTGGACTAGAAGTGAATTTTTTACCTCAGGCACTGTGACGGGCAGCAGCAGTCAGCGACACGCTAACACACGCATCAACGACTCATTCACTAAATTCTGGTTTCACACCATAACAGGATGTAGAGTTCTTTCAGCGTGGGGTTTTGTGGGTTTTTTTTTAAATTGACCTGTTAAAACCATTGGGACCAAAGCCATAAGAGCGACGATGAACCAGAACCCCGCACAACTCCCGCTGATTCATCGCGGTCCGTGGCTGTTCGAGTGATGGAGCGAAAACATCTCCTCCAGGTTTGAAAAGGGACCTGAAAGAGCAACCTATGGAGAAAGGGATGGGAGTTTTTGACACTAAGCCAAAGGCTTGGTTGCTGTAACTGCTATATGTGGTTTTAAAGGGGGAATCACCTAAAACAGTGAAATTAACTTTCTTACTTCTTGTCACAACTGTAACATTTTCCTAAAGGTTCTTTGGTGACTTTGGTGCAAGCTGTTATTTTTTTTCTTTTTTTTTTTTTTTCTTTTTTTAAAGTTAAAACAGATTGACTAGTTTTAGTACCCAAACTAAAATCCAGATTATCCTCTTGGTTCCCAACCCTGTCTCCCCAACCTTTCTCATTACGATATTAACAGGCAACAGCATTCGGATTGAGCGTGGCCATGCAGTGTGCAGGTGGCTCCAGACTCAGAGTGGTGAACAGTCTGGTTAGAGATAAAGATGTTTCTCAAAAGGTTAAAAAATAAAACAGGCCATGGTTGCATGGAAAAATAGCTGGTCCACATGCACACTAGGCCACTCAGTAATGAAACAATCTGAGTGATTACAAATATCAGATCAGACACGGTAATGCCTGCTTAAAACAATCTTAAGGGTGAGCAACACGCTACTAGAAGTACCTGGAGCTCAATCAAACTCCTGCTGGTTCAGGGGGAAGGAGCTGGTCACCCAAGGACTGGACCAGCTCCTTATGTTGTAAATATTCACGTTTTAAGAAACAGAGACTCTTTCATCGACTTCCCAACCAGGTAATTGCACACATTCTCCCTCCAGGCAGAGAGTTAATACCACGAGATTTAAAATTTACATCACAAAGACTCCAGGATGACACGGAAACCTTGGGATCAGGACTGGAGCCACTCAAGGACAGCTCCAGCTCCGAGCCAGGGTGGGGAGGGGGTGATGGCAGGTGATGTTGGTGATGTCTCCCCAACACCACCCGCAATCAACACAACAGAAAACCCAACGGGCCATCCACCACAGCTGCCGAAACGCGCCACGGGTGAGCGTGAAAGCGATGCCTTTCTACACAAACCCAGTGGTGCACCCAACACCACAAAAGTCTTCCTCATGGCAGGAGGAGGAAAACACCCAAATGCTTTCCTCACACAGGTAACACCGTGAACTGCATCGATCCGGGAGGGAAGCTGGGAGCCTCAGTCACAGTGTGCCTTCCGCCTCCCAACACCCGCTCCACAGGCGCCTGCTGGAACGCCCAGTACAAAAATACCTTCTGAAATTTCGGACAAAATGCATTAAAAATAAAAAAAAAAGGATCACCAGCCTCTAAACGGCAAAACACCGAGATGAGGAGTGGGTTATTATTCACTGCCATTAATGCAGAAGGCTGAGCACTCCGCTGTCCTGGGATACTCAGGTTATCTGGTCAGCACAAAACTGCGGAGTGAATGACAGATCTCTCGCCCTTCACCGGCACGTGACCGAGGTCTGATCGGTTATCAAGATGTTACCTATAAACAGGCTGTTGTTTCCAACTCAATAACCAGGAGATGCCAACTTTAAAATCTCTCTCCCTCCTCCCACACAGATCAGAGATTCACGTGGAGCTGATTTTTGCCATAAATGCTCTACGGCAATGCTGCTCGGCCTTTGGACCGAGCACAGGCAGAAGCCAGTCCTGAAAAACTCGTGATAAGCAGAAACCAATACATTTCACCATAAGGTTCAGGGTGGGGGTACTTTTGTTTCACGTTTAAGTGCAACACAAGCCTTTTCTAGACTATTTAAAGGTCAGGGTGCTGGATTTTGTTTGTGCTGATACTCGTACTTCCACAGTCTCCAACACTCGAAGCAGCTGACTCATACAGACTCGGGAGGTTGGTCCTTTCCTAAGACATATGGAGATGTTGTGGGCATAGTTTAACATGATAACCAGACTCCTATAACATTGTGTACTGGAGTTAGCAAGAACTACCAGAAAAGGACTTTACAAAAAACTGGGGCAACTTAGAATTACTATAGGTCAGTCCCTCTCACCAATTTCTGCTTGCTTTGTTTGGTTAATTGTCCAATGCACTCTATTCCAGACCCTCTTGCTCTTCACCACTGTCCCCTCTGGCATCCATTCTTTTCTCTTTATGGCTGTTGTAAATTCTCCTCATCTCTTCTTCGTACTTGATAAAATTTTCCCCGAACCGTGTCCACGCTTTGTAGGGAACTGTGATGGTGTTACGGTAGGGAGGCCTCACCTCACTTACCTTCAGGAAGATGCCGTACCTGTTGGATCCCACGTCGAAGTAGAAGCGCTTGTTGTCCACTCGGAAGGAGGTGCCCTCGGGGAGCTCCGGGGGCTCGTCACCTCCCCCCCGGCGATCCTCTATGTCCCCCTCGCCGTATTCTTCAATCAGCTGGACCAAAGCATCCCTGAACTCGATCATCCCTTGCGCCGGGAGGACGATCGTCTGCTCCTGTCCCAAGCTGTGGCCAAAGTAACCCATCATGCCAGGTCCCCTGCTCATGGTCTGCCTGATCCGCAAGAAGCGCCCACGCTGGTTCTCCTTCAGGTCCAGGTAGTACTTCCTGTTGTCCCTCTCGATGTACTCCGTTTTGAGGACGCTGTGAGGGGGCTCTTCGGAGCCCACGGACGCCGGGGGCGAGGGCGGCGGGTGCTGCGGCCGCCTCCGGGATTGCTGCTCCTTGTCATTGCTGTGCTCGTGCCGGTGGCTGTGGCCGCCCTTCAGGCCCAGGTGGGCGTAGTGCTCGATGAAGTCCCCCAGGCAGTCCTTCAGCTCGGCAGCCACGGACAAGGAGAGGGTCAGCTTGCTCTTCCTGATGTTGTCCTGCCTGCCCCTTCCTATCCAGACCTCGGCGATCTTCAGGAAGCGCCCGCGGGAGCTCTGTTTCACATCCAGATAAAACCGCTTCTTCTGGATGTCCACCCTCTTGGAGGCCAGCTCCTGGATCTCCATGCAGCTCCCCTGGGAGGAGGCCGGGTAGTGGTACTGCTGTTGGGACTGGGAATAAATGTTCCTGTGCAGGCCAGAGCCTCCCAGGTTCCTTCCTCCTCCTCCTCCTCTCCCTCTTTCCATCTTTACCAATCAGCTGGAAATAATACACAACAGAGACACAGATGACAACATCAGCACCAGGGGCCTGCTCAGCTCCTCGGCAGCGGCTCTGCTCGACACTGCTCTCCCTACAAAGGCTCCTGCATCCCTCTCCGCTGCCACTGGCACGCAGCATCGCAGCCCCAGGATCCCGGGCGCTCTTCCCCTCTCGTGCTCCGGCTCCCGCACAAGGGAGCCCTGATTCCAGCGGCACTCCCCGGCAGCACTCCCTGCCCTGCAGCCCCCCTGTCCCGCCCCTGTGGTA
>VXAX01003787.1:811692-881608 GCA_013399835.1 Leptocoma aspasia
CGCTCCGCCCCGCCCCGGCCCCGCCCGGCCGAGATCGGCGGCGGCGGCGGCAGCGCGGGGGGCGCCGGGGGGTGCGCGGCCCTCACGGCCGCGGGACTACAACACCCACAATGCCCCGCTGCCGCCGCGGCGCCGCGCGTGCGCGTCACCTCGGGTAACCCGAGCGGAGACGGGAGGGGTNCAGACCCTCCAGCTGCCCCACGGGGGTGGCTTATGGCGCCCTGTTTCGGGGGGCACTCACCCCTCTCCCAGGGCTGCGGCCNCCGGGGCGCGACGCGGCGTGATGCGCAATGCGCGCGCAGCGCGGGTCCCGGGAGGGAGGCCGGGCGCTCCCACGTACCGGGCGCGGAGAGGGCGCGGCGGCCGAGCTCGGGCTCTGCTCGGGGCTTCTGCCGGCCCGCTTGTGCTGCGGGCACTGGGGGACAGCGGGGGAAGCGGTGAGGGCGCTGGTGGGGGTACTGGGAGCACTGGGCGTACCGGGCGCGGAGAGGGCGCGGCGGCCGAGCTCGGGCTCTGCTCGGGGCTTCTGCCGGCCCGCTTGTGCTGCGGGCACTGGGGGACAGCGGGGGAAGCGGTGAGGGCGCTGGTGGGGGTACTGGGAGCACTGGGCGTCAGGAGGGCCGCCGCCCCGAGAGGGCCCCGGCAGCATGCCCGGCGCTGAGGGTGCTCTCCCCTGTGGCGAATGAGGCGTGTTAGCCATTGTGTGAGGACTTGTCGGTGGCTCCGTGTCGCCTGACGGTTGTCCCGAGGGCTCCCGGGCCGGATGGCCGCTTGGCGTTGGATGCTGAGCGATCCCGAGTTCCGGGGGTTGGCTTAGCTCTGGGCAGGTGGGTGATGCTGCGGTGGGCGGTGGCGTGGGACCGTGTGTAGATCCCAGAGGTGCTCCGGAACTTCCGGCTGGTTCTGGGGGCTGTGGGTGCTGCAGGGTGTCCTTTATTTCCAGCTTCTGCACTGCTCTCTTCTGTTCCTGGCAGTCCCAGTCCAAAGAACTGAATGGCTGTAAAGGGGAGCTATTCCCATGTCCTTCTTTTAGTGTTAGAATCCTTTTCTGGAGTTGAAATGGAGGGGGCAGTTGGTTGTGCTGCTGCACACCAAGGGAAAAGTCTTTTTAGCCTTGAAGATCAATTTAAAAATGAAAAGCTTTCCATAATCTTGTTCAGGCCTGTTGATGGTGACAGCTGATCTCCATATGAGCTGCTGACTGTTCTAACTTCTTGTTCTTTCTTTTATTAATGCAGAAGTCACAGGAATGTGCTAAAAATGGATGTGGTAACTGCTGGCCTGCGGGACAAGTATCCCCAGTGGATGCTGACAGAGAGCCAGGAGGAAGCTTCCTTGGGGCATAAAAAGGTGGGTCTTGCCTTGGGGGTGCTGTGCAGGCTGCATGGTAACCCAGCTCTGGAGAATGTGCTTTTAGTTAGGCCTGTGCCTCCAAGGGAATTTTGATGTTCCTGCTGCCCACCCAGGAATGTGGGCTCTGCATCAGCGAGGATGGGGGATTTCTCATCCCTTTGATTTGAGACCTGGAGTCGTGGCCCAGCAGGGGAGTTGGCCTTTCTGGTGGCCTTTACACACTGAATATTCCAGGGTGTTTTGCAGCTGGGGTGTGTCAGCTGAATTAATTGTCCATCAGTTTTTGCTGTCCCATGAGTGTGCTGTGTCCTTGGGTAGTTTTTTTCCTGTGTGAGCAGTTCAGTACAAAAATGCCCAGGGAAAGGGAGCATCCCTGTAACACCTGAAACAGCTTGGACAGCTAGAGAGTTAATTAATGAGGGGGAAAAGCAGAGCATTCAGTCCAGCAGCTTTTATTCCGCAGGGTGGGAGTAAGTGATCAGTTGGTTGGTAAATGGTTAGTAGCTTGGATATTAGAAGTTACCAGGTGAAACAACAATAACTTTGACTTTCTGTTCAGTAGAGAAGCTGGGCTGGAACCTGAATGTTTTGCTGGAGGGGCTGTGTGAGCCTGGCTGGGATGGATGTCCCTGCTGAGGACAGGCGTGGCAGGTAACCAGGTCTCTCCCAAATTCTGTTTGCCAGAAGCCTGGTGCCCAGAGGAGTGTTCTGGAGGATGGGCTGCCGTTCCTGGAGTTCTGTGGCTCTGTTGTTTACAGCCACGAAGCCAGTGACTGTTCTCTTCTCTCAGAAGATATCAGGTAACAGCTCGTGCTCAGTTTTTTCCTTCTTTCCTTTGAGTGCTCCTTTCTTTTTGGAGGAGACTCAGCCCTTGGGAATAGTTTCCCATTTGGCCTTGTCGGTGGGAGCTGCCATTGCTGAACCTTTCAGTCCCTCAAAGCAGAACCTGTGAAGGCTCCAATGCAGGTTGATTGCCTTTCACAGTGTGGATAATTCCATGAGCTTCAGTGGCTTCGTGGAGAGCTGTTAATTCCCAGCTTGGGACTGTGTGTTGAAAGAAAAGACAGTAAATTTGTGGTGCAAATACATTCTTTTTTTCCCCTTTTTTGTGTAGCATGTTGCTGGGGGAAAAAATTCTGTGCAACACTTCCAGTGCTGTGGGATAAATAAAGAACTGTCTTTCAAGGGATCACGGGGTGAATTAAGAAGAACCTTTCAATGGAATAAAAACTAGTCCATCACCTTTTGCCTCTGGCTGTCCTTGAGGCCTGTGTGGCCAAGGTTTAGTAGTGGGGGGCTAAAGGCCCTGTTGTGGTGCTGAGGGGGAAGAGGTAGGAAATCTGGGAGTCCAGTTGAGCCAGGGGAAAAGGGAATGGTGTGGGAAAGGTGTTTTAAATGCTGATAGAACAGCAGATAAATGTGAGGGGTGTCTGTTCCTTTCCAGGCAGAGTTTATCAGATGGGGCTGCTGTTGGGTTTGACATTGAATGGCCACCATCATACACGAGAGGGAAGATGGCCAAAACAGCTGTAATCCAGATGTGTGTCGCTGAGGACAAATGTTACCTATTTCATGTCTCCTCCATGGCAGGTACTGTACTTCCTCTCTAATTTAGGGCATGAACTGCTCGCTGTTTCTTGTGGTTGAGTTTGAATTTAAGCCTTGAGCAATGGCTGATACATCCTACTACGTGTGACAGTGAAAATCCAGCCTTTTTCTCCCCTTTCCCACCTGTAATAAAGGGATTTATTCTTTGAGTGATGCCTGTATATTAAGAGAATTTTAGCTTGCCACGTGTGCTTGAAAACAGGGTGTGGGTTCTGAGCAGGGGAGAAGAGTCTTACTTGGGGATTATTTTCCTGTCTGGGAGAGAATATTTTATTCCAGTTTTAAATATTTCATTCATTGCTCCTATAATGAGTTCTCTGTTTTGTGCCAAAATAAACAGTGAACCTAAACAGAGCAGGCTGTGGGGCTTTTGTGTTTTGGTTGTTTTTTTTGGGTTTGTTTTAATTTGGCTTCAACAAAAAGCCTCAAAAAGGATGGCTCTTGTGCTCTTTATTCCCAGTACTACCTGCATTATGTGACATCCGCTTTGGGTACCTGGTCTGATGCAGCTGTGGGGAGAGAAGGGGCTGTGCTTAGCAGAGGCTGAATTCATTATGGATGTGAATAAAAGCTTCCAAATAGGGAAAACAGGGATGAGGGAAGGAGAAGGCAATTTTATAACCTTTGGTTTAAAATGTTAGATTAAAACTATGCCTGTGAGAGGTTTCTGATTTCCCTGGGGGACTCATGCTGAGGTATAATAGCGATAATTTTAATGTTGGTGTTCAATCCTTTGTCATTTAGAGCAAATGGGGTGGAAAATTTAATTGCTGGAGGCTATTCCATCAGGGAGGCACGAGAGCACAAAGGAAAATGATGTGAGGAGAGGAAGCTGAGGGAAGAAGGGCCATAAAGAGCTGGAATGCTTTTGATTCTGGCAGGGGAGATGTTTGTGTGCCAGTGGCTGCACGTGGGCTGCTGTGGTAACAGCAAAAGGTGCTGTTTGCTTCTGGGTGGTTTTCCAAAATGCCTGTTCTTGCCAGTGGAAGATGCACTTTGAACTGGGTGACTTGTGCAGGAACCAGAGGCAATTTCTGCTTGTTGTGGCAATATATATCTGATCTGCAGAAATGCTGGCCAAATCACAATAAAAAGCAGTGGAGTCCTAGCAAGAGAACTTTCTCCTGCAGGAGGAACTGAGTGTTCTTGGACTGTGTATAAATGACAAAACCACATTTATTTATTTGTTTGTTTGTTTATTGGGAAAGTTGTTCATAATTTTCCATTTTTTAGTATTTTTTTTATTTCCTTACAGATTTCTCAAATTGTGACCTGTTTCTCGGATTGTAGCTTTTGCACAGTCTTCAACTTAGATGTTTTGGTTTTTGTGAGGAATGAGGTAGTGGAGATGGGGCACGAGTCCTCCACTGGGGAGTACCCATCCTGGAAGGTTTTGATGATGATTCCCTTAGGTGAAAATCCCTTGTACAGCAAGCCAGCTCTGCATGTTGCAGGCTTTTATTTGATTGAATTCTCTCTCCTTTGTGGAAGATTCTCTATCTTTTTCTATGGCTCACATGCATTGGAAACGCTGTACTTGGCCTGCATCTCACAGCACCAGGCTGGTACTGTTTGGGGGGTTTTTACCAGTTATTTTTTAAAGCTTTGGGGTGGATCTGCAATTTCCCAGTCCACAGCACAGCTGGCTGTGGCTGTACCTGCAAACGTACCCGTGCAGTGGCAGCCCTCAAAGGGCAGAGATAATTCTGCAGAAATGAAATCAGTGGTGCCAAGTGTTTGTTGAAGTACAAAAATACACATTGCAGGACTGAGAAAAGGGGATGTTTGGAATGAAACCCAAGGCAGATAAGCACTGTGTGCCCGTGCAGTTCTGTGTGTTTGCAGGTACTGGATTTGCACTTGAGACTAATTCAGGGTATCCAGCTGTGGGGTCCTGAAGGTATGGATTTAAATAAGATGCTCTGAATTTTAAATGGGAGCAAACACACAGGGGAGAAAAAGGCTGTTATTGTTCAAGGATGAAGTGTCTGTGGCTGTTCTTCCTGTAGAAAATGAAATAAGAAAGCTGCCTGCTTTAATTCAGTTCTGTAAACTTGAAAATACCCTTTGATCCAGGAGTGCTGTGCCATCAGTTCTGGAGAAATCAAAATATAATGCTCAGTATCTGTGTGCATCTTTGAACGTTGTGGGTTTTTGCTTGCTGACAAGACTGACATGTTTGGGCTTGGCACAGCATCTGGTTGGTGAGTTCTGCTTTCCAAGTGCTGTTGTTGGAGCAGCCCAGCCTTAGCTCTGAGTTTGTCTCCAGAGAATCTGTGCTTCTGGTGATTTCCCATGCTTATGGTTTAAACTGTTGCCCAGAAATGTGAAATAGCAAAAACTGTGAAGAATTTATGTGGAAAATAGTAAAATAATATTTGATTTCATGTAACAAACACTGAATTTTGAGAATTAAAGTATCTTTTCCAGTGAGGGGTTGCTTTTTTGTTGTGTGATTTAACAATCAGACAAATAAGGTTTTGGTTTGTTGTTGTTTTTTTTTGTTTTTTTTTGTTTTTTTTTTTTTACTTGGTTTGTTTCCAGGTGCAGGATGATTTGTGTATTTCAGGTATTTCCTTCTTGCTTGTCTGCAGATGATCCATCACAACCAGTTGAAGTTTTCACTCATTCCAGAGAGAAATCAAATAAACAGAGGAACTTTGGTGGCTTTTCCTTTAAAAGCACGGGGTTTTGCAGATGGCCTTTGTGCTTGGATTTTGTCATTTCCATTAGACTTTCTGGCATCTTCCAGTATTTAGTTTCTCATGTTTGGGCTTAATCTATTTTAGGTTTTCCCAAGGGACTCAAAAGGCTGCTCGAAGATGAAACAATTAAAAAGGTTGGCGTAGGAATTGAGGGAGATCAATGGAAGCTGATGAGTGACTTTGAAATCAAACTGAAGAGCTTTGTGGAGCTGGCTGACGTTGCTAATGAGAAAGTAAAACTTAAAACCTTTTTGTTGTGGGAGGGAATCTTGTTACGGTGCTGTGCAAAAGGAGGCTTCCTTGTCTTCATTGGAATTCTATTCCAATAGCAAACGTGTTCTGTGGAATAAAGCAGAGATCTATTGTAACTTATTTAGACACTGTTTAAAAACACCTCTCAAAGCCTGCAGAACTGTCTTTCAGTGAGCCAGTTTTTAATCAACATTTATCCCCTCTCAGATCTGTTCGCTTTTAGTATTTACAAGAATTACCTTTTGAATTCAGCTGCAAGTGCTTTTCCTTTAATTCTTAGTGGTGGAGATGGCCAGATTGTTCTGCTGGCAGTGGTGTCATTGTCCCAGCAGTGGCTGAACCTTATAAACAGGGTACAAGAAGGCAGCCCTGCTGCCATGGCTTGCTGGGTGCTAGAGGGAGGCATCAAGGTCTTCCTTGAAGTCCTCCCTGCAGAGGTGTTTCTGCCACAGAATCTGGAAATAGATTTTCTGTAGAAAAATCTCGATTCCTGTGGTTCTCAGGCTGCTGTCACCTCAGCTCTGGTGTGGGTGCTGCTTCCAGCACCTGGTGAGCTGCTGTTTACAAGTCGTGCTGCATTTGGCACACCCTGAATTTCAGTTCTGTGTCGGGGATTGTTTGATGCACGGACACCCGTGCTGCCTTTTTAGGGAAGGGACCCAAAGCTTCATTGCTTTCCATATCATTCTTATTTCTAGTACGTCCCCTAAAGCTTTTCTTTCTGTGTGCACCAGGGATTTCCTTACCTGTGCTTGGTCTCTCCACGCATTTCTCATTCCTTCTGTGATGCAGTGCTAACGTTTAGAGCAGTGCTTTTCACAGGAGCCACTTCAGAGTTTTGCTTCCTAGTGGATTGGAAATTATACAAATTAACTGTTTTGCTCAAGCAGTAAGCAGTAAGAGGAGCTGTTACTTCTCCAACTCGGAGTTTCCTCAGTCACCCCTTCTTTTTTTTTTATCCTGTCACTCGACTCGGGATAATTCGTTATGAAGATGAGCAATGTGATCTCTGATAGCAGCTTAAAAGTCTTCTGCTAAAGAGAAAACAAACCAAAAATAAACTTGAAAGAGAACAAAAGAACAGAGTCATATATAATGGCACAATGGGAGGGGAAGGGCTGGGGGAGCCTAAAAAGAACAGTTGGGAGGGTTTTTTGGTTTTTTTTTATCCCAGTAGTGTGCAGCCACTGTGGCTGACAAGGGATTGCAGAGGCAATTGGAGGCAGCAGCCGGGTGGGGTGGCTTTTGGAGACTTGGGAGGAGTGCTTGGCGTGGGCTAGAGCTGTGCTCTTCTGCTTTGTGCTTGACTTCAGCCTGACAAAAGATGTCCAGCACACACAGGCAGGCTTTAATATTCCTGTGGTTTTATTAGATAAATCCCCGGTGGTTGATACTGAGTTTTTCTAATTAGAAAGGCAAATAACAGGAAAATCCTGGAGGAGAGAGGGGGTGCTGTTTAGGCATAGGGCTTTTATTTTATCAACCCAGAGGTTGTTTTGTATAGATGCTTCATATTTTTGATAGTGTGACAGCACTGAGAAGAGTTACTGCTTTGAAAAACCAAGTATGCTTTGACTAACCCAGAGCTCTTTGCTTCTAATCGGTTCGGTCTTTTTGGGGAGGTGCAGGTGCTTGCCTTTTTAAACAAACCCTCTGCTTTTGGTGTTTTGTTTGGATTTTTTTTCCCCAGCTGAAGTGTAAGGAGACGTGGAGCCTGAATGGCTTGGTGAAGCACCTTTTTGGCAGGCAGCTGTTGAAGGATCAGTCTGTCCGCTGCAGCAACTGGGAAAAGTTTCCACTCAACGAGGAGCAGAAGCTCTATGCAGCCACAGATGCCTATGTATGTACCACAGGGGACCAGTATTCCAACCTCTGGGAGTAAATCCCTTCTCCAGTGTGTTCCTAGCTGCTGGTTATTTCTTTGGTCCCTTGTCTGCGGGTGTTCACTGTAGCTTGTTACCACTTTTGGGTGCGTTTCCTTCTGGTTTTGTCATCTTTCTTAGCTGCTAATGACCCCCAGCCTTATTAATTATAGTATGGGAGGTGAAATTCAAAAGCAACTTGGAAGAAACACAGCCTTCTCTGGTGGCTAATACAGGAGAACCACAATATGGATCGTCAGGAAGAGTTCAGTTGCATATGAGTTTTGTGCTTCTCCAGAACTCCCTGTTTTTTCAGTATTTTGGATGAATTTTGGTTTATCTGCAGTTCTGTGAAGAGTTTTACCAATATGCTACCGGTTGCCGCCTGCTTCCTGGGAGAAAATCATTCCTTATGGCAAGGAAAAATCCCTTCAGTCTCTTATTTCTAGGCTTAGAGGAAGGGAAGTGGCACAGTGGTTTCTTTTCTGACTTCTAGTTTAGTTAAAAGTTCAGCCGTGGAGGGTTGAGCACCTGTGAAGACCCAAAACAGCACGGAAAACATTTTAAATTTGTTTGTGCCCGGTTCAGCTTTTGTAGCCATTTTTTTTCCAGACAGTGCATCTTTCCCACTATGCTCTGTTCACCTGGCCTGCCTTTTGGAGCCTCCCAGGGAAACATAAGGGAGTAACTTGTTTCTTTTTCAACATGTGTAGCCTAATTAGCACATTGCTGGCTTTAGGCTGTATTTTTCTGTTCGAACTCATTATTCATACCAAGGGAAATACTAAACACACTGAATCCATCTTGGTGTGTTTGTAGCTCTTCTCCTGGAGCCCGGCATGAAATCTGAATGAGGTGAGCAGATGGTGGGACTGGGAGCTGAGCACTGGGAGCTTTCTGCAGTGCAGCCAGCTTGCTGAGATTACCCACTCTGGGATCTGTGTAAGAGTATCCATTCCAGAGGGAGTCCCAAGTCAGCAGTTGGCCCTTAGTGCAGCATTTAGCAACGTGTAACCAGGTCCTGGTGGACAATGGAGTCAGGGTAGTAATTAGTATGATGTGAGCCATATTCCAGCTTGGAATTCTGCTGGTCACGCTGTATTGGTGCCATGATTTGCCTGATTAACTCCTGATTAATTTTTTGTTGTTGTTGTTGTTTTCTCTGTGGAATATGGACTACTAATTATTTCTTTTCCCTCCTAGGCTGGCTACATTGTTTATGAAAAACTGAAAAATATGGATAAGAGTGACCGGAAGTTATTCAGCGTGAGGAAAGGTAAGTTGTCCATCCAGGCACAAGGAATTTATTCTATGTGCAATTACATATTCCATTTCCCAGCAGGTATTTTAGTAGTGTCAGGTTTGTTTGGCTTCTTGGTGATTGCAGATGAGTTAGAGAGGGAGCAGACAGTGAGAGATCCTGGATGCCCAGGGTAAGCATACTCTGTGTCTGTTCTCCATAGGATGTAGGAAGGTACTCCTAAGATGTTTGTGTTTGTCTCTGCTCTTCACAGAGATGGGAAGAATTCCCGCTGTCATTACCGTTTGTTTATGGAAACACTTCACTGAGTTAATTTCAGTGCTGCTGATGCAGGGACAAATACCTAATTTAAGACGAAATAGGGCCACAAAACAAACCATGTTAGGAAGTAATGTTTTTATTGAGGCGTATCAATAGGACCCAAATGTTTCAGAGCGGCTTAACGTTATTTACTTCATCAGGGGAGATTTTAAACTCTCGATTTTTGTTCAGTTCTGTGTTTCATAAAGAAGATATGGGTAGCTTAAGGCTGAAAAAGAGGTGGCAAGGGGTTTGTTTCCTTTTGGTTTTGGCTGAATTTTACTTTCCTGTCAAAAGCAGAAGTGGCAGTGCTGTCCCCTTGATCTGAGGTGCAGGATCTTGGCCTTGCTTTAGTCAGCATGTCTGTGTTAGCAGCTCTTTTCTGGGAGCTGGAGGGAAGCTGGGAGAGATTACTTTGGACCCGTTGTGTACCTGTTTTCCCTGAGCTTGTGTAATGGAAGAGATGCAATGCTGAAATACTTGGAAGCTTGGCCTGATTTCCCTGTGCCTGATTTTTAAGCCCTGGAAAATGCTTTCTTACCAGCTGTAGATCTTGTTAGGAATGCAGTCACAGGAATGTGAGTTCTTTAGGTAGAGTTGTTAGACCCCAATTATTACAAAATAACCAGTTTTTGCACTTGTTACAGATGCCACATCTGAGGGTGTGAAGGAGAGCTTGGCTTCCCTGGCTGAAGAGATAACAGACCTGGCTTCTCACATCACCTGCTCTTGTGGACAACTGGGAAACTTCCAGAGGTCAGTTTTTTGCTGACTTGTCTCTACCTCCACAGTCAGTGTTTTGCTTTTGATCTCCAAGGTCCCACACAACAAAGTACTTGTGTTTGAGCAGACATCTGTTACCTGTTCGTTGTTTTCCAAGAAAATGTATTTTTTATATGTAGGAATACCTGTTTTCACTGGTCTAATTGCAAGGGATTTGACACTGAACTTGGCTGAATTTTGTTCTGAAGCGTAGTAACTGTAATTTTGTTTTACCTTCCTTGATTTTACCTCCTAGGGCTGCAGAAATACTAGCTGAGATATCAGAGAACATCAGTGCCTTAAAAGCCACCCTGTTGGGCTCGGGTTCCCCTTCTGGACTGGAGAGGAGCTGTGGTGCAAATACAACAAATTTTGAAGCCAAGTCAGCAAATGGCAAAGCACAAAAAGCAGCATGTGCTGAGCAACCTGAAGGTGACCTCAGCATCTTCTCTGATGCTACACTGGCTGTCCTCTGGGAGGAAGAAATGGGTGGAGAGGAGGCACAGAGAGATAACACTGCTCTGGAAAATGGGGCTCCAGCAGCCAGATTTACAGACAAAGAGGCCAGAGATGACTTCATGTCCCTGGACATTACTGAGCAAGAGCTTCAGGTCCTGGAACGTCAGGCTGCGAAGGAAGTTGTCAATGAAGCTGCACCTGAGGTAACGAGAACTTGTTAAGTTCTAATATTTGTCAGATATTTTGTTTTTAATGGACAGGCCTTAGAGCTGAATGTTGAGCTTAACTATCTTTGGTAAGAAGTTAAAGCATACAGAGAAGTGGCTTATGGGAGGTACAGAAGGTTGGAAGGTAGTGGGCAAAATAGAAATTACTTTGCTCCTAAGAGAATGGTGTTGATTTTGTAGGAGGCATGTTCCACAGACAATGAACAAAATGTGTCCTGTGTCATTGAGAGTGATGAAGAGCTGGAAATGGAGATGCTGAAAGTGAGTGCCTCAGGGTTTATTTTTCAATTTTTTTTTCTAATGATGCTGCTCTGGGATCACAGTTGAGTGGAGCACAGTTAAGGGGAGGGAATATGAAGCAAAATGGTGCTGCTTACAGAAGAGGGACAGAATAAACACATGGATACCTAAAGAATTCAATTTGCTGGTGTTAGACTGGAGTATCATTTGCCTCCTGTGTCATCTTTACTACACCAGCTTGGACTTGATCCACCCTCTAGATTAAAGTTGTTATAACTAGATTAAAACTTGGTTCCCATATCATATTAACTGAGATAGGCATTTTATCTACCCATCCGTGCTCCAAAATAACTTTCTTCTTCTTAATTTCTCAGTCTCTAGAAGATGTAGGTGACTGTGAAGGAATTTTACCTGAAGGAGAGTCCAGCAGAGCCAGGAAAGCCCCCGACACCGAAGTGGATGTAGCACCAGATGGTGATGATGATGAAGGCATTGAGGAAGAGGAGGAGGAATATTTTGGTATGGTTTTAAAAAAATCTCAGTGCATGATGAAATAAATTTTTGAAAATCGCTGTCTGTAGAAGCAGCCATGGAAGCACAGGGACTTTTAGGCATTGATTTCTCAAAATGGGAAGATAAAGCTCACCTGGGTTTCTAAAGGGAACACCTTAACTTTTTGGGATGAACCTGTTCCAGATGATGCAGTTATGCATTACAGTCCTACTGCTTTATCTCATTAATCAAGCCCTATGTTCTCCTCCTCAGGCGGGGTCTCTGAGGGGCCTCTTTGGTTCTTAATCCTTCATTCCAGCCTGAAAATATCTGGAGTTTGATATCTCTCTTTTCACTGGAATTGCCCAAATTCTAACCCCTGGCCATCATGAGCCATGAGCAGACTGTTGTTTGTGGCAACAGTGCTTTATCTTTTGAAATTGAATCCCAAATGAGTGCTTTCTCCTCTCTCCCACTAAAGATCCACTGCTGCCAGAGCCTGGAGAAAGCCACATCATGTGTCTGAAGACCTATTTTGGGCATTCTTCATTTAAACCGTGAGTATCTTTTCTGTTAAAATGGACACTCTGGGGTATGTGTTCCTGCCCTTCCTTCAACCTGGATGATGTTTTTATTACTGCTCACTTGAAAAAAATGGCAACAAACAAATCCAGGTCTTGTTCACCCTCTCTTGTGTTGGAGATAACTGATCCACAAACACTGTGAAAACTGCAGGTATTATTTGTGATCTCCTGTGAGTGTCTGCATCAGGTGCTGCTTGCCTGAGTCCTGTTAGAGATTCCCACTCTGGCACTCGTGGCCCTGCCTGCAGTACTTGGAGTGTCTGAGTGGCTGCAGCATGCAGAGACAACACTCTGAGGCAGCCTCAAGGGTCCCTTTAACCCACAATTTAACAGAATATGCAGTTTCATACAAATTTGCTTGTTACCTGTGGTAGCAAAAATCAAAGACTCCCCTTTGTTTAATTTAAAGGGTCCAGTGGAAAGTGATCAATTCTCTTTTGGAAGACAGAAGAGATAATCTTGTTGTCATGGCAACTGGTGAGTTACCATTGCATCTGAAGAAACAATAAAAAGTCATTCCCTTTTTGGGGGAGAGCAGTAAAACAAACAGGGCTTGGTTTTTTGGTCTCCCCAAGGCGTTAGAATTGTCTGTGTGTAGCTGCTTAGAAAGCATGATGTCTCACTTGTGCTTTTTTTCCCCCTCTCAGGCTATGGAAAAAGCTTGTGCTACCAGTTTCCTCCTGTTTACACTGGACACACAGGAGTTGTCATCTGCCCTCTTATCTCCCTGATGGAGGACCAGGTGCTGCAGCTGACGTAAGTAAGGTGGTAGCAGTGCCAGGCTGCTGCTGGATTCCCCATGGACTCACATGGATCCTGCCTGTGGCCTTTCTGGGTGTCTCCCATTTGCAGCTGGGTGTACAGCAGGCTGTTTGTGTGTCAGCTGCAGAGCATGTGTTTCTCAAGGAGCACGCGCAGCCTGTGCCAGCAGTCTCATATCCCTGGATTTACCACGTAGGGGAAACAGAGGCTGAGGTTGCAAAAGATGGATGCTGGGGAGAGGTTTCTGAAGGCACTTATTTCTGGATTCACAGGCCTTTTGTGTCCAGACCAAAGTGAAAGGGGAGCTGTTTGAGGCTGTCAGACTCATGTCAAAGTTTGGTAGGGCTTGCTTTGGGTCTGAGGAGTGACATCTGAACCCAGTATAGCTGGAAGCTGTAAGCAATCCAGATCAAAGCTACAGCACAGGCTTTCAAGAGGGACAGTGTAGTAGGTCTCCTAACACCTGGCCTCTTCACTTCTTGAGAGATCTGAGGGGGAACTTGTGGGTGACACCAAATCACTCTGACATGAGCGGTTTTAGGTGTTGTCAAGATAAATCTCTTTGATTTTTAATACCCGATAATGCTTTCTCCACATGTATTCACTTCCTATTGTAAGAGCTTTTCACTTCTGACACTTTTTCACTGAAGCTGTGGGCTTCATGCTGAGTTGTCTAGTTCATTCCTGCCTTGTCCAACTTGGGAAGAATGAGTTTTTTGTGAAAGAGGGGATATGAAGATGTTTTGAAGTGAAGAACATCAATTACATGTGGAGTTTTCTGCTGCACGTCGTGGCTGTTTGCAGATGAATGGCTGGACAGCCTAAGCTCCTTGACTATTACTCAGCAGGGTGTCTGTGTGTTCAGCTGCTGCTTTGACTTTTCCACTGTTTTCCACAGTGGAAGGGGTTTATGCACTACCTTGCCAGTGGGTCATTCATTTTGAAGGCCCAGGAGACTGAATTTCTACCAACTGTAGCAGTTTGTCCATCAGTCTGGCTGCAGTTTGGGCTGAGCAGCTGTGGAAACCAAGGGCTCTGAGATAATGCAGCAAATCACCAAGTTAAGAGGTATAAAATATGAATTGGTTGGGCTAGTAATTATTATGTCATTAAACCCAGCTACCTGATTTAAAATTAGTAGATGCGGCATCAGTAGCTCACGAAAGAGTGAACAAGGTAAAATGCAGGCTAGCAAGGCTTACATCCAAGTGTGAGGAGCTGCTGCAGGGAATAGTAAAAGAAAATACATTTAGCATATTCTTTTGGATGTTTTACTTGTGAACTTGTGCAAGGAAAATGGTGTTCCTTTCTCTGATTCCTACTAATCCAGAGTGTGTCTTGTGGAGACAGCTAGAGGGGAAGTGGAAGAGCATTTGGGTGGCAGGAAGAGCCATGCACCACTGTTGCTTTTTCAAAAGGTGTTTCACACAAAGATCCTTGAAGAAAGTAGTCTCTGACCTCACAGCTTGAACTTCCTTTAGAAGAGCTGGCACAGGCTGGAAGCTAAAGCTTGGAGAGTGAGCCTGTTCATGACTGTGCTTTTTTACTTCTGCAGAATGACAGGGATTCCAGCTTGTTTCCTTGGTTCAGCTCAGTCGAAACCGGTCAAGGATTCCATCAGAGGGTGAGTTTTAGCCAAGCTTTCTGGCACTCCGGGCTGGGTGACACGGGGGTGCTGGAGGGGTAGGATATCTCCTTGCTCCATCATCACTGGAACTCCTGGCTCTGGCCTAGCCTCGGGACCTGGCACTCAGGATATTGTTTGTGTTTATCCAGGCTGAGTGTGTGGGAGGCTACAGCCACCCTCCTGTGCCTTTTGGCTGGGGAGATGGAGCTTATTGACTCAGCTGTGTTCTGATTTATACCTGATTTTAGTTGGGTTTTTGACCTGTATCTGTCATCAACACAACTGTCCCTTCTTATTCTAAAGACTGGTAAATCTGGCTTTCCTTTTCCTGTAATGCCTTGCTTTCCTGTGGTTCTGGAATGTCTTCTATGGTCTTCACTTAATTCCTCTTGTTTGCCATCAGAAATCTGTTGTTCTCATACCGTTTTTCAATGCAATCATGATTTTATTGAATTGAATTGTCTGGGATCTTCTATTCTGTGTCAGTGTATTTTTTTTCTGGTCTTTCAGGGGTCAGTACAGAGTCATATACATGACTCCAGAGTTTTGTTCAGGGAACTTAGAGTTACTTCAGGACCTTGACCAAACTGTTGGTAAGTTGGAGATAAGACTGTGGGTGCGTTGCCAGGCAGCTTAAATTGATAATTATGTTTAAGCCTTTTTGATAATTGAAGACTTTCCACCCATTTCTTGGTGAGAGTAGTGACACCATTTATTCCCATTCATCACACAAGATCCTGTCACTCATGAAAGAAATCATGTGTGAGTGTGAGACAGTCAGGCCTTCTGGTTCAATCCAGAAAATACAACAAATGACATCTGTAATTCTTACTTGTGACTATGATTGAGAAGCAGCAAGTGCAAAAAGGTCCTTTTGGAAGTAGCTTGAGGTTTTGATCGGCGTGAGGGATGTTGGATGTCTGGAGCTTGGATTGTGGTGGGGGGAGACTGTAAGAGTTCTTGGGCCTTTTTTATGAAAGAGGCCTTAAAGTTGGTGCAGCTGAAAGCATTCCAGGAACAAAAACTAAAGCACTTCTGGTGGCTTCTCAGGAAAGCTGGAGCTTGCTGTGCTGTGGTTTTGTGTCCCCCAGGTATCACCCTCATAGCTGTGGATGAAGCTCACTGCATCTCCGAGTGGGGCCACGACTTCAGGAACTCCTTCAGAAATTTAGGCTTGTTAAAGAAGACTCTGCCATCGGTGAGGTTTGACTATATTGGGTTCCTGATACAAGAAAAGGGTTTTGTGTGATAGCTTGGAAATATCAGCCTTTTGATGTTGTGCTCTGGGTGTACTGACCCTGCTGGTTTGGAGTTGGAGCATCCCTGTCAGTGATTGGGCTTTGTAGGCTTTTCCCAATGTTTAAACGAAGGATGTTCTGAACTTGGAACTACCAGAAACTTATGAAATTTAAGTTGCTTTGGATCCCTGTGCTGAGGAAGATGATGTCCCTAAGCTTCTGATTTAATATTGGAGGATTTTGTTTTACCTGACTGAGTGGCTTGTAGGAACATGCCACTGATTTCTAGACACCCCTCAAGCACTTATTGCATAAGCTCAAAAATTTAGACCTGAACTTAACATGCTTTTATTGGAAGTGTCTTCCTATATTCCCTAAATTTAGCTAATCACATCAGTGAATTACTGTGGACTCGTGGAAGATATATTCAGAATAAAACTTTGTATTTCCAGTGTTCTGTTCCTGTCTGCTCTCTCAAGAGCTTTGGTCTAAAATGTTCAAGAAGCTCAATATTAACTATATTTTTTCAAATGACTGAACTTACCCAATGATAAACACATTAAAGTGCCTCTTCAGGTTCTGTATGGGTAGACTCTTGAGGTTTTTGGTGTAAAAAATGATCAGTGAGAGGTCATGAATGTTATTCTGCATCTCTTTGCAGGTCCCCATTATTGCTTTAACTGCAACTGCAAGTCCCTCGATTAGAGAGGACATAGTGAAATGCCTGAACCTGAGGAATCCCCAGGTCACCTGTACCAGTTTTGACAGACCTAACCTGTACCTGGAAGTTGGACAGCAAAGTGGAGACATCTGTAGGGATTTGAAGCAGTTCCTAACTAGGAAAGGAAGGTAAGATTTAAGCCTGGTTTTGATCCCTCAGATGTATTTTTTTTACAGGCAGGTGACTTTTTTTCTCCTGCATTTTTACATGATGTTATTTTCAGCAGTTCTGTGTATGAGTTTGAAGGCCCCACTATCATCTACTGCCCTACAAGAAAGGCCACTGAGCAGGTGGTGTGTGCACTGAATAAACTCAACGTGTCCTGTGGTACCTACCATGCTGGGATGGGGAACAAGCAGAGGAGAGACACTCACCACCGGTTCATGAGGGATGAAATTCAGGTATGTAGGAAACAAAAGTCTCATGCATCCTATTTAGAATTGCAGAATTTTTGGTAGAAGAAAATGTTGGAATATCAATCTGCGTTAGCCATGTCCTCTGTCTGCAGTTCTGGGTGAATGAATTGCTGGTCTGTGCTGACAGGAGTAAGATTCCTGGCTTATCTTTCGAATTTCTGTAGTAATTCCCTTAACAATGCATGGTATCCAAGGAAAACGGTGGTAGCTGAAACAAAGGTAGCAGAGGTATCCTGGGACTTCTCGTGTCCCTGTCCATGATCTGTTTTGTGCCTGTTGAGAACAGCTACTTGAAAATGCTCCTGCATTTGCCACAGCACATCATGCCTCTCATGGTTATAACAGGATATAATCCTACGGCTGTGCTCTGGCCAAACCCGGCACTGTGGGACTGAAGCTGTTGTAATTCTCAATTTTGAGTCCGTGGCAGCAGACTCGCACCAAGTCTGCGTGTGAATTACCTCAGGCACGTCCTTTGGCGTGACCTGAGGGCCGTGGCTGCTGTTTTGCAGTGCGTTGTGGCCACGGTGGCGTTCGGAATGGGCATCAACAAGGCCGATATCCGGCTGGTTATCCACTACGGCGCCCCGAAGGAGATGGAATCCTACTACCAGGAGATGGGGAGAGCCGGGCGCGACGGGCTTCCCGCTGCCTGCCACGTCCTGTGGGCTGGGACAGACCTGGCCACTAACAGGTAAAGCTCTGGGCACAGCCCTTTGCTCCCTCCTCAGGGCCTTTTGCCATGGCTCTCTGCAGCTCAGTAGCCTGTGGGCTTGGAAGAATCCCTCTGTCTCTCTCCTGTTGCAGCCTCTTTGGGATAATGTTTGGAAGAATATGAATAAAGTGCTCTTTTTGTGGGGTTTTGAGCCCCTGACACAAGAGGGAACCTACCCCCTGGGCCCTTCGGAGAAGGTTCCCTTGTGAGCTCTTTGGTAAGGGGTGAAAAACAAGCAAGACTGGATTTTCTCTGTCTTCGGTCTATTGTTTATTCTTTTCTTATCTTGAAGTTGATATGCCATCTGCACACCAGACTTAGCATATGAGAAACAAGGTACAAAATGGAGACCAAGCACCCAAAACCAAGGCCTTTTAAAGATACCTAATCCAATTGCTTTCTAACGAGTACTTTATTTTTACTTTTCTACCAATAACTTCTATTAATCTATTCACGTAGCACCTATGCCACTACTTTATCTAGCCAATAACCTTGTGTCACTAACACTACAGAAAATGGAGTAGAAGAAGAACAAGAAAGGGATGAGACAATGCCCAAAATCCTCCATCTTGTCCCCTATTTACTCTCATACTAAAATCCTAAAACCCTAAATTCTTCACCTAGTGAAAAACTATGACTGCTACTGCTATCTACTTCACACCTGTATGTTCCAACTCATCCCAAAGCCTTGGCAATTTTTTCCAGGGACGAAGGTTAAAAGCAGTGTCCATCTGGGGACCAGGGCTCCCTAATACAGGCAGAGAAATATTCCCTGTGCCCTAGGTTCCAACACTCTTGAGTATGCCCCGTGCTCTGAGGATCAAGGCGGCGGAGGAGCAGCCAGGCAGTTTGGGTCTAGTTTTAGTAGGGCATTTTTTCTAGCTCTTCCTGGTGAATTAAGGAGCATTGTCTGGCATATTTCATTTTTGGTGTGGGACAGGAGAATAGTGGTCAGCATTTAAGGCTCTGCATTTTTTGCTTCCGTCTCAGACGCCTCCTGAGCGAGATCTGCAACGAGACGTTCCGGCTGTACAAGCTGAAGATGTTGGCAAAGATGGAGAAGTACCTGGTGTCCAATAGCTGCAGGAGGAAGTGAGTGCTGGAGCCTATTTAGTGCTTTGTCACTGCAGACAGCTTTGGTAAGAGCTGCTGGGACTCGGGCACAGCTGAGGGTTGTAACCAGAAGGCATCTCAGACTCACAGTGTGTTCTCCAAGCACAGAACATTCTATTCTATATTAATAAGCAGTGTCAAAAGTACAGCCTTCAGCACATTTATACATTTCCTTGTTTGCTTTTTTTAAAAAAATGACTTTTTCTTTAGATGAATCAAGGCTAAATAATTGGTTCCCCAGTGAATTAATTAATGATGCCGATTTCAACTCCTTTTTCTGCGATAAATTTAATGTGTAAATTCTTGGTGTTTTATTGAATTCTTTTTGTTCCCTTGGGTAGAATCATCCTGTCTCATTTTGAAGACAGACAACTCCGAAAGGTTTCCTCTGGCATCATGGGCACAGAAGAATGCTGTGATAATTGCAGGTCCAGGTAAGCTTCCTTCCCTGAAGGCTGATCCTAGAGGTTATGTTCTCTCAGCCTGACTTAGAAGGCAAATTATCTAAAAGAATTGACTTTCATGCATCTGATCTTGCAGCTGTTCAGCCTGAGGTTTATTTTTGGACATCTCTCTAACATTTTTCTAGTGAGTCGAGCAAACTGTGATAAGCTCCAAGTTAGGCTGTGGGAAAGCCTGGAAAACAGAGCAGGATCACAGTTCCTAAAAGGGGTTTAGAGCAACACTCAGTGAAAAACGCTTCTATTCATCAGTTTAAGCCCTGTTAGGTAATTAATCCCAAAAGACAATGCTTGCAAATGGTGTGTGGTACCAGGTGTTTAAGGCTAAATTGCCTCAGTGTCCAGGGAGCTGTTCTCCTGTGCTGACACGTGCTCTTTTAACCTTGCTAATAATCTCATGGATGTGCTGAGGGGGACTCAGGAGGCTGATAGTCACAGAGGTATGAGCAGAAACACCTTTGTTACTTTCTTCTGTAGTTACAATAAAGCTTTCCCTGAAGTTGTAGTAAAGCATTCCTTGCTCTTGCTGTTAGCCTGATGCTTTCTGATCCCAGGCAAGATGTTAGGCTGTGCTGCTTTCTGGAGAAGTGTTACCAGTTTAGCTACTGAATTTCTGCGTGTCAGGGATTAAGACAGCTTTGCCTGGCCTCTACTACAACTAAGTTAAAGAAGAATTTAAAAGATCATAATTGCCCTCTTTGCAGTCACCTTGCAGTGCTAATAAAGAGCCAGATAGTGAATTTGTATTGCAGAACTGAAATCACTTGAAATAAATAGATTATTTTCATTTTTCTCCTTAGAAGTGGTTTGTGCCAGTAATTTTTCAATGGGTTCTTTCAGTCAGTAAGGAATACATTAACAAACCTAACAAACATTAATTCCTTTAATGGGGTTGCTCTTTACTCCTGGTTTTTGTTTTTCCTTTATGTTCTTAAAGAAACAGGAAAGCTTTTAAGTGCAGTTAAAGAAATGTTGTGCGTGCCCAAACCAATGCAAATATTTAAATACCGAATTCAAAAGATTGCTGAGACAATGTTCTTAACAGCAGGTGTCGTGGAGGACTTATTCTTGGGTTGGGCAGTTGTCTGAGAAGTCACATTGATAGAAATGTAAATGTGTCTTGAAGTTACATTGCTATGAATAATTAAATGTGTTTAAATGTATAGAACTAGGACTGACATTAGAGACTAAGTACCAGCCAATCACTTGTGGTTATTGCATTTAATTATGTCATTAATCACTGGGTTGACAACACTGGGAGCAAGGGAGAGGGGGCTTGATTTGTTTGTGTTAAGCTTGGCTTTGTTTGTGCCTTTCAGAGGCTCCTGCCTCTCAGTCCCCAGTGACTTTGACGGCGGGCTGCAGGACTTTGGCAAGCAAGCACACCAGCTGCTGTCTGCAGTCAGTGCCCTGGATGAGAAGTTTGGGACCAGAATGCCAATTCTGCTTCTTCGAGGGTCTGTAAGTGATGGTGCAACTCCTTGTGTGTGTTCTGAGGGAGGGGCTGTGACAGTGTCCCTCTTCACTGATCCATCTATCTAGTACTTGGATATACATACATATCAATAACAGCCTTTTCAGAATTAAGGGTAAATATCTTGGCTCAATTAGTTGGCTTATGGTTGAATAAAGCAAAGGATGGCTTCCACTGCAGCTTTGTGTTGCTGTCTGACTTGGAGTACTGAAGTAGGAAGTAGGGTACCAGAATAAATATAAACTAATTTCCATATGCCTTTAATTGTAATTGCTTTGAAACACGAAGCAAGAAACTCATTGGAAATAAATTAGAATAAGAACAAAATACTTATTCTGTTGACAAACTGAGGAGAAAAGGAATGACCTGTAGTACTTGATAAAACTGGGTGAATTATGTTCCTTGTTTAACCTTTTAATGAAGCTAAGCTGCTGATTGTCACACAAATGTATCTAGGGAAAAACGAACTTGCCAGGGCCTTGGCAGAAAGTAGATTAGGAGTGGAATAGGTTAGAGGAGGCTGCTCACATACTGGGCTTTTGGTTTACTGATTGTGCTTGAAGCTTCCCTGTGCAAGGAGTGGACAAATCTGACAGATTCTTTCAAAACTTGCAGTGCTCCCAACGCTTGCCAGACCGGTACCGGAGGCACCCTCTCTTTGGCTGTGGGAAAGAGTGGCCAGAGAACTGGTGGAAACTGCTCTGCCAGCAGTTGATCATGGAAGGGTTCCTCAAAGAAGTCTCAGCCCATAACAACAAGTTTGCAACCATTTGTGTGCTCACCCAGAAGGTACCTCTGGTAGTGAAATGACCCACTGAGAGCCCCTCCTGCGTAACCCACAGCTAAGCCATATGGTTTATTTCTTACAGGGTAGAAATTGGCTGTCAAAAGATGGATCTGCCTCAAATCCAAGTCTTCTATTACAGTCCAGTGAAGACCTTAATCTGCAGAGACCTTCTGCCAGGTAATTGTAGCACATGTGTTCTCTTGAACGCTTCTTTACTCACATCAGGTCTGTCTCTGAAGCCTGCTCTTGGAGAAGGCAGGGTTGAACAGGAGGAGGCTTTGAGTTCCTCAGGGTTCTGGTTTTTCTCATGAAGAATGATGATTCTAATAATTTACCAATAACTCGATTTGCCGAATACATCCCTGTACCAACTTGAAATCAGTTTATTTAGCAAAATGTTCTTTTTTGAAGGGCAGTGTCACTATACAATGGAATTAAGATATAATTAATTGTGTTACAGCAGCAGGCGTTCACCTGTGCCCTCCAGGCAGCGCTCCCCAGGCACAAAAGGAACAACACAGTCACCAGGCAAGCAGGTCTGTACTAGTACAACCCTCCTGCAGTGTGATCCATCCTTGCTCATGTTAAAAAAAAAAACAACCCAGCTTATCACAAGTTAATGTTTTATCAACAGCAAACTCAGTGAAAAGATGGTAAATCAGAATTTGTCTTGTTCTTCTGTTTTTTTTATAGATATCTCTATATGAGATGTTCTCCTGTTACAGAAAAGGTGCAACTCCTCCAAGAAGCACTAACATGCTTAACAGGTACAGTATTTGAAATTGAACCAGAGTTACCTAACTTTGACTGTGTTAATCAGGATACTGCTTGTCAGGGGATCGTTCAGATGAGCATTTTCCTGTGAAATGGGTGTGGAAATGTTTAATGCATTAAAAAAAGGCAAGTGCCTAAAACCTGCTGTACACTGCATTACATTTCAAAATATATTGTATTTACAAGATTTCACAGTTAAGATCAGGGAGCACGGAGGGCTCTGCCTTTCCACACTGGTCGGGAGAAGACTGAGACCAACTCAGGGCTCCCTCAGGTCAAAAGAAATCAAATAACCTCTTGCAAAAAGCAGACCAAGTAATTTGTTTTCCTGGCTCATGTGCTGCCTCAGATTAAATGCACCTTGTATTTCTGAGTGGATTACTCCTTCAGGCCACCATTCTGGTGCTGGCAGATGACAGGAAGAGAGGCTGTATCACTTAGGTGAATAGTTGCCACTGCAGCCATGTGAAGACAGATTGTTTTGGGGACAGTTAAAATCCAAATCAAGTTATTTTGCACTGTGCTTAGGAAAGGAGTCTCTCCAGCTTGTGTGGTAACAGATAGTGCAGTGTAATCATGGCAGTCTAGTCAAGGGTAAATGTCCCTGAGCCCATGGACTGGGAGCTGTGCTAATTCCACTCACAGCACAGCAGCTGTGTCCCTGTCACTGATGGCTTTAAGGTGATCAGTGCTGTTTGCCAGGATTAATGTTCTCAGCCATGGGCAAAAAAATGCAAGGTGGGATGTCACAGGGGACAAGTGACTGGTAGAGCTTGTTGTTGTTCAAAATATGGGAATCCAGCTTGGAGACATCTTGCCGAGTTGGGTTGGTTTTCCACCCCCAGACTCCCACGGATATTATTTCATCTGCTTGAGCTTTGGACAATAACAGACTGGTTTTAGGTTACAGCACCAGATCAGAGAAATTGGGGCAGTAAGGATACTGCTGGTTGTACCCCAGCCAGCTCCGGTCCTGCCTGGGTGCAGAGCTGGCAAAATAAGTCAGGCTGCTGCTCTCCCACAGCCTTGAACCAAGTCCCCAAATAAACTGATCTAAAGCAAGGCTTGCTTCACACTTGATTTTTTTTTTTTTTGTTAGTGTTTCAGGGCGCTCACCACTGAAATCTCCTTTGAAGCCCCAAGAACCAGATGTTTCATCCCGAGAAAAAGAACTAGAGGTAAACTTTTCTGGGATAGGGAGGATATCTCTGAATTGCAGTCAGCCAGCCTGCAAACCACAGTTGTTCTGTGTTTGGGTGGCTGGCTTGGACAGCTCTTAAAATTACTCAGTTGTTTTGAACACAAGTCCCAGAATAGGACTGAAATACACAAGGAGGGGTTAATGGATGGCAGGGGTTTTGTGTATTATTGGAAAGATCAGGGAGGTGATAACTTTTGCTCTTGTAACAATTATACCTATGAGTGATGTAGAGCTGCTTCCTGAGAATTTGGCTCCTTCCTTCCCAGACTGCTCTGTATGGCAAGCTGCTGACTGCTAGACAGAAGGTAGCTAATGAGAAGGAAATTCCTCCAGCTGTCTTGGCAACCAATAAGATCCTGGTGGAGATGGCCCGGATAAGGTAAAGCCAGCATGCAGACATGTTGTACAAACTGGTGAACTTGCAAGCCAAGTCACAAATCCCTTTCCTGCTTCTGTTGGGAGAACGGAGGCATCTGAAGTGCCTCCTCCAGCTACTAAAAGGCATTAGGCAGCAATATTTTGGGAATGCCTTATGTTGTTGCATTCTTCATCCTAAACCAGGCCTACGAGCATTGAGAACCTGAAGAAGATTGATGGTGTGTCTGAAGCCAAGTCCACCATGTTGATGCCTCTCCTGGCTGAAATTAAAGACTTCTGCCAAGTAAATGGTTTGCAGGTATGATGAACTCAAGTGCCTTCTCCTTGGCAAGAGCCTTAAGGATGAGATTTGTTCTGCAGCTATTGGACTCCATGGAATTGTCTTTCTCTTTCACAAAAAAATACTTTGATCTAGCAGTGGTAACCAAAAGCAAAAAACTCTAGTTTTTGGTTGTTTTCCAGGAGTCTGTGTTGAGGAAGTTTAGCTCAAATTGCGAAGCTTCCCACACAGACTGAATGCCACAGTTTGTTCTGATGGAACAGTTTCACATGGAATGAGGAATACCTAAGACAATGTGTTGGCCTGGGCACTTTGTTCTGGCCAGTTTACTTTTCCAAGTTCCTTGGATGACTCCATGCTGGTTTTAGTAAGATGGGAACACGTGGGTGTCTGTCTTGATTTCCTCCTTGCTCCCTTCTTTATTTTTTTTTTTTTTAAGAACATGGAGTTGGGGTCAAAACCAATGTCCAGAGAGATGAATGATTCTGTTGGTGTTACTTTGTCAGATAACTGCAGATAATGGGAGGGAGGATGATCCATTGGTTGTCGCTGGGATACAATTCATGTAATTCTGCTTTATCTCGCTTAGACCGACACATTCCCCACATCTGAATCTAAGGTTCAGAAAGAAGCATCTCCCTGGAAGTGTGCTAGAGCCCTTTCTCCCTCAGAGGAGGTCACATATATCCTGTTCCAAGAGAAAAATTACACTCTGGTAAGCTCTTGGCTGTGGAGGGTTTTGCTTTGCTGAAAACTGACAGCAGGGATGCTTTGTCTAGAGGAGGGAGATGTGGAAGTTCTCTTAAATCCTCTGCACAGTGCTGGATAGGTTGCTTTAACACTCAGGCAATACCTTTCCTGGGAAATGGTAGATCCTCTTACTCTGAAGCAGTAGTATGGAAAGCTGAGTTGGGATACAGTGAATTTTCTATTTCCACAGTAAGCAACTTAAGTTGCTTTGGTTTTTGCTTTGCCCCTCCCAAGAGTATGAGTCAGGTGGTCCCCCAGTTGAAAGTGTACCTAAGGATGAATTAACAAGAAATAGTTGTACAATTATTAGTGGGCAGCTTGATGCTCTGTATCCACTAATCCTGATGATCTGCACAGTCTGTGTATTCCTTGTGGAGAAATGAGTAGAAACTTGAAACGGGATTTTTTTGAAGAGTGCAAGATTCCAGTTGGAAATCTGTGCTTGAGAAAAACAAGTTTGGGTCAATCAAGTTTGAGATGCTTTTCTCCAAGGCAAATGTTTTAAGAGGAAAACTCATCCAACATGTGAAAATGAGGGGGAATTCGTTTTGGTGCTGTTATCCATGTTCTGCATGGATGTTCTGCGTTATGTGGGCCCCTGAGAGGTCAGGTGCACCACAGCTCCTTCATCTCAGCTAAGTTCAAGATGAGGTGTTGCACTCAAGCCGTGAAGTTTTGAGAGAGAAACACACTTGACAAGCTGGAAAAGAAATGAGATAGCTATTAGGAACAATGCAGTGTTTTGGGAAGCTTTGTTGCGCTGCCACGTGCCGGTGTCTCTGGATTGTTTTTCGGGAATGACACTTCTGCCACGTGAATCCTTTGTGCCTTTGTTTCCCCAGAAGGCCATAAGTGAGTGCAGATCTCTGCCCCTTGCTGTGGTTGGCACTCACCTGTCCCAGGCCCTGGCAGCTGGCTACACGGTGAGCCTGGAGCGAGCAGGTTTGACTCCTGCAGTGCAGCAGGTCATCAGGGAGGTGATCTGCAGCCCTCCCATTCTCTCAGGTGAGCATCACTGCCCTCAGCTGGAGCTTCTCATGCCTGCTAGAGCCCATCAGTGCTGAAGGCTGGGGCAGTGCCAGGGTGACAGCTTTCCTTGCGAGGTTCAGTTCAGTAAAATAACTCCATCGTGATCCATGACTATGGGGCAGGCCTTTACAGATCCTTTGACTCAATTGTTACGGGAATGATTGAGACACCCCTCTTAAATCTGTGTTTACTGAAATGTTTTTGGGAAAAAACATCAGCCTGACAAAGTATTCCTGTAAGTACTGGCATCCTCAGAAAACACGCAGGGAATTTATCACACGATCTCATGAGTCAAACCCATACATTTTTATCTTCTTACCTTTTCTGTGCCTTAATCCATCCTGTGCTTTAATGAGGTGCAACGAATGCATTTTACAATATACGAAAACTGAATCAGGGGCAAGAAGCTTAAACAATTAACATTGTATTTGTATTTTTTTCCAAGACACTACCAAAATTCAAGAAATTAGAAGACTTACTCCTGCAAATATTGAGCTGTATCTGATAAAGATGATGATCGCACTTCTGCAGAAAGAGGATAGAAATAAATCTCAGGATGGCTTAGGTATCAAAAGAAGGTTGGTGTGGCCTGAAGGACAGCAGGGAAAAACAGGAGCAGATCAAGCAAGCAGGAAAGGTGTCTTGTGGAATAAGACACAGGTTAGTGAAAGAAGGTTATAAAACTGTTCTTCTGTAAAATCGTGTTTTCTTTGTAGGAGCAGACTAACAGAATGTTGTTGGTGTTTCCAGCAGTGCTTAGTGTCTCATCTTCCCAATCCATCTCTCTCGGTTTTGGGTAGAATTGCCTTCTCCTCCTCCTCAGAGGAATGCTCAGAGCAGAAACTGAGGATTCTTTTGGGATAAGTATTGACCTAGGAGAGGTCAGACCTCTGCAGCTTGCACACCCTGCACTGAGTGGCACCTGGTGGGAATGGTAAAAAGAAATACCATACTCCAAACCCTGCTGCCTGTGCTGGGATTTCACGTCCGTTCCTTACAGGGCTTTGGGCTGATTTCTTAAACACTGGCTCAAACAATTTTTCAAGCATTGTTATTTCGTCAAATTGATTTTCTTGCTTCCCTGAGTGCTGTTTTGTTTCTACAATATCTGTGTCAGAGCCTTCTTTTTCCTGCAGTTGACCTCCTGACAGTGCAATTGCCTGAGCTCTGATCACACTTTTCCCTGCTACTGTTAGCTCCTGGAGCTAATAGTGGGAATGACATGCTATTAGTAATCAAATTAATATAATCCAAAGGATCAGACTGCAAATCCAAACACTAATCCAAACAATCTTTATTTACTTCTCCTTCAGAAGATATCATGGTTCTAATAATTCTCTGTAGCAAGCAATTTTAAATCTCTTAATGGATGTTCTTGGACTTGAATGGCCTGACATTGCTGCTGCTTTTACAGGGTAGTGGGATCGATCCAGCATCCAAGGAAGGAGCAGAGAAAACCCATCTGCATGTGGTGCCTTTGGCTAAGGTAAAGAGATGTTCTTATTCTAATAAAGCATTGGTAATGGTAATAAAGCTAATGGCAAGTGGTAAACTTGCCATTAGTGAGGATTTTGGTAACACAGGGATGTGTAGCTGGTGCAAAAATGTCAGCATGGCTGCTGCAGCCTATGACCAGCAGGATGATATAAAAAACATGAGTTAATATCTCTGTGCCCACTGTGCTGCTTTTAACTGACACTTTAGCTGTAAAAACACATTTGAAAATATAGCACTTGGGAGTCAGAAGTATATATTTCAAGTTTTCAGAGCCATAGGGATGAAGTGTTTTTCTCCACTTAAAAAAAAAAAGGCCCAAGTACAATTTCCAGTTGCTGTGTGCTTGAAATGCATGAACTTCACTTGCTCAAATTTTATTGTGGTGAAATGAATAAGAAATAGGCAGTGCCCTCATTAAGCAGAGATGTTGGAACTTCGTTGATGAGGGAGTGTGACCCAAGTAACCCTGTGCTTCCTTTGTGTCCCACGGGAAGGCTGCAGGGAGCGTGGATGCCAGCCAGGCAGGGGGCAGGGGGGCAGCAGGCCCCTCGAAGGCCATCACCCCGGCCTCCTCCAACCAGCCTGCCCTTGATCCCGAGGAGGAGGAGCTCTTTGCCAACTCTCAGCCCAAGGTGAGACTGTAGAAGCACAGCCCAGACCTGGTGATTGGGGTGGGGACCTTCAACAAGCAAATGCTCAGCTTCTGTCTGGCTTCCAGACTGTGTCTAGAGCCTTGGCCTGGCTTGCCAGCCCATTTCTCTCATCAACATCCCAGAGGCAGTGCTGCCATGTCACTTTTGTTGTCCTTGTTGTGTCCAAATATCCACTTGTCAGCAATAGACTGCTACAGGAAACATTTCCCCCAGTACATTTTGTCAGCTGTCTCGTGGCAGATGCTTCCGACATTTTAAGAGGACATTTGGTTCCTTTTTTCTTTTCCCGTTTAAGTACAGGGTTCTGTGAGGCTGTGCCAGTCACATTAAGGATTTTTGCACTGGTGTCTATAGGAACACAAGCTGTATGAGCAGACATAAAGAGTTTATATTTAAAAGGGAGCTCATGTCTCTGACCAGCACCACTTGTTGAAGCCCTTGCTTCAGTTTGAAGCTGGATATTGCTGTGAGTGCGAATCTTTCTCAACTTTGAGTCTCAGAGTTTAATTCTTAATCCCTTAGGTACTTGAATAAGATACTGGATTTAAGTGAGGCATAAGCCTTCCATGAACAATTTGGGCAGTTCGTGGCTCCAGCTGAGTGTGAATCTGAGGAGTAGAGCTGTGCCACTGATGTGCGTTTCCTTCCACATTTGTGCGTTTGTTTCCTTCCAGAGCTCACATCCCCCTGCTAAGAGGAGGGTGCCAGAATGGTTTGGAACCTCGCCAGCAACAGCTGGAGCTGTAACGCAGACCAAGAAGTGCAAAACAGAAACCAGAAAAGGGATTTTCAGTTGAATGTGGAAATCAAGATGATTTGTTTTATAATCGTCTTTTCCACCACCATGAGCATTATCTGCACTGACTCTTGCTTCACAGGGGCTTTAATTGCCCTGTTGTGCTCTGCATTATTCCCGCTGCTGCCTCTTCTCTTCCTCAAGCAGCACTTTTAGGACTTTTTCACTGTGTGAAATGGGATGTTAATAAATAAAAAGATTTCAATAAATATCCGCGTTGTGTGCGTGTGCGGCGGGGCCGAGGGCGGGCAGGCCCGGGCCGCGTTGCCGTGGCGACGGGCGGGCCGTTTCCGGGGCGGGCCGCGCGGGNGGGGACGTGAGAGCGGCTTCCCCGCTCCGTGCGCGGGTATAGGGGCGGCGAGGCACCGGCATCCTCCGGCCGGTGGTTTCCGGTCGCCCTCCCGCCGCGCTGGCACTTTGTTCCGTCCTGCCGGTGGCCGTGAGGTCCCTCGTTAAGTGGTGCCCGGCTTTCCTACCCTGCTGTGACCGTGAGGGCTGGTTCGGCACTCCCATTCACACTCCTTAGGTTCCGGTAGTGCACTGACACCTTTACCCTGTTATTGAAGTCCATTTTCGGGAAAAGGAGGAGCAAACAAGAAAGAAATTGCTCCCCGGCGCTGTGGTCACGGCACCAATCCTGACACAGCTCACGGAGCGTTTGGACAACACTCCCAGGCCCAGGGTGGGATTCTTGGCGTGTCTTGCGTTCGGCTCAGTTCTAAGAGTTCGGCTCAGTGGTGAGACCCTATGGGTCCCATCGAACTCAGCATATTCCGTGATAAAAGAGTTAGGTCTGCTCCTGAGTACCCCAGTGAGGCCGACACCTTTTTCTCGCCTTTTCCCCGTGGCAGAATCATGGACCCCAGCTTGCTGAGGGAGCGGGAGCTGTTCAAAAAGCGAGCCCTCTCCACGCCGGCCGTAGAGAAACGCCCAGCGCTCTCCTCGGACTCCTCTGCTTCCAAGAAGAAGAAGGCCAAGGTAGAACAAGGGGGCTCCTCCAGCTCAAAACAAAACACAGGTGGGTGGAAGTCTCCTGTCCAGCAGCTGCTTGGTGTTTCCTGCTGTTTGCCTTTAAGTTATGGTTTATTAACGTGAATAACGCTGTGTCAGTGAGTTTTGCTGCTGGCTGTTGTCATTCTTTCTCTTAAATTGCCACTTTCGTTAAGAAAGTCGCTTGCACAATGTGGAAAACCCATTCCCCAGCGTGCATGTGTGTTAAGCCTCATCCCATGGCTTGCTCGCTGTTGCTCTGTTGGAGTAATTGCTACTGCCAAAATTATTTATGTGGAACTGTGCTTTGGTTTGTGGATTTCAGTGCTTGCTGGACAGGCAGTAGCAGAGGTGCCATTCATTTTCTCTGTGTTTGCCACGTTGGATAGGGCCTGGAGCCACCTGGTCTAGTGGAGGGTGTCCCCATGGCAGGGGGTTGGAACTGGATGATCTTTAGGCTCCCTTCCAGCCCAAACCATTCCATGACTCTATGATTATTTCTGGCAAGAGAGCACCTAAAACATGTAGGTAACTGTGAGTTGGAGGGTATTCATACATGAGGTGGGTTTTGCAAGGTGCATCTTGTTTGGCTTGCGTATTGTAATTAGCAGATGTCCTTGTTTCACCTGGGAGCTAAGCTTTGCTCCTGGGCACCAGGCATTCCGGGGGTTTCTGCCTGTTTTACTGAGGAGTTGTGGCATTTCCCTGGGATGCTGGCACCGATAGTGAGTCTCTCAGTGTCAAATAAACAGTTAATGAAGCAGCACCAAAAATAGTGGGAGTGTGTGGAAAGTGCAGCACCGGGAGAGGATTTGCTCCGAAAGCAGTGGCAGTTCTCAAGTGCACTTTAAAGGTCAGATCAAATGCCAGGAGTTACTAAACCACAAAATACCCTGTTGTGCAAACTCAGTCCATGCTCATATTTTGAATGATACCACACGTGTCTCTCTCTCATAAACTCCAAATGAAACAATGGAGCTAAAAACAACAGAGAAGAATGTCAGGGAGTTTGGGAGGAGTGAAGCATCTTCTGTCCCAGGGGAAGAGTCAGGAATTTGGGTATGTGTCTGCAGCTTCTCAGGCACCAAATAAAGTATCAGCCAGACATTCTAAAATAAATCAAGGGAGGCTAGGTTTCCATCCATCCCCTTTTCACACTTTCCAAATAAAACAAAATTCTACGTGGAATATCCTAAGCTGCGTCACTGGGGTGAGCAGGGTTTGCTGGGAAGAAGGGATGGGGAGTTAGGAGGAGGGCAGAGGGTACAAATGTGAGTCTGGTCTGGAGGATTAGAGCAGATAAAGAAGGTTTCATTTTGTTTCTGTGGTTTTGGTGGGCTGAGGGTTTCTCTAAGTGCTTTTGTGGCTGTCAGACAATTCGGCTACACAAACAGGGACCCAGTGTGGCTCTGAGGAAATGAACTTGATCTTTTAGCTGCTGGCTGCATTCCAGGCAGTACCAGAAAGGTTCCAGGGTTTCTACAACATTTTCATGCTGCAGAGTCAAGATCCATTGCCTCAAAACCTGCTTTTTATTTCACTTGCCAGATTGGCAGGTACCTGTCAGGGTGTGTGGGTGTCAGAGACGGGTCTGGGGAGGTGGAGTAAAAGCCTGATGTTGAGGAATCCGTGTCCCACCGCCCCAGAGAGACAAAAACTACAGTGGTCAGTCCTAGTTTTGTTGTGCAGTGGGCACAGAGGTGATAAATGGAGTCATGGTGTTTGTGTCTTGGCACACAAATAGTCCCTGGGTCGTGCCCACAGGTCCTCCCTGGCTCTGTGACTCAGAGAGCCTGCCCTTGTCACTTTTTGGGGGAGGAGAGGTATGGAGACCGTGCTAATCTTCAAATGACTGCACAGTTAAACCTGGCCTGTCTGTGAAGTCTGGCTCTAAGCTCCCCACTGCTCCTACAGCAGTTACTATACAGACGTTACTACCGTTATTTCAAATCATTATTTCAACAAGTTATTTGAAAAAATTGAAAACTAGTTTGCTCAGTTCAGAATAGGAACTGGAAAATAAATGAAATGGATCAAATACGTTTGTTTCATTTTATTACTCAATAGTAAATTGTGGCTATGGTCCTAGTTTTTGTCTTAAGACCTTTGTCTCAGCGGTCTCCGCCGACAGCAGTCAAGAGCCAAAATCTTCAGGGGCTGTTTTGTGGGAAAGAGTTATCCTGAGTCTTCTCTGGTACTGTGCAAGGGGACACCTTTGTCTTCTGTTCCTTGTGCCCACATCCATTCCCCTTTGCAGACCTGTGAAATAAAAAGCTGGGTTGAGTCCCAAGATTTGTCATTCCGTGTGCTTCTCGGGAAGGCATTGCCAGAGCAGCAGAGGCTGGCGTGTTGCATACACTGCCCTCTTGTGTGCAGCCATGACGGGCATTTTGTGGGAATGCTGAAAGTGTCCAGAGCATTTGCTTTTGGGAGAGAGACATGGATTAATTCAGTGTGTCCTGATGGCTGCTCTGGCCTCTTGAGCAGGACTTGCAGTCTGATGCTGTGGCACACAGCAGAAGGTAACGTGTTATCACCACTGACCTTATCTTCGTCGTACATCTTGGTGTGAGTGCTGAATGATCTTGTACTCGGGGCATTGGCTTCCATCAGTTGTGCTTTTGATTTTGAGCTTGAAGCATTCTCTGCACAGGGGACTGGTCCTGGCCAAACTTCACTGTAAGAAGTGTGTCTGAGGTGAGTGGTTGTGACGATTGTGACTGCAGGAGGGAGTTTGCTCCTCCAGGTGAATCGCTGGACTAGCTGGAATCGCAGTTCATACTGCCCTGGGTGTCTTGTGACTCCATCTCACCAACCAGGAGCAGCACGTGTCAATTAGCAAGTCTTCCACTGTGTCCAGATCTCCTGGAGCTTAGTCATGCTCAACCTGAGAGAGGGATTTGATATATAGATATCAGAAAAAGAGATCATTATAGGTACTGGCCATAGCACAAAGGTTTTTCAGACATGGATGGACTGTGAGGTCACTTATGCGTGTGGCCATTTAGGTGGGTTTTGTTTCCTTCATGACAGGAATGTTTTCTGGAGTAAATACAGTTAAATAACTTGTCCCAAATGTAGTTTTGCTCTGGGACATTTCTCTGGGGGTTCAGGAGGGTGAAGGGCTTACCAGGAGTTACTGATGGCGGCACTGTTGTTACAGTTGTCATTTGTAACTGCAAAACTTGAATGGTTTTAAAAATCACGGACACAACACAGCTACAGAGGACTGGTGAGCCAGAGGTGTGAGATTTCTGTGGTCAGGACGTGAGGACGGAGTGAATGTGAACTCTGGGATGTGTCAGCAGGCAGATGAAGTCAAGTGGGATCAGCCAAGTGAGATTCTCTTGTGCAAAGTGAAGCTGCCCTGTCTAGCACTGGGCTGATCCTGGTGTGGCCTCCTGGGTGAGACATGTTGGCACCTGAAAGCTGCACGTGGGCTGGGTGACATCCCCCTCTTCAGTGTGGGACGTCTGTGGCCCATCTCCCTGCATTCTTGGCAAGAGCTCCACCAGTTCCAGTTTGGGATAGGGATGATAGATCAAGCATGTCCAGCTCCCTGTAGTGTTGTGGTTGCCACAGAAGCAGCAGCCTTGGGGCAGAGAATTGTCCCTATTCATTTCCAGCAGGATTTTTGGAAAGGGTCAGATATTCTGAAAGTAATGGGTTACGCAGGTCTCAACACCCAGAAATGGTTGGCCAGACTGCATGCCAAGTAAGGGGAGAACAGCTCCCTGGAACTGGAGAAGTGGGGAAAGAAAGGGCCCAACTACCCTTAGGAGGACAAGAAAAGACCGTTTTAGGGATACATTTCTTGTTGGCTTAGTCTTCCTCCCACTGCCCTCTCTTCTAAAAGCAAGAAACCCATAATAAAATGTGCTGCCAAAGGCTGGAATTCACCCAATCCTGTCCTGCCTGAAGGGTCTCTTGCCATTCAACCCTCCTCTCCCAACCTTTTCCCTGCCCGTTGTCTGTCTGTGCTGTCCCTGTGTGGTTGACTCAGTGGGACAACACGGCTGTGTTTGCACTGAATGTGATCAGACTGTTCAACGTTTTATAAATGTTTTCTTCAGTTAAGCAACACAGTTTTATGCCTGTTAGGCAGCATTTGTTCAGTCAGGTAGACAAAATTCTATGCTAGTCACTCAATATAAACAGCAAAAGTTCATCTAAAAACAAAAATCTTTTTCCCTCCCATAACACTGCAATAGATTGTCTTTCTGCTAAACACTGGGAAAGCCTTTGCCAATTATTCCAGCACACATCCAGAGATAAAATTGCCACCGTGGATATTTAAGTCCAAAAGAAAAAAAGCACATGACTTGCTCATTTGTAAGCTACAAGAGGCTTCATTCAAGGTGTCAAACCAAGTTCTCCAAGTGCAGGCGCTCAGTGCTTCCTACACCACCTCTGTGTCACGCTTCCTGAAGCTGTTCATCATTGCTCTGACGGGATTGGGCTCGTTCTCCAAGTCTTTCACAGTTTTGTTTTTCACGCAGCAGCAGCAGTCCAGCAGTTCATACAGGAAAGCCAACACCACCAGAGAAACTACAGTGAAGATGAATATGATCAGGATAACAAAGCAGGCAGTGTTCCAGTTGTCATGGAAAGGGTAAATTTTTTGCACTTGGAAGCCCAGATACTGGGAAATGGATGTAGTAGTCTCATTCCACTGGGTGCTGTTGAGGGTTGCCATTCTTGAAGAGCTGTCGGAGTGTGCTCACTGGCCCAGCTTTGGGAGCTGAAACACAAAAACAAACCTGTTGAGGACTCTGTCAATCAAGGACATGCTGTGATAGTTATCACAAATTGGAGCTACTTAAATTCAGACTAGGTGCTCAAAGTTTCTACAAACATGGATTGTTGTATTCTGATATTTGCTGACCAAAATACCAAACTCCAGATGTGTAAGTTTGTGATAGGACTGGAACATTTATTTTGGCAGTGTCTGGTTCATGCAGGCATCACGTGGTGTAAGTTATCAGGAATGAGAGAGCTTTGTTTCTTTGTTTCAGTTACATGCACAAACAGAAAGCTTACAAACTAGATTTTAAAGGTGTACAGTGGTTTCAACCACTGTCCATTGTCAGTCTTGAGGCTGCCACTTGCACGGCATGAAAGGCTTTATTATTTTATTATTTTGGACTTGCCTGTTAGCACAGACTTGTTCACCTGCAAAACTCTCTTGACTTCAGGAGGGCAGATTTCCTGACCTGTTCGTGCCCCTGCTCTTCCATTGCTGAGTAGTTTGGGCTGGAGAAACCTGGCTGCCCAGGTGGCACTAGGAGTGTTTGGAAATCTTGTTTGTGGTGCCATAGTCATTGGGGTGGATAACAAGGAAAACCCAACCCTTTCTGGGGAGCTCTTATTTCTTATTTTCAACTCTGCCTAACCCTGGCTCCAGTGCTGTCTGTTGGCACCCAGCAGAGGAAGGAGCTACAGTAACCTCTGGCTGTCTGCCGTGGCTGTGGGATGTCATAATAACCTTTGAATCCCTCAGACAATTTAAAACTGGGTGTGGGAGGAGGAGATCAAGTCAGGTCTCCATATTTCCTTGAGGAAATAGCAAGGAGTTTTTATGTGGAACGTGGTGGTGATGGTGTCTACTAAAGCAGTCTGAGCACCTGTCCCTATTTCTGTGGAATTATTAAAGCAAAGGATGTAGTGAAAACCAGGATCATGCTGCCAAACCAGCTTGTGATCTATATCTTATTTTTATTGTTCAAATATTATACATTTTGTTCTTGATCCTTCTGTCTTCAATGGATTTAAATTGAAATGAAAGAGCTTTGTTGTTGGGAAGGTCCCTGCCATTAGTGTTCCATACAGACATTTACTGGAGCAGTTGCAGTAACTTACTGTTTCCTCTGTTAAATCTGTAACTGAGTACACAAATTAGTAATTGAGTAGACAATGTATGACTGAGATGGATGGGATTAATTAAATTGTTGGTGGGTTTTTTTCCTAAACAAAAGTTTACAGCAGCAAATCCAAGCTAAAAATACTCCTGGCTTGAGTCAGGTCCTGGCTTCAAGAGATTGGCTTGATTTGGTCACGTTCTGGGAAGGAAACTCAGCCAACCTGTTAGAGGGCTAAAAGTCATGAGGGTTTTTGAAGGGGTGGCTTGAAGACTTGTTTTAAAATAATCCATGAGAGAAAGAGAGAGGGGGGAGCTGACCAAAAGGATTTGGAGTCCCCTTTGAGGAGTAATTAAAATAAGCAGGATTGAATTGTGTGTTTTAAATGGCAAGAGGATACCTTTGGGAAAGAAAGGAGTTCTGTTTTGAACTTTGTAAAACAGTTTCTGTGATGCAGAATTTAGTAATTTTTGGTGGTTTTGTTTTCATTTATACTGCTCAAAGTGATCAAGATCTGGGGCCACCGGAGGGATTGTTCAGATCTGCACTGTGTAGCCATGACCCTTTGCCAGCACAGCTCTCTGCCAAGGCAGTAGCTCTGTTCCCAAGGGGAGAGGAGCACCTTGGGCACGGCATGGCCAGGCAAGAGCCATGCTGGCAGCAGTGCAGCAGCCATTCCCTTCCCCTCCACAGCCACTGTCAGGGCAGCCATTCCATTTCCACTGCACAGCCACCATCAGGGCAGCCATCCCCTTCCCACTCCACAGGCTCCATCAGGGCAGCCATTCCCTTCCCGCTCCACAGCCACCAATAGGGCAGCAGTTTGCACAGTGGAGAGATGTTGGTCTTTATGCCGGGAGGTGGAATTTAATGCTCCTTAAGGAGGAGGATGGTGATCTCCTTAGATTTGCATGAGGCAAGGCAGTTCAAAGACCAGCTACTCTTTGCTGTAATTATTAAAATACAAGGCTGAAGTAGCTGTTGCCAACAGTTCAGAATGAAAACAGCACTAATGAGGTTAGTGTCCTTGAAAGCTGTCAAAAATGGGCTGGTTTCCTGCAGTTTTACTTATTTTGTAATGGCACAGTTCAGATTCGTGTCATCAGCCAGTCTGATTTGCAGTCAAGTCAGCAATTGTATTTATCCAAAATGCAGTGAGTTAAATATTTAATGAACTGGTTCCTTAATTTAAAAGCATTATCATCTTTGGGCACTGCGGAGGAGCAGCTTTATTTGAAATTATATTCATGGAGTAGAGGGAAATGACTGGCAGAAAATCCTTTTAATGCAGCACTGAGGAAGCCCTGCTTAAGAAAGCACTGAGCAGACATCTCGGGGTAAAAACATTTACAAATCTCAGGTGCATTCTAACCCAGCTGTTTGCCTCGTATCAATGGCTGCTTCAGTATTTCCAAAGATAACAGCAGGCAGCGGGATTTTCTCCCTACCCAGTGTATACCACATTTCTAGAACAGGTTCCTTTTCCACACACACAGATCTCTTTTAGGCAGCCTAATTTACGGAATACCCCCTGGGAGACAGCATTGCTCACATTTCAGCTGGAGCTGTCTTTGTTTTAAGGAAAACCCTTTCGCTGTCATTTCTGTGCAAACACGTAGAATCGATCACAAGGAATGTGAGGCTGCAGGAAACCGGCCACCTCCCCTGTAAGGACTAAATCCATTTTGTTTACTGGATCTTGGCTTCTTGTGTTAGCTCTGCTGTAAGATGGAGTGGCCATCAATTTTCCATTAGTGCACAGATGGTGAAAGTGCTTGTCTGATTGTGCAAGACAAGCTCCTCCGCGTTCAGCGGGATAAACCCTGCTCAGCCTAGAGAAAAATCATTCTGATTCCAAGAAGCTTTTACAGGTTCTCAGCTTACAGGCATATTTTCTTTCAGTAATCAAGATAAACCTCAGAGAATGTTATAAAATGATACACACCTACCTCTTGTGTGAAAGGATGCTGAGAGAGCGCCGTTCTGGTCCCTTTTTTTAGTGCAGCCTATGGCACAGCTAAGATGGAGCTTTCCTTCCATTGGCCAGAGCACGATGCTGCTGACAACTTCCTTTCTGCTCATTTGCATCGAGCCCTCAACCCCAGGAGTAAATCGTTCATAAATGTGACTCTTACTGTCTGGAATAAGAAGCAAACGCCTCCCTGTTCTTGTTTTTTGGGATGGGATGAGCTTGTTAGCAGAGGAGCACCTCCCGACCGCGCTCTGCTTTGTGCTGGAATCAGCCATCAGACCGTGACGTTTGAAGTGTTAATATCTGCAGATTTCCAGCCTCACTGTGCAGTTAGATTCTCTTGTCATGGATTGTAACAGGCTGAAACCAGGCAGATTAAACAAGATAATCTTCCTGATGCAATTGACAGAACAAAAACATGATAAGTCGTCTTAACTGTTTGTTGTACCTCTGAATTTATTTTGGTCACTTCAGACCTCTCATTACATCTATGATTTTTCTATTTATTTATAAAATGTCCTACATAGGCATTAATTTTTGATCTTAAAAAGGAACCCTGTAGGGGAAAATCCCTATGGGCCGTGTCTTCAGGGAGAGCTGGCTTTTGATTTTCCTCCTTTTACCATCTTAATTTAGTAACCAGAATAAAATATTCTTCCATAGCTGGAGTTACACTGATTCTTCTATGTTGATTTTAGAATTGTTGTGCTGTGTAAAGCCTTTAAGATGATGTCATGTAGCAGCTTCACGATTCTGTTCTTTCCTCTCGCTTCACTGATTTCTCCACAGAAATAATAGGAGCTCCATGTCTCTGGGATAACTGTTGTCCTGTCAGATGTGCTTAGAAATCACCAGAGGATTAAACAATCCCCATGGTGGCAAAGAGGTGATGTTCTTTTTCTGGAGTAGCTGAAATTCCAAAAAACTTGCCATTAGGTTTGAGCAATGTTGTGCTGGTAATGAGCCTGTGGCTTGTGATAGTGGTTTGTGGATATTTGTGTTTAATGTGCTGTGCTAAGAGCTGATGTTAATGAAATGGTCATTAACAACCTTGCAAGAATTTTTGAAACAAAATGATAGCAAACCTCATGATAAAGACCAGATTTGACAACAGAGGGGGTTCTGAGTTTTTGTTCCAGTGGTGCAACACACCAGGTTGAATTGGTTTGCATATGTATGCCTCTGTTCAATAAGTTCTCCACTAGAGCTACTTGAAACAATAATTTTAAAAAAAATCACAGCCTTCCTTTACCTGCTGTGTCACCCTTGAGTGCCTTTTTGGAAGAAGGGAAGCTTTCTGCCCCCATCTCAGCAGCAGGAAGGTATTGGTGGAGCAAATGCAGTGCATTATTTCAGCGTGCATTAATGCAGTGTAAATGATTATGGCATGTTAAGCCACCAAATTAAACATGTTCTCTTGTGGCAGTAACCGTGCAGTCACTTGCTGCTTTCTTAACTTTTTATTTGTGGAGTTGTGCTCAGAAGTGTTCCAGAGCTGCGTCCTCTTGAGTCTCTGGGTCTGGATCAAGATGTCTGCAAGGACTCACCTGGGGGTGGCTGCTTCTGCCACTCCTGTATCTGTCCACAGCTGTCCTTTCAAAAGCTGCTGGAAGTAGAGTGAGAACGTGATGGAGCTCAGAGCCAACAGAAAGGCATGGAAGCATCCTCTGATTGTTTGTTTTCTTTCTTTGTAGATCACAGCAATGGATCATTTAACTTGAAAGCCCTTTCAGGAGGCTCTGGCTACAAGTTTGGAGTCCTTGCTAAAATAGTGAATTATATGAAGGTAAAATAATAGTGTTTTAAAATACTTATTTCTTGTCCTGTGGTAGCTGGAGAATGCTGAATGTTTCAGCCTCTGAAATTGTTTTACTGCAAGAGTGAGAATTTCAAGAAACTGCTTGTTAAATCCAAAGTGCTGTCAGTAAATGAAATTGTCAGCATATTGTTCCATAACTGTAATCCTGATTATCCCAGGTCACCTTACAACCAAGATAATGGGGTTTATTTGCTGGAATTTCAAGATGCTGTCAGGTTTTGGGATTCATGAGCTATTGATCAAAATAAAGTGTAATTTGGTGCCAATCTTAGTTACTTTTTGGTGATTGAGTTGCTGAATAAAGTGAGTACAGAGCTGTAATAGATCCTGTTTGCTTTTCCAGACCCGGCACCAGCGGGGTGATACACATCCATTAACCCTGGAAGAGATACTGGATGAAACACAGCATTTAGATATTGGACTCAAACAGAAGCAATGGCTAATGAGTGAGGTAAAGAAAACACATGTTCAGATTTTCATTAAAGAATTCTGATAAACCTGAATTATACACATTTACTAAATTACTAAATATGTAATCCCTCCTTCAAAAAAATACTACATTAGACTGTGACATTCCTTGCTGCCAGCACTAATATTCTGGGGAACAGAAACCTTTGCTCTGGCAGTGTTGGTTGTGAGGGAAGCTTGACTTTGCTGAAGTTTTACAAAAGGTAGCTCCAGGTTTCTTCTATAATGAACCAGAATATCAAAATGGAATGGAAGAGTTCCTCCCAAGAAGCATATATAAAATTATTGCTGAGCTTTTGGCAGATGAGAAAAGGCAAACAAATACCCTGCAGCACCAGTGTTGGGTCCCTTCTCTGTTAGAGGTGCTCTGTGTCGTGGTGAATTATGCCTGGGCTGGTGGATCTAAGATCCAAGGATTTAGAATCTGTTTAAACTCAAACCTCCAGCCTGGCAGCTCTGACATGTGGCTCATGTGCTCAAAAGCACACCAGAAAAAAGTAGTAAGTGTCTGCACTGTTTCAAGGTTTGAAATTTCTGTCCCTGTTACAGGCTCTAGTCAACAATCCGAAAATAGAAGTTGTAGATGGGAAGTATGCTTTCAAACCCAAGTACAACTTGAAAGACAAAAAGGCTCTGCTCAGGCTCTTGGACAAGCATGACCAACGAGGGCTGGGAGGAATCCTTCTGGAAGACATTGAGGAAGGGCTGCCCAATGCACAGAAAGCCATAAAGGTGAGGAACACGTGTCTGCAGTTCAACTGGTTCAGTGCACTTCTCAGAGGGAAGAGAGATGCTAAGACAGAGTTTTCTCATGAGTTGTTTCTGTCCTTTTGATAACTCAGAAGCTATTTCAGCAGATCTAATAATGTGGCCTTTTCTGTTTTTCATCCTTTACGTTCAGATTTGCCCTGATGTCTCAGCACAGCTCTCAGACCTCTTTCTCACAAAAGACTTCCTCATCTCCCACATTTCAATTGTAGCCATTCAGTTCTGCTTTCACACCTTGACCTCAGTCCTCTGAGTCTCATTTTTGATTTATTAGTGTACTTACGTGTTTCATGGCCAGTTACGTTGCAGCTTCTCCACTTTGTTTTTGCTTTTTGTAGCACAAGGTCTGGCTCTGTTGGAGTTGGAGACCTTCAGCTTGGAAATGAAGTGATTTTGAGTTGTTCTTTTGCATTTGTTTTTGAGGCTTTAGGGGACCAGATCATCTTTGTTAATCGCCCTGATAAGAAGAAAATTCTTTTCTACAATGACAAGAGCTGTCACTTTGCTGTGGATGAAGGTAGGTGTTGTTTTACGTAGGTTTCCATGACAGTTGATCTGAATTCATCTTAAGCACATCTGTGTCTAAGCAGCCTTCAGTCTCCTAAGGTGATAATGAAATACTAAGTGTGTCCAGGTGTGAGGGAAGTGTTTATATTAACATGAGGCTAAGGAGACCAGCAAGTGAGTCCAGTGGTAATATCCTTTGCTTTATGATGGCTACATTGGAACATGGCACCGGGAATCCAAGAGCTTCAAGAGTAGTGGTACAGAAGAGACTAAAAACCACCTCACCTTGAATAAAATGGCATCTAACGTTTTGCTGCCTAAGAGGAAGCCAAAAAAACCCGAAAGAATGATTTGTGGGTGCAAGATTTTTATTGGGCTTTTTTCCAGTTTATTAACCACGTACCTTTTATTGGTGAATGCAGCAAGAAGCCGTAAATGGAACAGAAGGAGGAAGCACAGAGGGATAAGATGTGAGCAAAATTCTTAAGAAGGGGGTGGTTACAACTGGGAGGAGAGCACGGACCTGGGGCAGTGCTGCTGCCCAGGGCTGGAGTGGATCTGGGGCTTCTCAAGCTCAGCGTGTTTGCTGTGTCACAAACAGTGGTAAAATCCTCTGGTGCCATTTTATGCACAGAAATCAATTACCGAAATCAGGGTGTGTTCCAGTAATGACATTAATGCCAACATCAGGTGTCTGTAAATGCAGAAAGGGGAAGGCAGTCTGTGTCAGAACATCTTATTTTGAATGACTCTCAATGACACTGAACACTTTCTTTTGTTAATGCATTGTTCTTGTAACATGACACATAAAGCCATTGCATCACACAGCATCACATTATATATGGTAAAAAAAAAAAGAGTTTTGGTACAAACTTGAACTGCTCTACTAACAGGACCACAGGAGGATGCATAAAGATCTTTCTTTCTTTGCCTGCCTCCAAGAGTATCTTTATTTCCAATAGAATTTAGCAACTGAAGATGTGTATCATTAACTATTTGTTATATACTGAGAATACATACTTGTAATCTCAGTAATAATGGCTTTATTTCACAAAGGTGATTAAGTAGAGGTAACATCTACAGCATTTAAAGATATAAAAAATACTTCAAAAAGGTTGAAGTTAATTTCTTTTTGAACAGTAATTTCTGTTATTTCTTGGTCGTGGCAGTGAAAAAATGCAGAATGGATTCACTGAGGAATTTCTGATTTCTAAGTGTTTAGGAGTTTACCATGAACCCTGTTATTCTGTGGAGGTAGTGCCTCTTCAGTCCATCAGCCCGCAGTTTTTGGGGGCCTGAATGTGGCCAAAACATTTAGAAATCAGTGCTCTTGCAGTAACTTTTGAGACAGAGCTTTTAAGTTTTAGCCACTGGTTGTATCATAGTCGTGTTGCTAAAGGAATGGTTTTTCTTGTGCAACTTTTTCCAGATAGCAGGAACCCAACCATACTAAAAGAGTTATCAGAGGGAGGTCTCTACCCTGTTGCTAATAGCTTGTCATAACTCCAGGATTAGCTGTGAAATTTCATAACAGAGCCCATTTTGTTAAGATGTAGACAGAGGCATCAGGCAGCCAGGATAAATCCTGGGCTCTTCTTACACAAGACATGTTGTAGCACACCCGTGATTGCTTAGGAGCAAGCAATGCAAGCTATTGCTGCCGGGGGGAGGAAGAGGTTAAAAAGCCCCTTTAAAACGCCTGGCCTCCTGCTGAAGGAAGGCATTTAAGCTGCCGTGTGTGTCCTGAAGGGATCCAGTGTGCAGCGTTTGTAGTTCAAGGTGGCTCTGCTTCCTTTTATCCGCAGGTGGCAGCAGCTTCCCATCCCAGCCAGAAGTGATGTTTTGTTGTTGCTCTGTTCCTGCTGGTTTTGGTTTTCCTTTGATGCTTTGTTCTGAGAGGGGGCAAGAATATTTTCTCTTTTGTGAATATTGTGATCCACCTGCATATGCCACAGTGCTGGAAACATCCCTGAGTAGGTTCACTCACTCACTGCAGCTGGAGCAGGTCCTTTTTCCAACTCTGTTATCCTGTGACGAAGGAAACCCATCCTTCCCGAGGAGCTTTGCTTTAGGATTCTTTCCAGAGCAACAGAAGGGTGTCTCTTCGGGAGTCACTGGCAGAATTGTCTGCGCACAGGACGAGTTATGACACGTCTCTGCCTTAGCAGTGCTGTTGCAGCTCATTATCTCTGGCAACGTTAAAATGAAGTTTTTAGAAAGACTGCAAAACAAGCCTTGAAGTGCTGGCAGACTCTTTGATCTAGCAGCCGATGACAGTTCAAAATATGTTTCTAGTTTAATGTTTATCCTCAGAAAGAAGGTCTCTGTGCTCCTTGGTGCTGCCGTATGACATCCCAGCTCAGAGCATGGATTGGCTGAGGTTGATAGCCTTGAAAAGTGGCTGTCCTCTCCCACTGCTGCCTGAGCTCCATCAGCAGAGAAGGAGGAGCTGCCAGGGCAATTTGGAGCTCGCTGCCTGGAGTAGTGAGAGGACCTGCTTTCTGGCAGTGCCTGCCTCTGCCCTTGATGGCTGAACAAGCTTTTCTTTCTCCCCCCTGTGAAAATAAATCCCAAAGTATCGCAGCAACGGAGCGCTGCCTATATATCGTGATCTCAAGGGTACTGGAGAAGGTTTTAGCAGTAAGGAACGGCTTTTGTTCTTCCTTTTATGTGATTAGCCGAGGAAGGTTCATATTGCATGTGTTCCTTCTGGACTTCCTGGCTAATTAATCTACTGTCAGTGGTGTGGAGCTGAAAGTGTTTATAAAAGCAGGGCCAGATTTCAGGTGCTTCAGCCAAGTCAAGCGCTGCCTTTTTGTGCTGGGGCGAAGCACTTTGCATGTGAACAAGGCTTTCACCCCTGTGCTGAATGCTGAAAGGCCAGTTTGATTGCCTAACTGCTAGAGATGGTATCTTTCCCAGCTGAATGCACTATAGGAAGTATTTTCTTGCTGAAAAATTCGGATACTTAATTATTTTAAAATTCTTCCTAAGCCTTTGAACGGCTTTAGAGAATGGCCAAAGCTTCTTAAATTTAACACTGTAAAAACTGCTTGGGATCAGTGCTGACTTAGAGCTGTGGTGGTACAGGGACAGCACAGCTTTAGCATCAAGCACCTTTTCCTTCTGGTATAAATCCAGTGCTGCGTTCCCTGGGACTGTTAGGACTGTTGTTTCTTCCCTTCTACGCTGTTATTTTCTGTTTTCGTGCTTGGCTCACTGAAGATTTTTAAGCTGTTTTAATCTCTGGCAGATTTTATTACCTGTGTGATGTATCAGTTTATCTCCACAACCATCTCAACCTTTCTGCAAGAGCAGGTGAGGCAGTCAGAAATGCTGGATAAGCCTCTCCAAAGTCACCAGGCAGTCATTTACCCATGACTTCATTCCCCAAATGTAAGCATTTATAGAAAGGAAGTGTGTTAGAGTATCATCACTCAGGGAATGTCAGTGCAAATTGTTTTCATCTATGAGGCACCTCGTGATGCTGTAAAATCAAGGTAACTGTGCATTCTTACCTCTTGGGTATTTCAGAGAGAGAAGGTGTCTGCAACATCTTTGTTACGCTGCCCTCTGCTTAGCTCTGTGTTGGTTCCTGCTGGTCAGAGCTCGTTGTTTTGCGTCTGTGCACACGGATTTCATGTTGCTGGAGATGTCAGCAAACATTTCAACTGGCTTTTCAGCCACCTCCTGGTCTCATTTCCTCCTCTCAGTACTCAAAAGACCAGAATTTAGCTCTCTGGAGGAGGAAGGGAGCAGCCTGTGAGCAGTGTTGATTCTGTCCAGTTTCTGAGTTAAAATGTTTTAGTGATCAGATTGCAAGATATTGTGTATAGGATTTGTTCATGACACTTGCCTCAGTACTGGGATCACAGCTTTCTGCCTCTTCTTAGGAAGATTTGCACTGGAATCAGGACTTGAAAGCTCGATGGAAAATGCAAATCTCCATGAGGGTTCAAAGCACCTGCATGGCTTTGACCAGAAACTCCTGGGAAATTTCTCCCCTGGGGATTTTTTCTAGGCTCTGTCTTGTCAAAGCAGCCTGAGCTGTGCAGAGATGGTCAGCGTGCCTGAGTGCGGTCTGCTGTGGTCAGGTGAAACCTAGCGGTCTTTTTATCCTCCTGTAGCCATTTTACTTTTATTCTGGCTGATGTATAAAATAATTTAGTGGCTCTGAGAGAAGAGTCTCTCACCTTTGCTGTGCTGTGATGGTGTTGAGATCACCCAGCGGTGAACGGGACACGGAGAAGGAAAATGGAATGTGCCCTGTGATCATAATGGCTGCAGGCACTGCAGGAATGCATACATCCCAACCTGCTCTCCATGGCTGGCTGGAGCAGGCCAGCATGGGGGGAGCTTCCTGCTCCAACCATCCCCTTGCACTCCTCACACCAGCACTGAGGTCCTTGTGCCCTGTCCACAGAGAAAAGAAAGGCTTTGTGAAAAATGGATCCAGTATATTGAAGGCTGCCCTAGGAGCTGCCTTGTGCTGCTGTTGTCTGATTTTCTGACACACAGCAAAGGCCAGGCTATTCTTCTCCTGGGAAGAACCAGGAAAAATCTTCCCTTATGTCAGGTCAAGGGTATATTTTCTGAGGTGCAGAAGGACCACAGCTCCAAATGCAGAGGGTTGTTTCTTGAGAGCTATAGTTATTGCCAGCTTTTCCCACAGGTTCTCATATTTCAGAGAGGATGTCACAATAATTCAGAGAGTGTATTCCCAAGGTCTAAACTTTCCCTGGCTGATAGGGGCATAGTCCTTGGAGACTTAAAAACCTGACAGGTAATGTGTAAGTGGTTCAGTGCCAGCCATCCAGCTGCTCTCTTTCTTCAGACCTTGCATTTAGGCCAGTGTCTGGTATTACACCAAGTCAGTTTTGTGAAGAGATGACAGATGGATCTCCTTTTCCTTTTAGATGACACACTAAGTGCAGACAGCTCGTATGCACTGAAGGGTGGCAGCTCCCTGTGCTTCTCCACCTTTATCCTGTACTTTTAGTTCCAAACCAGTCCTTCAATACGGAGTGTTTCCATGTTGTTGTGACTCCCTCTTTCCTGGGCAGTGAAGTATTTTAAAGCCCTACATGGAGCTCCAGCATGGGAAGAAGATTCTTTTGCAATTACTGCAATCAAAGCACTAGTGCTGAAAGCAGCCTGATTTATGAAGGAGTTTTTAAATGGAGTTGCAGAATATGATACAGTGACTCTGGTGGGGCCAATTAGTGGATTAAATTATCTGTATGTAAAGTCCATTTCAGCTCTGCAGTTTTGGATCTTGGTGCCTGTTCCATTTGTATTTCTTGGCCGAGTTTAAAAGGTGGATGTGAGGCTGGAGTGATGTTATAACCATGGCACTACAAGAAATGCAGACCACTGTAGTTAGATATTAACTGTGATCTGCACTTCTGTGCATGCTGATCCCTGAAGAGCTGACCGTTTATTTTCTAGTGTTTAATTTTTCACTTCTGTTCCCCAGAAGAATGTAGACCGGTTTAACCTTAAGCACCTATCCTCAGCTTCCCTTTTTTTTGCACCAGGGCGTATTTGTCCATAGATCCTGAACTCTAATGAGGGGACACATTTGTTTGCAGCAGGATATTATAAATAAAAGGACAAACCTTCTCCACCTGCTGCAGCAGGATGAGGTACGGGATGATCTGTGATAGCAGGCACCACCAGCTATGCTGAAAGCCTGGAATCCCCCTCAAAATGGATGAGCAGATGGAGAATGTCTTGACTACAGTGTCAGTCCTTGCATTAAGGGATGTGCACCCTGATCTCAGGGGCTGGATAGCCTCTGTGAGGAACAGGCTGTGAGATGTCTCCCTGTAACCAGAAGTGGTGTTTTGACAGGTTTTGGTTCTCTTTAAAACCACTGCATTACCAAAAGCTAACACTGTAGTTCTTCACTGGTGAAATTCCTTTCTTTTGTTTCCTGGAAAGCTGATTTCGTGTCTTACTGTTGGCAGCAGGAAGAAGAGGAACGCCTGAGACTCGAAGCATGTATTTGCATAGAAAAACAAGGTGCTTTGGGTAGGGAATTGTTCCAAGGGCAGGAACCGGGTTGGTTTTGTACACTCCCATTTGGTTGCAGTGTGCCCAGAGCCGGAGTATCTGTGGCAAATGGGCACTGGGGTGTCTCATCCCCTGCTGCACAGGACAGATCGTTAAGCATGCAGAGGTTGTGGTTGTTTTGACAACTGTATACTAAATTTATCTGGAAATAAAAAGAAAAATTTAGTCTTGCCGTGCTATGTGTGCCTCGTGTTTTATTTATAGTTTGTTAGCCAGACCTGCTGACAGGATGTATCTTAACTCCCTGCCTGGGGAATGAAGGGAGCTAGGATCGTACCAGTCACTGCCTGGAGAAGGCATTCCAGAGGCTTTGTGAAACTTTACGTGAGGCAGAAAGTGTGCAGGCAGATGGCAGCTGCTCTAATTAAGACTTACTGTCTCTGTCTGTTTTCCTGCTGCTGTGGTTTTTAAGGTGTCTCTCTTTTTAACACCAGAGGAATTTTAGTACTTTGTTATCTGTAGAGCATGGTATGGATCATATTCCAGTGATGAACGAGCTCAGAGCCACTGAAGTAAATGTCTTGAGCCTTCAGTAAATTAGACGATGGGATGACAAGTCTCCCAGGTCCGTGTCAGCTGAAGATGTGTAAATGAAGTTGCCATTTATGGTTAGTGATTACCCTTCATCAGGATCTGTGAAACTCATTCACAGCCTCCACAGCTCTGGAGATCCCAGGCAAAAAGAGACTCCGTAGCAAATAAACATGAAAAGCACAGGTTGCCTCCGGGTGCTCCTGATGCTCGAGTGCAGTTTAGCTTGAGGGTGTTTTGTTGGTTGGAGTTTCATCTTGTCGGGTGTTGGGTGTTTTTGGCAGTGCATCAGCATTTGGAGCGGGTGAAGGCTGTGCTGAGTGAATGCCTGCTGGCGGTGACAGACTGAGTGCCAGAATGTTTGAGTGTTTGAAATCAAGTCCCTCTCCTTCCCTTCCTGTGGGGTCTTTGCCCAGGGTTTGCTCACTGGGATATAAAATCGAGTTGGTCGTTTCAGAATTCCAGAAGCTGTGGAGGAGCATTCCTGTGGATTCTATGGATGAGGAGAAGATAGAAGAGTATCTGAAACGACAGGGTATTTCTTCCATGCAAGAAACCGGACCAAAGAAAATAGTAAGAGATACAAATTATAGCTCTTCCTAGGAAATCCCCTCCATCTTGATCCCGCAGTGTTAATTCCAAAATGTGTCGATGAACCTATGCATGGCTTTGTGGAGCTTGGTGACGTGTGGCTGGTGTTAAAAACTGGAAAAACCAAGTGCTGCAGCCAGTAGTCAGTGATTTTTATGAGTTGTTAGAGCCAGTGTAATTAATACAAGCAGCATCAAAGGAGGGCAAATGCCAGGAATCCCTGTCAGCTCCACAGTGGAAGATTCTGCTTGAAGCTGTACATACATCAAGAGTAGTAGTATTTTGGGAGGAGGGGGGGGGTGGTTTAACTTTTCTGCTAAACAGTTTTGAAATCCTGATGGGATTGCAGATAGAGCTATGGGGGATGCACCTGTTTCTGTAGCTGCATGGGATGGTTTGGAACCTGCACTCAAAAATGCCAGCTTTATTACTGTGCCTGGGATACCCAGGCTCTGCTCTGTCCCCGGGGTCATTTCCCTGCCGGGATTGGAATTGGGTGCTGTTGCTTCTCCAGGAGCCAGCACTTCCCTTCCCTGCCCACCCCTGGTTCTAGCAGAGCTCATCTTTGCAGCAGTGGTGACCAGCACGGTGTCACACCTCAGGTCAGATGTCACGGATCTTCTGACTCCTGTTTGTTTTTTCTTGCAGGCTCCCATTCAGAGGAGGAAGAAACCTGCTTCTCAGAAGAAACGCCGGTTTAAGACTCACAATGACCACTTGGTTGGAGTATTAAAAGATTACTCTGATGTGGTTCCTGGCAAGCAGTGAGCGCTTGAATTCTGGAGCAAACGCGCGTTTCTAGATGGGGTTTCTGCTGCTGGGGCTCGGTGTCTGCTCACAGGACTGACTGTATATAATAATATGATGTGTTTCCCCCACCCCAGCAAGTGCCGAGGTGAAGCAGGTCAGTTGAAGAGCAAGTATGAGCTACTAAATTTAGAGGTTAATTTAATTAGCTAATGGGAAACGTGTCTTTGAGTAAGAGGTTCTCAGTAGTTGCCTGTTGGCATAGGGTGATAAATGGTGCTCAGCATGTAATGCAGGAATTCCTGCTCAGTGCTTAACTCTGCTTTTACATTGCTTAATGGGTATTTACCTGGAATTACTTACAAGGGGCTTTGTAGTGGGATTGAATACAACATTTGTTTTACCTGTTTCAGGAAAACCTTTTCCTAAAATCACTGCAGGCAAAGTTTCTTTCACAGTCAAATACACCCACGGTTTGTATGCTTCTTCCTTGCCATGGGACTGAGCTTTACTGAAAGGCCGTGATATCTGAGACTCAAACTCAGAAAACCCCCTCTCCCAAAATCCCAGCAGGCTGTGGGATGGGATGCAGCCAGAGCTTCCTAATGTTAATTAGGAATTGCCCTCGGCGATGTCTCCTCGCTCTTGTGGGTACAAGTGTGTTGCACGTTCTGCTCTGTGCGCAGGAGGGAAATAAAACGACGGTGTAATACTGAAGTGTTTTTTTTCATTTCAGTAATAAATTTACAATGCAGTAATTCCAGTGTTGCTTCCTTAAAGAATGAGAGAATCGGCAACTTTTGTGCTCGTTGTGTTTTCCTTTTCATGGAGGTAAAGGAGTCTTTGCTATATTTTTAACCTCTCCGTGACTTACTGTCCTAGGCTAACGCCGCCGTCGTCTTTTTAATGATGGCTGGGGAGAGGGGAGGAACCACCTTAAATGCAAGCTCCCTGTAGATGCCTGGTGTTCTGTGCAGCACAGCCTTACATGGAATGTGGCCAAATCATGTCCTCTTGATAACTTATTTTTATGTTCCGAACCAGAGCCGGTCAGTGCTGATCCTGTTTTCGTGGCGCTGCAGGAGAGGAGCTGTTTCTCCGCTCTTCCAGGGTTAGGATCAAAGATAAAAGAGGTGCCTGCAGCTCCCCACGAGGACAGATCGCTGCTGCCTGAGCACCGGCTGTTGTCGTGCTTGATGCAGCCGGGGTGGAAGCAGAGGCCATCGGATGCGGACACGTGAGCAGATGAAGAATGAGGCTTTGTTGCTGTCGCACTGAACAAGTTCTGTCAGCTTGGGGAAATATGCTTCTGTAAGTGCAGCGTTTATCCTCCTGGTTTTAAAGGCTGCTCTTCTGAGAAACAGACAGTGCTTCCAGCGCTGCACATGTCAGCCCTGTTTAGGGAGCTGCCAAATGCCATTAGGAGGTTTCTTCTATTATTTTATATATATATATATATTTCGTGCTTTTAAAATATATATATATATAAAAGCATGCTGCTCCAGATGGTTTTGAAACTCTTTTTCTTTCCAGTATCTTTCAGGTCAGCACAAACAATTCCTCTTGACACTTTTTAGTTTTCCGTTACAGCTCTGCTTTAAGTACCTACTTGCAAAACTGTTCACCTCTCTTCTGTCATCTTCACTCAAGGGAAAAAAGTTCCCTTCCATCTGCTGCATTTTTAAGCAGTGATTTTTTTTTGGTTGTGGTGCTTGGACAGCAGCAGAGCTCTGAGTTGCCTTTCCTGCCTTTGGGGAATCTCATGGAGTAACTTCCCAGTTATCTTACATAACACTGCCCTTTCTCTATGAACCAAAGCTGGCTGTAAGGTAGGCTACCTGCTTTGTTTCTCTGCTCAGGTGATTAGGATAATAGAGTCTGAGTCTAAGGAAAGCGCCTCCAGCTACTTTGAAAGATTAAAAATATGTTAGGTCAAAAAACAGGAGAGCAGGAAAGGGAAAGTGACTATGAGCTCTGTGTGCTGCACTGGCCTTGTCAGGCTCCAGTGTTCAAAGGAACAAAAGGTCCAGGTGGTGTCCAGTTGGAAAGACTGAATTAGATGCTTTGCCTCACTGGTGGATGCCTTCTCCTCTGCAATAGTAGCAGAAAGGGCATAAATAAGTTTTGCAGCTTGTTAGGATAAAAACTAAAAAACAGCTGAAGGGGAGCTCACATTGGCCTGTTAGTGGTATCATGGACTGTAGACAAGCAGTGGTGAAGAAAACAAGTTTAGACAGTAAGCACAGAGTCATGGAATCCCAAACTGGTTTGGGTTGGAAAGGACCTTAAAGTCCATCCCATTCCAGCCCCCTGCCATGGGCAGGGACACCTTCCACTAGACCAGGTTGCTCAAAACCCACTCCAACCCAGCCTTGGACACTTCCAGGGATGGGGCAGCCGCAGCTCTGGGTAATCTCTGTCAGGGCTGCCACAGCATCCTCTCAGGGAAGTCTTCCTTCCATACATCTAAGCTAAATTTCCCCTCTTTCAGTTTGACATTCCCCCTTGTCCTGTCACTACAGTCCCTGATGAAGAGTCCCTCTCTGGCTTCCTTGTAGGCCCCTCCAGATACTGGAAGGGGCTGTGAAGTCTCCATACAACCTCCTCTTCTCCAAGGTGAACCGACCCAATTTTCTAAGCCTGTCAAAAAGAAGAGGAGCATGAGCTCCTCTCTTTTGTGTAGATTTCAGAAGTTGGATCTTGTTTCCCAAAGATGCTCCCAGTGCTCCATTTTTTTCCCCAAGTCCTCTTAAAAATCAGATGGTGGAACTAGCAAACATCTCAGACTGTATGAGCATGAGTCTGTTTGCTGAAACCATTTCAGTACCATTCCAGTCCACTTCAGTCTCTTCACAGCATTATATCCTGATCAGTCTTTTTGCTGAAGTTCAGGTGTTAAAAACTTAAACCTCTTTGATATTCCTCCAGGATGTTCTCTTGTGTTCTGTGTCTGGCAGAGAGGGTCTGCTCTCCGGTGGCCAAAACCACCATGCCTTCAGCCTGCTTACTTTGGCAAAACCCTTCTTCCCTCAGACTGGCATTGCAAAGGGCTGCTGAGAGGCATCATGGACTGTCCTGGCAGCCCTGGGCCATTATCCCATTTTTCTCCTTCTTCCCTGGAAGCATCTCCTGCAAACCAGGAAGATGAGGGCACTTGTGCTGAGAACATAGAATAGAGTATTTCAGATGGAAGTGGTCTGTGGCAGGCACCTTGGTCTCACGCATTTCAGGAAGGTTCTTTGGCAAACCCATCTCAGTGCCATCTTTACCTGTCCCTACCTCTTCCACTCTCCTGAGGCTCCTGTCCAGCAAGGACATTGTTCCCTCAGCTCCAGGATTTGGTGGGTTGATCCTGACAAGGTTTTCCTTTTTTAAGGGACAAGTTGAATATCCCAGGTGTGTCATACATCTAAACATGGATCTCTACTAACTTCTCTCCTAGAAGTCGCTCTAACTGCAGAGTTATTCCATCTCCTCCTCCATTACGATGATCATTCTGGAAGGGGATGGAAAACAGCAGGATTGTGTATGGTTGAATGAGAAAACTGACATAAGGCGATGTGTACGAGAGCTAATCTATAATTCATCATGATCATTCCAGGCTTTTAGAAAGCGGAGGAGAGCGAGGCGAGGGAGCCCTGAGAAAGGGTATGGAGGCCCTGCACGTGGCTGCAGCCAGCGAGGGCTGTCACTTCCGATGAGCACGGGCGGGCGGTGCCGGGCCACCAGGGAGAGCCGCGCTCCCGCTGCCTGCTGGTGAGGAGGGGCTGCCTTTGCAGACGACTAGCAGCAGCCATGGTGCTGACATCTCATTATTTCCAACTTTGTTGCTCGCTTTCGGGTCGTTGCTAATGTACCGGGCCCGAATTCCTTTGTGTTCCTTACTGCCTTGGGGGCTTCTAGCAGCTCCTGCTTCTAGGGGAAGGATGTCCAGGAGACCCAATTTTTAGTGTTGGCTGGTTTAAAATGGCAAGGCTAACCACTGACAGCCATCAGGGAGAGGAGGGCTTGGATCTCAGCCTGCTGGTGCTGGCTTCCTTCTGCTGGCAAAGTCAGGGATATGGCAAACCAGGTGCTCTGGGATTTGATCTCCTCTGGGGGGAGAGAGGGTCTGCTCTGGCACCGTTCCTCAGGTCTGCCCTTTGGCTCTGTGGTCGCGTTCTGACCGTGTCGGTGTTGTGAGCCCCACGCAGGCTCTCTGGACACATCCCTGCCAAGCAGATAAGGAAGATTGGCATCTCCCCAGGAGAGAGGGCTTGCCTGGGCACAGCAGGGCTCCCTGGTATTCCATAGCTGTAGCTGTTCTCTTCCCAAATGAGGTGACCGCAGCCTTCGCCGCTCTGGCAAGGGCCAGCAGAGCAAGGGAAGCAGTTGGCTCTCTGCTGAGCACCAGGGAGCTCACACCTGGATATTGTGTCCAGTTTAGGCCTCCCCCTCTATTCGGTCACCCCTGCATCCCGGGGGATGGTGGTTGGAGCCCCCAGGCTGGTCAGGGCTGGGGGCAAAGGGCCTGGGAGGAGTCATGGGGAGCTGGGACTGCTCAGTGTGTTGAGCAGGTGGCTGGGGGTGTATCTGATCACAAGGTACAGCGATGTGAAGGACAGAAAGTAGGATGATGTGGTCAAATGCTTTTGGCAGCTATGGTAGATGACATAATAGGGGAATGTGGGAAGTTTGGCTTGGATATTAGGAAGAAAACAGCTGGTGGGGAGATGTCTTCTTCCATGGAGGGTTCAAGCATTGCCCAGACAAGACCAGGCTGCCTTTCTTGGTGGCAGTAGTTCTGTTGCGAGAGGGAAGTTGGATCAGAGACCTCCTGCAGCTCCTTCTACCCACCTCTGGGTCTGAGCGCTGGTTCCTTTGGTGCCTCCTGTTGTGCTGTAAGAGCAGTTTTTGTTTCCCCCAGCTTGCTTTCTGCTGCTTTGGCTTGCAGTGGCCTCTCTGTTACTCAACAGCCCAGGAAAAACAGCCATGACTCTGAAAACCCATCAGTGCTTCTGTGGCTGGGATTCACGTGTCAAACTGCACCAGCCTCGTGGGTTGGACACTGTGCAGAGTACAAGCACAGCAGGGGAAAAGGATGGTTAAGGCAGGAGGTTGTCCTGCCATTAAGTTAATTTTGTGACTATATACCTGCACTTCTGGGCTTGCATCCAAGGCCTGAAGTACTTGTGCTGTTTCTTCCTGCCTCCATCAGTTTGGTTGTGTTCTCTATTCCCTCCTGAGCTGGTTATTAATTATGGAGACTGCAGAGATGAAGTCCAGACTCTGCTAATGGTTGACTTCCCAGTGTTTTAGAGGCAGCATTTCAGGGACCTGCTAATGGTGTTTCTCAGCTTTGCTTTTTTAAGCCCCACTGTCATCTTGGTTTGTACCCCGAGTGAGGCAGGTAGCGGTGTTCAGGTGTTGGCTGGAGTCTGGCTCTCGGGGCAGATACATCTGCAGCACCCAGCTCATCCCCCTGGGTTGGAATGTCCTCCTTTTTGTGCTGGCAGGGAGAACAGAGCCTTTGCCTGGCAGCTCTCAGGCAGTGCAGTGACCCTTGCAGGGTGACACCTCTCAATTTCCCCTTTAGGAATCAGGGAACAAATCCGTGCTGAGCTCCGTACCGGTCCCCAACTATCCTCACAAAGCCACCCATCTCTTCGCTCCTAGCCACCAGCTTTCCTCACAGCCTGTGTCTCAGCCTTTAAAGCTGCCTGGCCAAGCCCTGGTGCTCTCACATCTCTCCTTTTCCAACCTTGTTATTCCTTCTCCCCCTCTCCCAGGAGCAGCGCTGGGCTTGCTCCTCCTCCCTGCCCCATCCGGGCTGCGTGTGCTGCCGGCCCCGGCGCCGGCTCTGTCTGCCCTTTGCTCTCCCTGGCCCGGCTGGCACATCTCCATTCCTGTGGCAGGATCCCCTGTCCCTTCTGCTGCTGCTGCCTGACCATCTGCCCCAAATCCTCTGAGAGATATGGCTCTCCTTCTCCCAGCTTGTTCCCATTTCTCTGCTGTTTGCTTGTGTCCATCTGATGTGGGGAATCAGCGCTGTGTTTTTTCTCGTGGACCCTGCCAAGCTGTTCCCTGCCTTTGCAGCTGCTTCCAGCCTGCTGCCGGTCAGCCAACCTCTGTGCAAGGATGCACAGGAAGGAGCTGCCTGCATCCCCCCCTCCCTGAGCTTAGCCTTATGCTAGGGGGATGGGAAGAAAAAGACATGGGAAAACGGAAACAATGAGAGTGCAAAATCTTGCTTTGGTTTTTCCAGCTCTGCCTGTTCATATCCCCCAGGACTTATCCCTGGTATCGGATGGCAGCACTGGCCTGGGAGTCCCTGATCCCGTTTTGCAATTCTCCAGTGTCAGCTAGCAGCTTGGGCCTTCCTGTGAGTGCCCCATGGTCACAGGGAAGGAATGTTCCCCCGGCTGCAGGGGGAAAGGTCACCGTGGGCAAAGGGGACGCCAGGCGAGAGGCGTGCCGCTCCCGCCCCTTGCTGATGAGGACAATGCTCATCAGCACAGAGACAAAAACAGGCTGGCTTATGGGGGAAATTGGGAAAAAAAATGGTTCAAGAGGTTAAATACTTTGGTCAAGGCCCCGCTTCCTTTCGCAGGGCAGATCTGGGAGCAGATGCAATGCCCAGGCAAAGTCCAGGATGTGTGCACGTTCCGTGGCTCTCTTAGCTGGAGGATGTTTGCTGCTGAATCTGCTCACAAAAACATCTGTGTGTCCCTTAAAGTGGTGCCTGGGACAGAGGTTTTGGCCGGTTGCTGCTGCTCGGAGCAGCTCTTCGGCTGAGCAGCAGTGTTGTGGCTCCCTTCCCTTCCTCCCCCATGCCTGCCAACAAACCTCTCCGCTGGATGGAACTCGGAAGGAAAGCTGTGAAACTCGTGGTGGCGGTGGCCGCAGTGGGATTAACATCCAACTTTAAGGGCTTAACTCATCCTTGCCAGCCAGGGGTTTCAAATAACTGCCGTTCCTCTTCCTTCCACCCTGGAGCTTGTTGCTTTTTTAATCCTGTCCTTTACACCCCGTTTTCCAGGCTGATTTTGCTAAGCTGGAGCTTGCTCCTGGCACTTTGTTTTTGAAGCCTAGCCTGTTGGCTGAAGCTCCTGTGGGGGTGCTGGTCACATTTGTCAGGGTGGGAGCAGAGCAAAGAAAGGAGGAGGAATTTCTAGGTTGGACTTACAAACTCGAGTTTTTCAAAATTTCCCAGCATGTTAAAAAAAATACAGAGCTAATCTGGCCCTTTGTCTCTAGGTTACGTTTGCCTCAGCCGAGGCTGAGCTCATGGAAAATTGCATCCTAGCTCCTGTGCTCCCTGCCAAGATTAGTAGGTTTAAAAACTAACCGATAACATCTTTGTAAACTTGGAGTCATTTCTTTAAAGCCTGCTGATCCTTCCAGCCTGGATTTTGGAGCTTTCCTAGAGATCCAAGACAGCCAAACAGGACGGTGGCATCTGCCCTGAAAAATTCACCCAGGAGGGTCACAGTGCTTTCAGCTGTTCCCGAGGGAGGAAAGAGGCTGCTGTTTGCCAAGGCCCTGAGGGGTGTGTTGGGATCCTTCTCCCTGTTCCTAGCCAGATACACAGCACACAGCGATGCTCTGCGCGTAACTTATAATAATCACCGGTTTTATTTTTAAAAAATTACAATAGAAAAGTACCTTTAAACATATTTCCAAAAGCAGAGTAGACAATGTGGAAGCTTCTCTCCTCTCCACGAGACGAAGTACAGGAAATAGTTTGCTAAAAGAGTTAGTCTGTCACTTGGGAACGCTGGTATCGTTCTTTTAGAGCTGCTCTGAGGTTTGTCTTAGGTTTGATTTCTTCTCACATCGCTTTTATCAGGCCCATTTGTTACAGAAGACCCCAATGGGACAGTTTCTGATCATGAAAAACCCCATGTTTTCATCCCCCTGTCCCACCCCCACGGCCAGAATCTCAGCCATCTTATTTTGGCCCACCCACAGGACAAGACGAAGGAGAGAGGAAAAGGCGATAATGTTTAACGAGGCCACGAACATCTGGGAAAAACTGGCTATGGTGGGGCCTGGGCAGCAGCTCAGTATTCCCTGCAGCTGGAATGGAGATGGGGGAAAGGCAGTGGAAGGAGAAGTTCTGCACCTCCCTTTGCAAGAAACCGAAACCTGATAAAGGTTTTGGGTCCGTTTGCTCTCTTCTTGTTACAAATTCCTCCGGGAGCAAGGAGAAGAACTAGTATGTCAAACAGTCTCTCTGCTGGTACTCTTATCTCTGTAAAGGATGTTGGCAGCCTCCCTTCTTGTCTTTGCACGTGGAAACATGGGAATGCCACACAGGGAGCAGCTGGACCAGTGTAACCTCGGCACTAAAACCACAGGCCGGGCCAGGCCAGCACTTCAGCATAATGGGAAGCCCCTCAGGACTCATGTCCAACCTCGAGGAAGCTGGCAAACCAAGGATTTGTTGGTATGTTTTTTCATACAGCAGTTTACGTTGCCCGTAACAGCTTGGAGCAGTCGTGGCAGGAGGAGGAGGAGGCAAATTGTCACCTTGCTACGCGTGTGGGCTGTCCGCCCATCCCTGATCCGAGCTGTTGTACCCCACGGAAGCTTTGCACAGCAGCTATGAACACAGCCCCAAGGTAAAAAAAAGCACGGGAAGAAAGTTCCTGGTTGTCCTGCCTGCTTGTCATTTGGTGCAACCGGGAGGAAAACAGTAATACTGTCGTGTCTGCAGACGCCTTGCCAACACGGCCGGAGCACAATTCCTGTGCCAGAGGGAGCACAGTTCCTACAAACCCGCATCGTGCCTGTTGACATCCTCACACTTGTGAGCATCATGCCTTCCACATGCAGCTGACAGGGCCAGGGGATAATATGACTCTTCTTTACACACCTCGAAAGTCAAGCACAAAACCTGTGGTCCAACCCAGTGTAAGATTGTCCTCTTGAGGAGCTTTGGTACAAAAATACTTGCTCTTGTTTTGTTGGTTTTTTTTTTCCTTTCCTTTGTTTTTTCTTTTTTTTTCTTTTTTTTGTAGTCTGCTTTCCTATGGTTCCATTTGAAAAGCCTTTTCAAACACTACAACAATGCCTGTCAAACCATGCTTTCGGGAGTAACACACTCTTCCTTACAAATATACAGTGTAAAAGAGGAAAATATTATTACTAGGTATGTTTTTCTTTTTTCTTCTAGGAGAGCAGATGTGTGATAGAGGCTGTGGGAAAGTCTTGGAGGAATCCAAACTTGTGTGAGGTTTTTTTTCAAGCCTGAAACAACAAAAGAGGTGTTAAAAAAAAAGAGCAGCTGTGATGGAGGAAAAAGGGCTGTGGTTATTCTCTCTTCCTTCGCGGAAGGAAGGAAGCAAGGTAGGGGAGAGGGACGCTTGTTTTGGAAATTCGTGTCAGGACCATGCTCCAAGGACAGTTGTTTAGCAGGGAAGGGGCAAGGTGGGAAATGCCTGCAGGGAGAGACCGTAGTATCCCAGGCACAAACTGATCCCACTTTGTTCCTCCCGTTGGCTGTAGTCCCCAGGCTTTGAGCTGGGAAGCCGGGAGTTAAGTTTGAGTTGCATTTTGCACTTAGGAGGAATTCAGTCTCTGTTGATCCAAGGCAGGAAGCAAAGACGGAGATGAGATTAGCGGGGGTAATTCAAAGCTGAGAGGCATTCCTTGGCTGTGGAAACTCTCACCCCAGATAACAGTGATAAAGGCGGGAATGGCAGAGCCATGGTTCTGCAGCGCAGTAGCTGGAGCAGACCCAGGGTTGTGCCAACCTCAGGTCCTATTCCCTCAGGGACATTGTGTTGGCTTCCTCACTCCTCTGCCCCCTTCCCAAAGCAGCCAAGCCCGCAGGGTCGCATCCCTACCAGCGCACTGAGGTCCTGTGGAGAGCACATCAACCCAGTAGCCACCTTGGAAGACTCCATTAATACCCACAAGACTGACTGTAGGCCACCATCACACACCTGAGACCTGTGGGAGGACACAGCGGAGAGTGAGGGACACTGGCACTGGGGACTGAGGTCAGCGTGCCGTGGGGAGGGGTGATTGCACAGTGACCGCAGTCGGCACTTCCTGAGGAGACAGCTTGCAGCTTAGTTTGGCCAAAAATGGCACTTGGTCATCTCAGACGTCTTTTCCAACCTAACTGATTCTGGGATTAGCCCCGCCATGATGGGCTCCAGGCAGCGAATACAGACAGATGCAGGCAGGAGAGCCAGGCCCTCAGCCAAACCCTCAGTGGGCTGTGCCCTTCCCAGCTGGAGGAGCCTGGAAGGGAAACAGGAGGTTGGTCCCTGAATTCTCACCAGCCACTGTGGCTCCTGGGCTGGTGGACCTGTTTCAAGGGATTTGCTCATCTCCCCTTCCCAAATACGTCTCTGCTTACATTTTATCTGGAAACATTGGCATGTTGCATATTTTGGAAGAACCATTGGTTCCCAAAGCCTTGCTACTCCCTACTTTTATCTGCTGGGCCTAAAATAGCCAGTGAATTCTTTATGGATCCAAGTCCGGGGCCGGCTGCAGCCAGGGCTGGGCCTCCTGCCCTCCGGGCTCAGTGACCTCGTGGCCACAGCACAGGGCTGCAGATGCCAGGCAGATGAGCAGAGCAGTCACATGCGAGCATGGGCAGCTGATGCCAAAGCTTTGGATCCACTGGCGTTTCTCCACTGGTGGGTGTGGAAGCAGGAAGCTTCCCAGCAGGGATTGTTGCCAGCTAGGATGGTCCAGGCAGGCTGGGATTGCAGGGCAAGCAGTGCTCACTCTCCACCAAGACTCTTTTCCCTCTTCCATTTGAGTCCCCTTTATTTATTTATCCACAAAAGCCGAAGTTATTTGCAGAGCACATCTTGCAAGGCTTTTTGCATCCGAAGAGGTCCCAGATGGAACGGGATCCGTCCCTCCCTCCTGCTGGGCAGCCCACCACCCCAGGCTGCCTGGTTAGTTTTCCTTAAGGTTTAATGAGGTGATTGTGCCAGGGCTGCCTTTTCCATCACAACACCCCCTCTTTGACATGGTGCCTTTCCATCATGCCCCAGGGCATGTGGGAAAGTGTTGGAGTGAATCGTGCACAGACATCCCCTTCTGGGGATAAGAAGGGCAACTGGACTTCGGGTATTTCCTGAAAAGTAGCCACCCACCCTGAGTTGCTGCAGACCCCGGGAGTTGCAGTGGGGGAAGCTCAGGGTAAAGGTGGACATTGTTCCCAGCCGGCACAGGATGGGAGCGGGACAGTGGCACTCACCCGGCATTCAGCAGAACTGACGGGACTTCCAGCCCTGAGAACCAGCCTCGGAGGGAGGGAGCCAGCGCATCTGCAAAGACAAGGGGGACACAAGGTGGCATCTCACCAGGTGGCTGCTCACTCTGCCAAGATCAGGCTGCGTCTGGGCTCCCTTTTCCTCACTTTTCCCTGGCACAGGGTGGAGGGAGATCGGAACACCAGCAGTACAGGCATCCCAGCTCCAATTGCAACAGTAACACTGAAGCTGAGCACAGCTCTCGGCATTGCTGCTTCCAGCAGGATGGAGCTGGGACAGCAGCACCATGGTCCCACTGAGCAGGAGTGAGCTCATCCTTCTTAGCTCCTGCAAAGCCCACTTGAAACAGGGCGGAAAACATCAGATGCCAAAATTTAGCGTGCAGGCACTCAGTGCTCTGCCAGATAACTCCAAGCCAGCCCCACCATCCATCCTGCAGTTCCTGGTCCTGCTGCTGTTGACAGGATCCAGCAAAGCAGCTCCAGTTTGGGTGGTGGCACCAGTCTCCAACCCCTGCCCAGCAAACCCACAACACCCAGCAGCTGCACAGGAGGATGGGAAGGTGCCACCAGCACCCTCCCCACCGTGCTGATATTTCACATCAGATAATATTGCTTCTGTCTAACATCAGGTCTCGGCCTGGGTTTTCCCGAGGGACCCTCAGAACTTCCGTATGCCTCTGTTTCCTTGGCTGTCTGCTTCCCTGAGCAGGGCAGGTGCTGCCTGTTAGCAGTTATTTGACAAGGCAAGTACATAGCTGCAATAATATTTACCAACGCTCTTCCTATGAACGGCAGGGCCCAAAAAGCTGGAGTTTCATCCAAAGGCTGCACGTGGTTTGCACACTGAGCAAGTTTCCTCACCCTCCTGCTCAAACCAGCCCCTGTCTGCTCCAGCTCCCAGTGATGGTGGCTCTGGATAACCTGGCTCAATCCTGGCGGCCAAGGCCAAAAGCCTTTCGGATGCAGTTTATCTGGCAAATCTGTTTCCATGTGCTTGTTACCTCCTGTTCATCACTGAGCTGGAACTGGCAACAAGGAGCAAAAGCTGGGATGATGTCCAGCACGGATGCTGAGGAGGTAGCTGCCCTTTCCCCCCTTGTGGCAGGGGTCCTTTCCCAGCATCCCCATAACGCTGCAAGGCTGGCACTGCAAAGAAATCCGCTTCCATTTCCTCCACCATTTCCACTTCTCCTCTTTCCCCCACTCCTCTCCCAGGCAGATGGTTAATTTTTAACAGCCACATGCTGCCGTCAGGGGCCACCGGCAGAAAGCACTTGTGACGAGGCAGCACCTCGTCAATAAAAGATGGACCCTCCATTTGCGCTTCACTTCCCTCTCCTCCCCGTGAGAGCTGCTTGGCTTCACACCCTGTGAACAGCACACCGCATCCCAGCGAGGCTCCAGGGGCAGCCAGGAGTTCTGGAGCCCTCATCTCACACTGGCACCTGGATGGGTGGTTTGGTTCCAGGAGCATGGTCCAGACCCTGAGAGCATCCCCAGCCCTCCCTCCTCCCTCACCACCTGCCCCACCACGGGTACCAGCAAAAGTAGGAAGGCAGAGAGAGGTTTCTGGGGAAAGACAGGACCCCTGCCAGCATTCAGCTCCATTTGGGAGCCTTCTCTAAATCTCAGGGAGTGGGCAGTAAGTGCCTGTCAGCTGGGCGGAGTTAGCGGTGCGGCGAGCACCGAGGAGAAGGGGGTCCGAGGCGGGCGGGAGGGTGAGCAGTGGAGGCAGACGGGTCGGAATTACCTGGGCGTGCAGCGAAGCGGGATAGGTGAAAGCAGGAGGAGGTAGAGCAGGTGCTAATTCCGCTGGGTACAGAGGGTACGGCCCCCACACTTCAGGACTACTGGGGTAAAGTGCAGGCACTGTGAGCTCATCTGCAAGAGAAGAAGAGGGAGAGTTAATGGTGACCAAAGGGCTGAGACCCTCGCCGCATCCTTCCTTCTCCCCTTGAGGCAGGAGCAGAGCTGGCCCCAGAAAAGTGTGAGATGCCACCGCTGAGAGCCGAACTCGCAAAGCCAACACAGAGTTCACCCTCTGGGATAACAATGGGTGAGCAATGCTACAGGGCTGGGGGCATCGCTCAGGGAGCCAGGGCTGGGCTCCTTGTCTCCAAGAGGTTTAGTAATCCCAGGGATTCAGCAGAGGAGAGCGTGCAGCTCACACCTGTGTGCAACAGCAAGGTGAGGAGCCGGCATCTGCGCAAGAGAAGCGCTTCCAGAAGCAGAAACAGGCATGGAGCGCTCATGGCAGGACATCACCAAGGTCTCTCCTGAGACCTCATCCTGCTCCCAGGCACTGTGCAAGGCTGGCTGTCACCTGTCCCAGGTCCTCTCCAGCACCAGCAGCTGCCTCTGGGAACCCCCCAGCACATGCCACCATGCAGCAAGCAGGTACCAACGCTTCCAATCGGACCTGGTATTCCCCCCTTGGCCACCCCCTCACGGTATCCCTGCTCCTGCCAGCCTGAACCCTGCTGGCAGTGCAGGGGGTACTCACAGGGCTCCCGGGCGATGAACTGAGGTACGGCGGTGGGGATGGGGGTGCTGGGATTTGGGGTGCCCACCAGCTTGTTCTTGGCCATCTTGGTGTTGGCCTTGGCAAACTCCAGCCGCAGCGTCTGGGGAATCTCGGGGTCAAAGCGGATGCCCTGTGGGAAGGAAGGAGGGAAGGAGGCGCGGGCGGGTGGGTGAGCGCCGCCGCGTGCCAGCCCCGCAGCAAAAATAACTCCCCATTATTTATGGGCTTTTTCAACTTCCAGCCCTGAAATGAGCTAATTTGCCGGGCCCCGAGGCAGCTCACATTCCTCCGGCATCTTTAGCATCGGCACCATATTTGGCAGTCGGCATCCCGCAAGGCCGAGCTCTTATCCAGAGGGATTAGTGGAGCCAAAAAAAAAAGTTTTACATTGAAAATGAAGACAAGGGAAAAAACAACCGCAAACCAAAACGCAGGGAGAACTGGGGAGGAATTGGAGAACCAGCTCCACACAGTTCTGCCTGTGACTATTTTCAGGTAACTTCACAAATTGATAAAAGAAAGTGAAATCTGCTTTTTTCTTTTGCAGACTTAGCCAGCATTTTTCCTGCCGAATAAACAGGGGAGGCTGGGAATACTGTTTCTCACTTGTATCTAAGGCTTGATTCCTGAGGGTTCAAGCCCTCCTGGATGGCCCTGAGAAAGGTGAGAGGGATGCAGCACCCCAGGAGGGAGGATGCAGCTGAGAAACAATGATGGGATTGTCTGGAGGAATGGGGATGCCATGAGGCCGGCTGGCATGGGAGGTGCACATCGTTGGGATGGAGGAATTCAGAGAGTCCCTGGTGACAGGGAAACAAGGGGAAAATGGAGAAATGGAGTGGCTGAGCCAGGCACACTCACGTTCAGCGCGTTCTTCGCTGCCTCCGCCTCGGAGCGGCTGTCAAAGCTGACAAAGCCCACGGGCTGTGGAGGAAGGACAGGAGTCATCAGTCAGGTTCATGGGGAGCAGAGAGGGGAGCCCCTCACTCCAAGGAGCAGTGGTACCAGGGAATGGTGGGATGGTTGCACTGTTTGGAGCAGCTCCTACCTGCTTGGAGGTGAGTTTGATGAGAGACCCTTCGTACCCCTGCAAGGAAAGGATTAAAAAGGGTGTTTGGTGGAGATCCCCACAATTAAATAATCATAACAACTGAATAAACGGACTGAATTAGACTTCAGTGGGTTCCCAGATCCCAGCAAGTGGTTTGGGGCCATGGCACTGGGGCAGAGGCCAGCCCCATGCTTTCAGCCCCCCTTTCCCTCCCCAGTTTGATACCTTAAAGGGTCTGAAGAGCAGGTAAAGTTCCCGGGGCTTGATGTCCAGAGGCAACCCACTGACAAAGAGTGTCCTCACCTGGAAAATAAGAAAGGAGGTTCCTGGGGACCCTCTGTCATCCCTAACTTGGGGCTATACCACGCTTCCTGCAGCCAGAGAGACAGTGCCAGCCCATGGGGAACCTCTTGGGCACACAAAAGCCTTAAGCCACACTTGAGCGATGCTGAATTTTTGGGAGGGGTGTCCCCATCCTTTATGTGGCCATGGAGGAGGCTGCTAAGGGACCATGGAAAGGTAACAGAGACCTGTCCTCACCCCACCAGTCCTCTGCAGGATAAAAAGCTCACAGAAACCCAGCACCTTCCTACCCCAGTCTGGCAAACAGGATTTCTCCCGTCATTCCCAGCAGATCCTGGACTCCACAGACAATGCCTATTGTCTCAGTTTAATTGCAGCAGCTCATTAACGACTGGGAGAAGCAAACACCAACTCTTCCTCCTGGAGGAAAGGCCCTGGCTTAGAGGGGGCTGGATTTAAGCAGCTTCTCCCTGGTTTGTAAAAGTCACCTTTTAAGGGGTTTTAATCCTTTTTGGGTGGATCTTATGTTTGTCATGGTGCAGCATCCTCAAAGCTGGGATGCTTGGCTTTGCTCTCACCACCCTGAGGGGGAATGTGGGGCTCCTCAAGGATGGGCAAACCCTGTGCTGGGATGGTTTTGCTTTACAACCAGTTTGTAACCGGGAGAGCAGTCTGGGGAACTGAACCTGCTGTTGCTCTCCTCATCCCCAAAATCTCATCCTATTTGGGCTGGAGAAGGGGAAAACCTCGATGTATTTTCTTTAATTTTTTTGGCCAGGCACCCTGCCTGTCCCATTCCCTGGGAAAGAGACGTAGGAAACAGCCAGAAACAGCCAGCCCAGGCCTATTCTTTTGCTGACATTTCTTCTTTCTCTTGCAGATAAGCTATCTCCCCCATCTCCCAGCCTGGGAGCAGCAAACATTCCTGCTTTGTGGAACAAAACCTCTGGCTAACCTATATCTATTAAATAACAAAAGGTACTCAGCTGTTTGCACACAGCCCTTGTGTCAACAGCCCTGGTGATACCCATCCTGGGTACCAGCATTATCATCACCATCATCATCCCTGCGGGTACCAGCATCCAGGCTGGATGAGATCAGCAGAGAAGGGGTGTCCTCACCCCTTCCTGAGCCAGGGCTGCAGGCAGGCATGGCCTGGTAGCCTGTCCCCTCTACTGGGACCATCCCCCAAAGCTCCTTAGGGAAGCCCCTGCCAGCTTTCTGCCTGTCTCCTGAGACCAGGGAGTGATGGGGCATCCAACGGTGTTCAGTGCTGCCCCATCCCCCAGTGGAGACACTGCCCGAATTTCTCCTGGCAGAGGCTAGGGAGAGGCTCACCTGGAGGATCTCCCCTTGTGTCCATGAAATTCAACCTAAAGAAAGCAAACTTTTACTTTCCTAGGGTAAAAAATATTTTCTTTCTGACAGGTCCTCCTGAGCACGGGTGCTGTCCAGGGAATCGGCTCTCCAGACACATCCACCCTCCCAGGTGGGTTTACATCCCGAGCATCTCTGCACAATGTCCCCTGTCTCCCTCATCCCTGGAGCCACCCCTGGCTTCCTGCCTCTCCTCTCCCTGCGGAGCTTCAGGAAACACTAGGGACTTTGGCCACAGCTCCAGTGAGAAGGACTGGGGGGAGTGGGGGAACCCGCTGCCCGTTTGCCACATCCCTGAAATCCAAACCATGCATGCCCAAACCTGCCAGACCATTTATCCCCAAAGCCACATGGGAGAGAGACAGAGATGAAAGATCCCAAGGAACCTTCCGAAATTCAGCCCCACAGAGGAAGGGCTTCTCTTCTCTAATGACTTTGTTTTCCTTGCAAGTTCAAACGTGGGTCGGCCAAGTTTGAATCTGTAAAATTATACAGCGGCAAGAGGGAGAAGGGTTCCAAAGGATCCCCCAGCTGGATTCCAGCCCCAAAAGGGTTTTTGGGGCCCATGGCAGGGGATGTATATTAGCTCCTGGGTGCTCCCCATCTGCACCCCACAAAAGTACCCAGCCCCAGGGATGTTTGAGTAGGTCCTACATAAACAGCATCCTTTCACTGGGTAACGAGTAGGTGGGACTGGCAGAGCAAGGGAGCATCCTTAAGGATAATCCCAGCAGGCTGGACAGATACCCTTTTGCCAAGGGAAAGATTCTAGACAGAAATATTACTCCTGCCCTTAAATGGAAGGGGAGCTTTGGCCCTCAGGGAGCTGCTCCAGGTTTTTTTGTGCTGAGAGATCCCAGGGATTCAGTTCCCATCCTCTACCAGAAACACTCCTAGGGCAAAATCCTTCCCTGAAGCAGGGAAAAAAAAAAAAAAAGCCTTATCAGAGAAATTGCCAGGCAGCAGTCACGTATATGTTCTTCCATAGGGAAGAATTACTCCTTCTGGAAGGTGGATCAGGCATGGTGCCTGCTCCCAAGGATGTCATGGGATGAGGCCAGACTGACAGCTCTCGAGCAAGAATTAAAGGGCGGTGGAGCGTGGGATTCCCCCAGCCTAAACCCCACAGGTTTTTTGGACAGCCTGAGCTGTTTCGTTTCAGTTCTGCTGTACGAACATCTTTCAGTTTCTTTTTGGTGGAGCATTTCTCCATCTCTCCTTCTTCCTAAAATTTGGGGTGAAACCAAAGATATTTTTAAAAGTCCTAAGTGCCAATGTTTGCTCCAGGAGGAGCTCAAAGGTGACCACCTTGACTTCCTTCCATGGGGATGGCAGCTATGGGACTGCTCCAAATCCCTTTCCACAGTTCTCCTCTGCTCCTGCTGCTGTACCCCACAGCTCCCAGATTTGCCAGGGCTGCTGGATCCTACTTGTGTTGCCTCCCCTCCTGGCTTTTGTTTTCCCTTCATCTGTGCTACTCTCCTCTTCCTTGAAAATCATCTCCATCCCACTTCTGGCTTGTCCCTCTCACCTTTGCATCCCACCATCCCATTCTGTTGTCCCTGAAATCCTGTGTCTCATCTTGGGCCAGTTTAAGGGATGCTGGAAAGGGTCTGTGATGATTTGCTGGGATGGTCAGGGCTGAGGACATACAAGGAGAGGAAAAGATCTGGGCCAGGAGGTGACTGGGGTCTCCAGAGCATGGATCAAGGATGACCCCAGCATGGAGAGGTCTGTGATGGAGCGCCAGCAGCCCTCCTCCTCCTCTTCCTCACATGAGGCCACAAGCCAGGTTTGTCTCCTGCAGGTAAGGAGGCACCAGAGAGGCATTTGCTTGGCTTGGACCCCATCACATGGCGGTGCCTGGAGGGATGCCGGGTGCCCAGCGGCACTGCCCTGCCGGCATGGTCCCGGTCCCGGTCCCGGTCCCTGCCCTTCCCTGTCCTGCCCAAACCACCCCCGGTAAATGTTAACAGGCCGTGGGGAGGCGGGAGGCGTCCGGGTGATTCATCCACGAGGCATTTAATCGCCTCCTTCAGCCCAGCTCCCATCCCTCGTCCTTCCGTGCGCCCCTTCCAGCGGGGCTCGCTTTAATTCTCCACCAGCCGATTATCCGCTTGACTGCCCGCCGCCGGGGAGGCACCGGATCCCGGCGGGAGCGGGAGGGCGATGGCACGGGGCTGCCACCGAGCCGTGGAACAGGGCGAGCAGGGCTTCCCCTCCCATTCCCGGCAAAGCGGGGTGCTGCCTCCCCCGCGGCGGGGTGCATTCCCGCCCCGCCGGGATTAGTCCTGGCATAAATAGTCTCTTGGCTAATGGAGCGTCTTCCTCGGCCGGGTTTAGATTCTCGGGCTGTGTGTACGCATGCCTTCAGCCCGCAAAACTCCCCGATATAAACAAGGCTGAGGCCGAGGGATGCCGGCTTCTCCGCCCGTATGCGGGAGGGCCGGGATAAATCTCCAGCCTCACCACGCGTAGCCGCTCCGCTGGAAAATCACGGTTCTCTCACGTCCGGTAAAGGACAGGAGGAGAGGAACAGCCCTTGGGGAAAAGCGAGTCCAGAGCTGCCGGGGCTGGAACGAGGAAGCGGCGGAGGAAAAGGCAGTGAGCAGCCAAGGGAGCAGATGGAGGATTGCAACAGAGCGGAGGAGCGGCGGGATCAGGCGAGGGTCACACTCGTCCCTGTCCCGCCTGGAGCTTGCTCCCAAGCCCTCCGGACCCCACGCTTCAAGGAGGAGAGGAAGCAGGAGCACGGGCGGATGCAACACAGGAGCCACGGAGGCACATTTTTTCCACTCGCTGGGGACATTCCCCTAGAAACCATCCCTGGGGTCCCCTCCCCATGGCACGGTTCCCCCGGGATGAGGGATCTGGCATGGGATGGCGACGAGGGCCACGAGCCGGGCTCTCCGCAGCCACTCCGCTTCCAAATAAGGCCTCCGCCGAGCCTTTTACATGCCGTTCTCGCCCGGCCAAAGTGACGTGACCGCCTTCCCAAAGTGTTCCGGCTCCTCCGTGGGGAAGCCCCGGGCCCACAGCTCCCCTGCACGGGGGGGTCATTCCCGAGGGGACAGACGAGAGGGACGGGGAGGCCACCCGGGGTCCCAGGAGCAGGCGGGAGGAGCGGGCACGAAGTGGGGGCTTTTCCCACCTGGCAGCACCCTGACTGACCTCCCCGGGATGGGGGCTGCTTGTCCTTCTTTTCTGAGGGAGCAGGAGGCTGCAAGGCAAGCCCTGGGAGGGGGGAGGTGAGGCACAGTAGCTGGGCAGCCCCCTTCCCTGCGCTTGAGCAAATAGACCTCACCGGCTCCTCCAGCCTGGGCTGGAAAAAGTCCTGCAGGGAAAATACCTGCCTGGCACCGGAGGAGCGCGGCTGGCAGGCAGGAGCGGGCATCGCCCTCCTCATGTGTCCGCGGCTCTGTGAGTGTCCCTGGCACCTCCCAGCCGTCCCCTCCGGGTGTTCGCCATGTCCGGCATCACCGGGTCAGGGAGTCCCCAAGGATCAGCAGTGCAACAGCCAGTCCCAGGCCCCCCGGATCCGACCGGGAGCAGAGCGAGGGCTGCCCTTCGCCAGCACAGTACAGGCCCTGCTTTTGGAAAAGGCAACAGGCCTCCATGGATGTCACCCACTGCCATGCCCAGCAGAGCCACAGCCGCAGCATCATCTCCCACACACTCCGCAAGGCCACCAGGGGAAAAAAAATGTCCCCCTTATTTAGGAAACTTTGGGAAGTTCGAAGCCAGAACGACCTCTGGAATAAGCAAAATAAGGCAGGCGACAGCGGGCGATGGAGGTGCGGTGATTGATCCCAGCGCTGGCCACCAACCAGGGACCCCAGCAGGGATCTGCTGGAACAGCCCAGCCGGGTGGAGGGTGAGGAGGAAGAGGAGATCTCAGATAGCGATCTCCCCGCTCTCACCCTCACAAAGTCCAAATTCCCATCTCAAGGTCACGGGCAAAACCAGGAACTTTCTGTCTGGAATGAAGAAAACCAGCTCTCACCGCGGCGCGGTGTGGTGTTGGTCTCCCGTGAAGATGGGAGCGTTTCGGACATTTTTGGGGTGAGACCCATGGGAAAGCGATGCGCGGCCGCTGGATGCGCGGTACCCAGGGGAACCGGCAGCACTAGGCACCGGCAGCGGGACCGGGGGGAGCCTCTGGTTTATCCACCACGCGCCCAGGGCAGATCCGTGTCTCGAGTGGGACAGGTTCCCTCCGGCAAGGCGGAGGAGCGTTTGCGGAAAGCCCCCGGGCGATGCGGACGGTGAACGGGAGCGTCCCGGGGAGCGGGGATGCGCTCCCGCCGCTCGTCCCTGTCCCCCCCGGAGCA
>VXAX01003787.1:888530-903801 GCA_013399835.1 Leptocoma aspasia
CGCGGGCGGGAAGAGCCGCTCCGGGCCGGGCGTTGGAGAGCGGCGGTGGTTCCCCGGTGCAGACGCGGAACCGCGGCCAGGACCGGGGGCGGCGCGGGGGCTCCGACCGGCACCGTCTTCTCGGGGGGCGGCCCGGCCTGTGGGGGCTGCCCCCCACCCTCCCCGGCCGTGACGTGAAAACTTGACCGGAAGAAGAGCCCATTCGATAAGTTCCTAATTATTTATTTTCACCTTTCACACATAAACCGTCAAGAGCAAGGCGTTGTTATCTCTTGCATCGGCAGGAATTGGTCCCAAGCTGCAGCTCGCTGTCAGTGCAGACCACTAGGAGAAAAAGCTGGGTTCTTCCGTAAAAACCAGCTCTGTCTTCATCCCAGGAGATGTGGTCTGAGAGGGAACATCTGGTCTCAAGGGGAGTGCAGGGTGTATGGGGAGGCTGAGCAGATTTGGGGGCCAGGAGTCTCACTGCACAGCTGGATCTCCATCTCTCCCTATTTGCTTGCCTCTCATCAATCCCCTCAATCCTTATAAAGTCAGGATCACTTTAGCTGGATCTTCTCCTCTTCCTAGGCTTGTCTTAGGACCCTAGAAGATGATAACATGTTGAATTTTCATGTTTCTAGGGACAAAGGGAAAGCTGCACTGTAGGGAGACCCCACAGAGCTCTACAACGCTCTCAGCAGAAATCTGGGATGGGGTTGCAAAGCCAGAGATCCCCACCCAGCTGTGGCAGGAATGAAACCTGATGTGCACACCTGGGGCTGAGGTGCAGTCTGGAGCTGAGCTTCCAAGGATAACAGCCGGGATTTCCCAGCAGCAGCAGCAGGTTTGGTGTGCTGACCTCCAAAAAAAAGTGTGTCTCCTTCCTCAGGATCAGATACTGTCCCAAGTACTCAGAGCTTTCCACTCACGGGGTGCACAGAATGCTTCTTCTCCTCTTGTCATTCATGTTGCTCCCAGCATCCTTCACAGGATGAGGTTTCATGGCCACCCATCCCTGTTTTTCCAAGTTAATGATTTAAACCGGTTGGATTTCTGAGGCGCTGGCACCCAGGCCCCAGGTGGCAGGCCAAGGATGCTTGCCCTCTGGGATTAATCATTCTCCTGGCTGCTGACACTGCCCCCATAAAAACGCCAGCATGGGATTCCCAGTGCCACTTCCCAGGAGGAGGAGGGGAGCCAGCTCCAACATGAGGGCATCTCTGGCCCTGCTGCTGCTGCTCTTGGCCACTGCACACGCCATACACCGGGGTAAGGGTGATGATCCTGGGCCTTTGCTGGCCCTTTGGATGAGGGGCACGGGGCTGAGGCCTCGGTTCCGGTGGTTTTCGGTGGCCTCCCCTCTCCCAGCCTGCAGCCAAACCGCTGGGCAGGACCAGAGAGGAAAGGGAAGGGGTGGGATGATGGTTTGGTATCCAGGATGACACTTTGGGGTGATGCTGGAGGAGGTGGGAGGTGGAGAGGACGGAGCAACAGGGATCGGCTCCTTCTCTTTCTAAAGGAAAATGGGATTTCCTGACCCCCCTGACAAGCACCATTCCTCTGTAAAACTCACCCCTTGATGGAAACAATGCTCTGCCACCCTTTACTGCCTTCTCAGCTCCACAGGGAATCCCCCACCTGCCAAAAAACCACCTAAAACTTACCTCTCCCACATGGCTATATGGAAGTGAACAGAAGTGCCACAAGTTGGGACTGACAGCCAGCGTTCCTGCCAGGAAAGACACCTGCCTTTTCCATGGTTTCCCCTATTTTGGCAAACCCCTGCCTTCACCCTACTCTTCCATTCCCACCAGAGCAATGTGACTCTCAGTGTCATGGCCCAAACCCCTGAATTTTGGGGACGTGACCCTGCCCCACGGTGTAATCCCAGGAAACACTGGTATCAGTGTTTACCCTGCTGGAGCCAAAGTTTGACCCCACAGAGTCTGTAACACAAATCGATCGTGTTTTTCCAGGGATGACAGCACTGCTGGGAATGTTTTCACTGCTGGCTGCTCTGTGGACCTGGTCCCAGAGCTCCCAGCCCCTATGGTTTCCAAGCCCTGCCAGAAAAACCAACCCCACATATTCCATGCTCAGAAACTGCCATATGATTTACCTGCAGCTCTCCCAGCTCCAGAGAGGGTTTTCTCCCTGCCCCTTTCCCTGGCTGCAGAGCCAGAGCAGCAGCCTGGATACCAGGGATGCTTCTCCCAGATCTCTCCAGGGACCACCAAATCCTACTTGGAAAAAGTAATGGGGTGAAAAAATGAACAAACCCCAAGGGAATAAAGCAGTGTTTTCTGTGGTGGAAGAGCATTCCTTGTTCCCTGCTCACAATTCCTCCTTCTCCTGCACTTCCAGGGAAAGCTTATGTCCGGGACAAAGTCTGCCAGGAGTACAGGATGCTGGGAAAGGAGAACTTCCGAACCCTGTAGGTACCTCTTGCTGCTGGTGCCCTCCCAGGATGCTTGACACCTGAGCCAAGAGCAGAAAACGGGAAATAGAAATCTTGGGAAAGGGCAGATGGATTCAATTCATCAAAAAGGGGAGATAAAACTCAACCCCTGGACTCTCGATTGCTTTTAGCAGGAGAAAAGTTTGATTCATTGTTGAATTCCTCAAAACCAATTAAGTACCTAAATAATTAAGAATTCTAACAGAGCTGACACATAGTCCCCTGTAACTGGCAACCCCCAACCTGGAAACTGTTCCACTTCATTCCTGGCTGTTTTCCAAGGAATTAGGCTGTTATTTCTCGCAGCATCACAGCCAACACTGTTAAACCCATTTGGGCAGAACAGTCCTGTAACATGATTTCTGATTGAAGATAAAGGCTCACCTGGCTCTCCCTGTCCTTGCTCCCTGCTCCCAGGACCATCATTGCCAACAGCCAGAAATATTCCAATGGCACCTTCGAGGAGATCGGCCACCTCGTCCGGGAAATCGTCTCCCTGGCTGAGACGTGCTGCGCCGACGGGGCTGACCCCTCCTGCTACGATGCCGGGGTGAGACTGACCGAAAACGGGTAATGGACCCCGAACCGGAGCTGGGGTGGGATGGGGTGGCCATAACCTCCTCTCCCCCCTGCAGTCCACGGCGCTGTCGGTCAAATCCTGCAGTGCGGACTCGCCCTTTCCGGCGCATCCCGGCACGGCCGAGTGCTGCGCCCACGAGGGGCTGGAGCGGAAGCTGTGCCTGGCTGCCCTGCGGCACCCGCCCCAGCCGCTGCCCCGGTACCTCCAGCCCTCCGACAAGGAGCTCTGCCAGGCCTTCCGCCAGGATCCCCGGGAATTTGCGGACAGGTGAGCCAGGGTGGGTGGTGGCACCGGCCAGTGCCGTGAGCTGACAGCTTGAGGTGTTGCTTGGAGAGGGCTCCCATCCCTGGACAACCTTAACACCTCCAAACCCCACTTAAGCTCCCGATCCCCTGATCCCAAGGTGCTGGGTCTCCTTGTCCCATCTCTGCTGCAGGTTTCTTTATGAGTACGCCAGCAGCTACAGCCAGGCTCCCCTGCCTGTGCTCCTGGGCTCCACCAGGACCTTCCTCTCCATGGTCTCCACCTGCTGCATCTCCCCTGCACCCACTGCCTGCTTCCTGAAGGAGGTGAGACCCTTTGGAGCTTTGGGCTCACCCCCACCCTCACTCCCCAGGGAGCCAAGCAAACACTGTGCTAATGGCCCTGGGAAGAGGAGGACATTTCCATTCTCTTTTTGTGGCAGAAACTGGAGAGGAAAGCCCTCTCCCTACTCACCCTGACGTCAAACCGGATTTGCTCCCGCTTCTCGGCATACGGGAAGGACAAAGTCAGCTTCAGGTACGGGGGGAAACGGCCTCTCCATCCTGGAACAGGGGCCGGGCTGGGAGAGGGTACATCTCTCCTGCTGCAGATCAGAAATACAAGCTTTAATTCTAGTGTAAATCCCTGGAGTTGCTCCACGCACAGCACAGGTGCAGAGCAAGCCCTGCGCTCCCCATCCCCTCCCTCCCACACCCTTGCTTGGAGCTGTTTCCTGGGAAGGGGGATCCAAGCCCCCTGAGCCCCACACACCCTGTGCTCCCCAGCTACCTGGCCTCGCTGGCTCAGAAGGTTCCCACTGCTTCCTTCGAGGACCTTCTCCCCTTGGCCGAAGACGCTGCCGAGGTGTCTTCCCAGTGCTGTGACTCGGTGGCCGAGGACTGCATGCAGAAGAAGGTAGGGCAGGCTGGAGCCCAGCCCAAACCAGCTCCCGAGTCCCAGCAGGAGCTCAGGAGCTGAGGGGACCTGCACACGCCCTGCTCCTTCTCTGCAGCTGTTGGAGCACGTGGCCAAAGTCTGCGCCGCGCTGTCGGCCCGGGACGGGCGCTTCGCCAACTGCTGCAAGGGGAAAAACCTGATGGAAAACCATTTCTGCATCTTGGCCATGCCCCCAGCGGCAGCTCCCAAGCTGCCAGAGGTGTCGGAGCCGACCAACAAGGAGCTGTGTGGCAAGGAGGGGGCTCTCCATGCCACCAGGTGAGTGGCTGCCACGGCAGCCAGAGTGCAGCCATGGAATAAAACCATTTAAGTTGGAAAAGATCCTTAAAATCATCGAGTCTAACCAGTTCCTGACCCTGTTACATGCTTAGGTTATTATGGGGATAACCAGGGGAGCATCCTCAATTCCTTCAGGGGAATTTGTGCCACCAGGCAGCCCCAGGGGCCGCACAAAGATGCCATAAGCGGGCCCCATCCCATTCTGAGCAGCACCCATAATGAAAACTCACGGCACCACTCGTTTCCCCCTCCAGGTTCCTGTTTGAGCTGGCACGGAGGCACCCCAGCCTCCCTGACGCCGTCCTCGCCAAGCTCTACGACTCCTCCGGGAAACTTCGAGGGGAATGCTGCTCCACCAAGGACCCCTCCACCTGCTTGGACAGCAAAGTGAGTGCTGTGGGGGCTCTGGGTGCTCATCCTGTTCCTCCTCATCCCAGTGCCCCCCAGATTCCCGCAGAGGCTTTTCCCAGCCTGGTAACTCCCACCCTCTGCCCCCAGCGCCAGCAGATGGAAGCAGAGCTACTCCCCCTCCTGGAAAAGGCCGGCCAGCTCTGCGGGCACTACAACAAGCTGCCTTTCCTTGAGTTCAAGAAGAGGTAAGCCTTTACCTTCCCCCCACAAAAAAACCTACCTGGATTACTGGATGCTATCAGAATTCGTCCAAAATTGTGAGGGTGCAAAATGGAGCCATCCACGCGTGCATCCGCCCTCCCCAAAAGCCGTGTGGCTCCGGACCGCCACGGCTCCCGCTGTAACCGCGCTCCCCACGCCGCAGGCTGCGGGAGAGCCTGGCGCAGGCGGAGCCCGAGGCCAGCCCGGCGCAGCTGGAGCAGCTCCTGGAGCAGCGAGTGTCCTTCGCCTCCACCTGCTGCCTCCCGGACGCTCCCCCGCTCCTCTGCGCTTCCAAGGTACCGTCACGGCCCCTCCCGCCCCCTGTGCCGCTGCAGGACCAGACCCCGCACCGGGACTGCCCCTCGGCTCTTCCCTCCTTTCGCAGGTGAGCTCGGAGCTGGGAGAAGTGTGTAAGAAGGAGTCCTGCCTGCTGGGATAGGAGCCCGGTGCCGGCAGCAGGGATGGCTGGAGGACGTCTGGCAGATGGAAGGTGTCACCGAGCCCACAGCTCCTTGCCACCCTTGTATTCCTGCAGCCAGAATAAAGACAAGAAAAGTGCCCTCACTGCTGCTGGAAAGGCTTTGTGCGCCCTCGGGGCGGTGGGGAGGGTGGGAAAGGCGCGCAGCTGCGCCTCCACAGGCAGGAAGAAGTCCCAGCCCTGATCCTGGGAGCTAAAGCTCTAAAAAACTAAGGAAAACCAGGGGAAACACTCATCAAATGCCCCCAAAGACTGTGGGTATTGGGGTATTCAGCTAGCTGAAAGCAACAGCCCCTGAGATTCCAAGGAAAACTGGAGAAATGCCATTAAGCCAGCCAAGGACACCTCTGCCAGGTGCCACCAGCACTGCTTATGGAGGAAAAAGCCACCCAAAAATACTCAGCTACTGTTCAAAACAACACAAATCATAATCCTCTTACTAAAACCACCAGATTCCTTGGAAAGTTCAGGCTGCTCCTGCCTGATGCCAGCCAGCATCACCTCCCCAGGGATTCCATCCAGTCCTTGCCAGCCTGGGCATAAACCAGTTGGCTTTTCCACTCTCTGGTGTACCAGGGATTTTTATTTGGTTTTTATAGTAATTTTATTTTCCAGCTCTCATTCCTCCTGCCCTCAGCACCTTGGTGACATGCACAAGGTGAATTCACCTCCTGCCTTTTCATCCCACCACCTCTCTAATCCATTCCCAAAAAGGAAGCAGCAAAGTTCCTGACTTAGTTGTGTGGGTTTTTTAACTCCCCAGCCTTAGTGCTCAGCACAACACCTGCTGTCCATTCTGTATGCTCCCCAGGAACTCATCAGGTCAAAGCAGGAATTCTGTGGCAATGCAGGAATTCCAGGGTGGCATCCAGGGAACTGTCACTTCATTACAACCAGGGGAATGTAGGGAAAAGCCCAATGAGAATTACTTGAGGCGCTGAAAACCCAGCACTGAATAAAACAGCTCCAACATTTACCTGGCCAGTGCTCCATAAAGCATTATAAAAAGACTGAAAGTGTTAGGTTTTTCCACCTCTGAGACCTGCAAGGCTGCTGATTTCCCAGTGCCTGCTTTTCCCAGCCCTTTTGGGCCAGCAGCATCCCAGCCATCAACTTCAACCACCCAAGAAACAGACAGGAAAAAGGCTCATACCTCCTTTTCATTTTATTTGTCCCCCAGACTTCGTACAGCACATACCCGAAGAAGCAGCAAGAGCTTTCCTCTTGGCTTAACTCCCCACAGGCAGGCCCAGCAAAGCCTGGGCATAAACACCCATTTATACAGGGGGGATCAGCTCACAGGTGCTGCTGGTGCCACTCAGCTCACACCAGGGCTTCCAGCAGCTGCATGGAATCTAGAATCCACTTCCCCATCCTGGACCCTGGTGAAGTAGGTGCCAAAAATACGTCCCTTGGCGCCTCAGGGCCGTGCTCCTTGCCTGGGCACTGAGGACGAGCTTTCCACGGCCACGTGGCATTGCTTGGGCACCAACACCTCCCGAGGGACTGGCACCACCGGGGTGGTCATCGGCCCCTGTATCCAACTGGAATCACTGTCCCACCGACGGGGCTGCAGGAACTGATGCAGATCCCTGGGGTGGCCCCTGCTCTCACCATGGCACGGTTTGAGCTGAAAAAGAAGGTTTTCAGTCACGGCAGGGCTTTACACAGCCCCAGAGCCACGCCAGCGGCAAATCACGCTGCCAGCTCCAGCTCCCAGGCATCTGCCCGTGCGGATGAGCCCGGGCAGGAACGAAGGGCTGGACCTCAGTGCAAACCAGTTTCCCCAGCAGCTGCTCCCACACTCACCACTTGGAGCGCATCCTGTCTCTGGCAAAGCCAATGCCAGGCTGGAGGGGTTTGTCCGGCTCGGGCAGAGACCCGGGCAGAGGAACCCAGCCGGTGCCCGTACCGGGAGAACGGAGCCCGGGGGCGGGAGGGATCACCGGCTCTCCCGGGAGACTCCAGCCCCATCTACTCCCAGTCTCCCCAGTACGGGCTGGGAGCCGTGGCATGCAGAGCCCCCAGGGCCGGTCACCGGGCCACGGTTCGAGTGGGAGCCGGTCCCGTGCTGGGAACTGGGAGCTGCCGGGGGCCCGCGGCTCCACCGCGTCCCCATCTCCAGCGGAACCGCGTGGGAGACACCAGGGACACCCGGCCCCATCCCGGGATGCTGATGCTGTCCCCCCGCGGAGGGTCAGTGCCTAAACCCACTGTCAGAGTCACGGGGACCCCCGGCGGGTCCCGCACCGGGGGGAGGGAAACAAACCATCACCCGTGCAGCTCCGGGCGGCGCCTGCTGGGCACCGGGGCCCGCAGCGCGGGGAGACGGGAGCCAACGGCCCCGGTTCACCCAGTTTTGCCCGGTTCTCACCTGTTTTCCACCAGTTTTGCCCAGTTTCCCTCACCCGGTCCCGGGACACCGAGAGGCCCCCGGCTCTCTCCCGCCGCTTGTCGGGAGCAGGGAGGGCGCCTGGGGACGCTGAGCTTGCCTCTGTCCCTGCGGGGAGACGCGGCGACAATGCGAGCAGCTCCAGCACAGCCCCCAGACCGCCCGGAACGGGACCCCGAGCCCGGCAGAGCCCCTTGGAGCCGGGAGCGGGACCGGGACCGGGACGGATGCGCCGCCGTTGTGGCGCCCTCGTGTGGCCAGCACGGGTATGGCAGCCGGGCCGGCCCCCCCGCCTTGCCCCGCGCAGGGGACTGTCGCCGTCTGGCGGCCGCGGCGCGGCAGCGCAGCCCCCGCCGGCAGCGGCCCCCGCGCCCGCAAGGACATTGGCGACACGCGGACACCTTTCCGTCACCCCTTTATTCAAGCCGCTGCACGTTTTAGCCCTCGCCCATGGAGCCAGCCGCTGCTGCCATCCGGGACCCGCCCGCAGGTACCGGGAGCTCCTGCGGAGAGAGCGGAGTCCGTCGCCCTCGGCACCCACCCCAGTGCGAGGCTCCGGTCACGCCGGCTCGTTCGGCCCCCCGCTCCCCTGCACCTTCACGCGATGCCCGTTTCCCGCACATCTTCACTTCTGGAAGGTGAATCCTTGTTTAATGTTTCCATCTCTTCTGCTTTTCTCTTCCTACGCTGTCTCCGACAGTGGCTTGACAGGGGGGAAAAAATCATGGAAAAACAAAAAGAAAGAGGCGGAAGGGGACATGGCAGTGATGCTCCTCCCTCTCCCTCGGCTTTTACCCTGCGGAAGATCCACATGGGATCATACCTGGTTTCCAGCCCCAAAGGAGTATCCCAGGCACCTCCCAACACCTGCAGGACCATGTGCCACCAGCCTGAGGCAGCCCCAATTCAACCCGCCTGGAGCCAGGGAAGCTGGGCAGGATTTGCTCCCTCTTCCCTTTCCCTTCCCTTCCCGCCCCGTTCCCCTACGTACTGACTGCAGAGGCAGATGCCGACGACGAGGATGATGAGGGTGACGATGGCGACGATCAGGGAGATGATGACGATCTGGCCCTGGTCCCCTCGCAGGTAGAACAGATCCACCCTCTCGCAGCGAGCCCCGGTGTAGCCTCGCTCGCACCTGCCCCGCGGCACAGGGGAGGCACAGGGCGCTCCCAAAAGCTGCCACGGTGCCCGTGCCCTCCCTCACGCTGCTCTCCCAGGGAGGACGGGCACAGCATCCCAACCCCGTGCCGCCGTGTCCCCACCGGGGGTGACTTACACACAAGCCGGAGCCTGCTCGGCCACGAGGAAGCGGCACCTCCCTTTGACACAGTAGTGCTGGTATTCCTCCGGGCACCGGGAGAAGTGGCTCTGCCGCCGCAGCTGCGTCCCGTTCCCTGGGGGTGACAAGGACGAAGAACATCCCCAGAGGGGTGACAGCTCTGCCCAGAGGCAGCAGCATCCCTGAGCTGATGCATCCCCGCAGCAGCTCCGAGCCTGGCCGGCTGCAACCAGCCGGATCGGCACGGGTGTCCTTGGCCTCTCGGCCCGGGTGTCCTTGGCCTCTCGGCCCAGGGATGCCACACGGCTACGCTAGACAAAACACCGGCTCATCCGCCATCCTGGCCTGCTCCCCCGCTCCCTTCCAAGACCTCCGGCTCCCCCGAGCAGCCTCACACCACCCCCTTACCTGTGCATCCCTTGGCTGTGCCGCAGGTCAGCCCCTCCGGGCCGTGGCCGGCCGTGACGTTGGTGTCGGCGCCCACGCAGCTGAAGAACGCCAAACCTGGAGCCCAGCGGAGGCAGCTCAGAGGGGGAGCCCCAGCACCCCCACAGCCCCGCCACAGCGACGGGGGGGCCGCTGGCTCTGCAGCTGCGCCCACGGCCCCCCTGCGCTGGCAGCATCAGCGTTTCCCCGGGGCCGGGAGAAGGGAAAGCCGGTCCCCGCCTGCTGCCTCCACCCAGCAACGCCCCAGCACGGAGGTCTGGGAGCCAGCGTGGTGGGTTTTGGACCACACAGCCCTGCCAGCTGCTCCTCTGGCCAGGGAGGATGCAGGGAGGGATCCCCAGAGAGATCCGGAATCATGGAATCACTGATTGGTTTGGGCTGGAAGGACTCTAAAGTTCATCTCTTTCCAACCCTGCTGCCATGGGCAGGGACACCTTCCACTATCCCACGATGGTCCAAGTCCTGTCCAACTCGGCCTTGGACATTTGCAGGGATGAGGCAGCCACAGCTTCTCTGGATAATCTGTGCCAGGGCCTCCCCACCCTCGCAGGGAAGAATTCCTTCCCAATATCTAATCTAAACCTGCCCTTTGTCAGTATGAAGCCGTTCCCCTTTGTCCTGTCACTCCGTGCCCTTGTGACAAATCCCTCTGCGGTTCTCTTGGAGCCCTTTTAAGCACTGCAAGGTGCTCTGGGGCCTCCCTGGAGCCCCGCACAACCGGGGCCGGGAAAGGGGCCACCACGCTGTCCGTGGCCACGGGGTGAAACCGAGAGGCGGCCGAGCCCGGCACGTCAGAGCGGCGGTAACCGGATCGCTGGCATACCAGCACTGACTCAGCACGGCCCCGCTCCCCGCCCGGCCCTCCCCAGGGATTCACCCGCCGTGGTGGCACCCAGGGAGCGGGGACAGGTCCTGCCTGACGGGGCAGGGTGCTGGGTGGCTCCCGCGGAGGTGGCTCGCCGAGGCGGGGCTGTTGCCATCCCGAGCGGGCGCACTTTGAGGCTCCCCAGAGAGCGGAGAGTTTGCGCAGCCAAATCCTGGCGGCCTCGTCTCCTGCTCCCTGTTTCCTCATCCGGCCCTTCGGCACCTCGGAAACAGCGGCGGGAGCTGCCCGGCCGAGCCTCCGGAGTGCCCCCCATCCCGCAGCGGGGACATTCCCTGCACACGCGTCCCTGCCGGCTATATACAGCCACCAGCGCGCTAATGACGTGCTGCGGGTGGCAGCGCTCCGAGAGAGCCCGGCGGGGAGGAAAGGGAGCCCACCGCCCCACCCGGCCCAGCCGCAGGGTGGGAGCTGCCTGGCGGGAGCCAGGGATGAGCCATGGGGCGGCTGCAGCCCCACAGGGATCCAGCTGTGGGCGGCGTGGGCACGCGGCGGGACAGGGAGGGAGGCTGACTTCACTCCCGGTGACCGAGTTCACAGCTCGACATGGAAAGATCCCCACCAAGCCGAGCTCCCCGCCCTTATTGCAACCAGCTGCGGAGTTCTGGCATCCTCCGGGCTGGCAGCCCCTTGGCAGGACCGCCCTGGAGGCAGCGCCAGCCCCAAAGGGAGGGGGGCTGTGCCCACCCACGGCCGGATCGCGGCACCCAGAAGCTGCAGGTGCAAACGCCTTCATCTCTCTGATGCACGGGGAGACTGGCTCCACTATCTCGGGTTGCACCCTTTCCTGAGCAGCCAGAGATAACCCGGGAAACTATCCCAAGCACTGGATTATTTTGCTGTTAATACTCCCATGCTCTCCCAGGAAAGCCCAAACTGTAGGAGAGCAACCACCCAGGACAATGCCGTGGTCTGAGGGGACACACCAGCCCCAAAACAGGTCGGTTACCCTTGGTTCCCTCCTGCCAGCACAGGTTTGGCAGGTTTTGCCAAGTGCTGTCACCAGCCCTGCCAAAGGGCCAAACCCAAACTGCTCCCTGAGGAGAAAAAAGCTCCCCTGAAATCCCAGTGCAGGCACTCTCTGCCAGGGAGGGTCTCGGCTGTCCAACCTGTCTGTGGTTATTTCCCGGCAGCCATGAGCAGACACCTGTCTGCAGCTTCCTGCTGCCCAAAAACTTAGGAACTAACATGGGAATGAATGCTCACACACTTGCTGAATGGGTCCTGGCCCCCCTGCCCCCGGCATCCCACATTCCCGGCGCTGCCAAGGATGGCTATGGGAACTCAGGCACCGATGAGCAGTGTCCCATCAACAGGTGGTAAAAGCATCCCCGTCCTGCTCCAGGATCCAGCCAGGACATCCTGGCCCCCGTGCTGGCCCCAAGCGATCCAGGGATTCAGAGGCGGGGGGAGCACTGAATTGCAACGGTGGGGAGTTCCAGGATGGGACCTGGGGGCACACGGGGCAGCCCAGGGACAGGACTGGGTAAACACCAGGCTGGGCATAGAGGAAGGGCTGGGATGGGATTGTCCAGGGGGGCACAGGGAGTCACTGAGATGGGACTGGAGAAACACCAGGATGAACACTGGGATGGGACAGGGCCAGCCTCAGGATGGGGTGTAAGAGGGGGAAATACGCGGGTTCAGCAGAACGGGACCAGGGGAGCAGCAGGATGGGATGGGGGAGCACCAGGACAGGCAGCGGGGAGCACCGGGATGGGAGCGGGAGGCAGGTGCAGGATCACCAGTCTGGCCCGGGAAGCAGCGGGACCAGAGAGAGGACGGTGCCGGGACAGGGGGGTGACACAGGGCTGGGACAGTGGAGGTGACACCGTGCAGGGACGCGGAGCACCGCGCAGGAGCGGGAAGCACCGGGCCGGGACAGGGAGGAACACCCTGCCAGCCCCTGGGTATCCCGGGACCGGGCAGGTGGCGGGGCAGGGGGACGCCCGTGCTTACCGGAGGCGAGGGCCAGGCAGAGCANCCTCCTCCAGCTGCGCGGCTCCCACCCCGCCGGAGCCATCCCTTGGCGGTCTGGCGGTGCCCCCGCGGCGTGTCCCCTCCCGCGTGTCCCACCCACGCGTGTCCCACCTCGCACCAGCCGCACCTGGCCTCGTCCTGCCAGGAGGCCTCAAGCAGATGGCTCACCCCAGATCCCTGGGGATTTGGGCAGCGAGAGGGGTTCCTGCCATCACGGGTTCCAAGCAGGGCTCCGGGGATCCCCTCTCCAGGGGGACACAGGGCGTGCACCCAAGTCCAGCCTCACCTCCCCGCAGCTTTTCCCCCTGGCCAGCCCGTTGTGAAAAGCGATTTGTTCATAGCGAGCGGCTATAAAACACCCTCCCAAGGGCCTCGGCAGGGAATGACGGCAGCTCCAAATTATTCTGCAAGGAGCTGTGCCTTCGCAAAATACACCTCGGGGTGTATTTTTTGCCTCGGGGTGTGTTGGGAAGATGTTCCTGGTCCCCTGAGTGACATCTTGAGGAACAGAAGAGACTCGCAGGGGTGAAGACGTCCCCCAGACGCCGGCATGTCCCCTCCTGCCACCCGGGGTTGCTCGGTAGGGATGCTTCGCCATGGGCTGGCGCTGTCCTGGCTCCGAGCAGAGCACGAGAGGTTGTCCCGGCAGAGAGGGGCGCGGGCGGGGAGCGCCGGGGGAGCTGCTCCCGGCCCCGCGGCGCTACGGGCGCGAAAGAAGGTGGAAATGAAAGACTGGAAAGAACGGGTGACCTCAAATCGCAAGCTGGCAGCTTTTAATGCAAGCGCTGGCAGCCACCCAGCCATGCCATTTGGCCGCTGGCCAGGGGGTGAGCAAGCTCCCTTAGCCCTGGCCAGCCAAAAATTCCTGCTGCAAGCTCCGGCACACCGGTACCGCCGGCCCCTCGGCTCACGGCCACCCCGGCCCCCTGCCAGCGGCCCCCCAAAAACAGGCGAAGTGTCATCAACCACAAGGATGGTGCCAAAGCTCTGCTGGAGGCTTGGGCAAGACCAGCGAAACTGGCAGCTGGCACCCGGATGTGGCACAGGGCCACCCAAGAGGAGCTGGCTTCATCCCGGCGGGGTGGGCAAGGGCAGGGAGCAGGCAAAAAAAAAAAAAAAATCCTCGTGCCCACCAAAAGAAAAGTTTTCCTCCAGCATCCTTCATATCTGGATAAAACTGGTGTGGGAAAGCATTTTAAAGAGATTTTAAAAGAGCTGGAGCCTCAGGGCAGATGTCACCAGAGGCAATGGTTTCCAGTCTCCAGTAGCAGTGGGAAAGCGCTGGCGAAAGTTATCCCCAAAAAAGGATCTCTGCCTGGCCGTGTCCCCTGCCCTGACACCTCCCGCGCTGGGAGGACCGGACGGAGGTGACCAGCAGGTGGCAGCTGGAGCCCAAGGCTGGTGGCCCTCATGGGTGCTCCGGGCTTCCCGCAGGGTGCCCTTGGCACCCCAACACGCGTTCGCACCGAAGGCCACGGCGAGGAGCAGCGGCCGTGCCCAGCCCCGCCAAAAACTCCTGCCCACGGAAGCGCGCAGCACCATCAACCGCAGCAAACAGGATGCGAGATGGGAAGAGGGAGATTATCACCCCGTTCCCACGGCACCGAGCTCCCGCAGCAATAACAGCATTATTTTCCCTCCTCCCAAGCAGAGGAAAGGTTTCAAGGAGAGCTGGGATGCTGATATCGCCCGGCACCCGTCTGCCGCAGGAATGCCAGCTGACTTGGATTTTGTGTCCTGCTGTTTTAGGCCCAGAGCCAGGATCCATCCTGAGAAAATGCCACACAATACAACGGAATGGAGGGCTGAGTAACCCCGGTTAAAGACAGCTCGGCCACAGCCTGGGCTCCGTAAATCCTCTTCCCCGGTGAGCATGCGAAAGCCTGGAGAGGATGAGTTCAGCCTGAAAATATTTCACCTACAGCACAGCTCTTCCCAGAAGGAAAGAGGTAAAAAAATGGTCCTTGTACCTCCTGCTGTGCCACAGGTGTCTGTCTCCTGGCTGGGTCCTTTGGGCACTGGGAGCTGCATTTTGGGAGCTGTTTGTGCCGTGGAAAGGCAGGACCCTGACTGCCTGGCTCTGGCCTGGCTCCTCTTGCTTCACGTACCTGGGTTGTCCCCCATCACAGGTACCAGATCCCCTCCATGCAGCAGCCAAGGGGATCCCCAGGGAGGTCCAGAATCGCGGAATCACAGGACGGGTGCTATTGGAAGGGACCATAAAGTTCTTTTTGTTCCAACCCTGCTGCCACGGTCAGGGACACCTTCCACTAGCCCAGGTTGCTCCGAGCCTTTTCCAACGTGTCCTTGAACACTTCCAGGGATAGGGCAACCACAGCTTCTCCGAACAACCTGCACCAGGATATCACTGTTATATTCAGGCAGGAGCTGGCATGGCCCTGGGGACGAAGAGGGACCAGCGGCAGTGACACAGAGCGGGTGTCACCTGCTGGTACAAGAGCACCCCACGCCTGGTCCTCAGTGCGTGCGATGCCCACTGGCAGCGTGCGGCGCTCAGCATCCAGTCCCAGTGCCTCATCCCAGGACAGACGGACTGCTCCCGCCGTCCCGTCCCAGTGCCCGCCCCCAGCACGGTCAGTCCCTGGCACCCGGTGCCCGTGCCCCGCACCCCCTGCCCGCATCCCCGGCGGTGCCGGTCCCGCATTCCCGCCGCGGTGCCCGGGGCCGGCAGGTGCCG
>VXAX01003787.1:905513-931709 GCA_013399835.1 Leptocoma aspasia
TATATATATATATCACTTGGGAGGAAACACAAAGCACGATTTAAATACGCTTCAAGCTCATTCCTCCGGACTAAATGACAGCAAGGACGTCACTGGCCAGGAGTAAAATAAGTCTGGGCTTTGCCTGGCCACGTAATGAAATAACAGCGTCTCGCACAAGGAAGTTTTTATCCTGTTATTACTCCTTACCCTGGATGTAAATTGAAACCTGCTTTGCTTTCCTGACGTGCTGCCCAGCCCCAAGCCCGCTCTCCCCTTCAGCCATTCCCCCTGTGCCCCAGCTGAGACATTTTTAAGTACCTTTTAGAAGCAGCTCTTGGCTTTTAAGGTTTGGAGTGCTTCTGCGTGGAGGCTCTGGGGTGGGAGAGCTGCTTTTTGGGCCCTCGAAGCCTCATGGGCTGTTTTAAGCTGCCATTAAGGAGACAAATCTTCAAGCACTCTGCTCCCCCATGAGCTGAAGGACAGGGGGGTTTGGTAATCATTCTCTTTCCCAGCCCAAATGAGCAATCAGCCTCTAATACCAGAAGATGCTCTAAAATTCCTCTGCCGAGCCCAGGTGCTTCCCCCTCTGGGAGGGGCTGGAATGGGGCTGATGCATGCTGGAAGCTGCACCTAGAAGCACTAATTAGCAGCCAGCCAGGAAAATTATGGAACTGGGGAGTTGTCACCTGGGCAGAATTGCTTCTTGCAAAATTCCTGGCTGGCTCCAGAGCCATATCCAAGATATGTGCCTGGGAAAAAGTACTGTGGGGTGTCCCAAGCAGGCAGGTCCATCTGCCAGGTGCCAGCCCAAGGAGACAACAAAGAGCATCCCCTCCCATGGGATCCCTTATTCCCCTTCCCCAGGGAAATCAGTACAGCATAGCACCTGTTGGCATGTTTCAAGAATATGACTTGAAACACTTAATGTGTTTCTTATTTAAACAAGCAAGACATCATTTTAGGAAGAGCTGGTGCTGTCAGCTACTCCTTTCCACCTCAGGTCCTCATCAGATACCTCTGGCTGTACAGGCTGATCACTAGCCAGAGGGTGTTTTGTCACTCTCAGGAGGAAAAAAAAAAACCTAAAAATTCCTCTTCAACTTCTTTTCTGCTATGATTTCATCTTAGCATCAGGATAAAGGGCTTTGTGAGATGAACAACTAAGCAATTCTTAGCTCTGGGGGGGAAACACCACCTTTTCTTTGGGTGGAGTGTGGGTCTGCTGTGCCCCCAAAAGTCCTCACCTCTGGGTTTGGATCACGGTGCCTGGGAAGAACTTGGACACCCACCCCAGGCGAGGAAGGAGGGACTGTGCAGCATGAGGGGAGCCATGTGAATTTGAAAAGCTATTTTCAGCTGGGAAGAGCAGAGACTCCAGGGTGCTGGAGCTTTCCTCCTTCTTCCTCCAGGGGTGTCTGCCTGCAACAGCATTCCTCAGGGTCTGGGGAGTGTGCAAGAGCGAGCCAGGTCTCAGGGTTGGGACAGGGGCTGGAGATGGTGAGGGACACGTGGACACAGCACACGGATTTCTCCTGTGCAGCTGTTTCTTTGAGCTGCAGAAAGCTTCAGAGCAATTAGAGCTCAACCACTTAACGACCATGCAGCAGAATAAAACTAATCATGCAGGAAGCCAGCTCGGCTTGCCAGTAAATCAGAGCAACTGCAGATTTATTTGATCTGATGGCCTTGGCTTCTTCTCACGGGCAGGGAATAGCTTTGCCTTTTACCTGTTGGTGTTTCTGGCCTCTGGTTTTCTCTTGGTTTCTTCCTCGTCTCAGAACTGCTTTCGTACCACGGCCAGCAGATCCTGGCACTGAAAACAGAGGAGATAGAGCAGGAAAGAGCGGAGCAGCACATCAGCCAGGGGTGCTGCTGCTAGCACTGGGGGTCACCAGCACCCACATGCAGTGCTGGAGCTTTGTTGCACACCTCAAGCTAGAGATGTCCCCAGGAGTCACCATTTCCCATCACTAATCCAGCTGGGTGGCACGAAAATCTCGGTGAGCGTGAGGCACAGCTTAGAGCCTGCAGAACTGCTCCCAGACCTCCCCATCATCCGTATTCCTTGGGGATAACGAGGCAAGAGTCCACAACAGTGCCCCAGAAGAAGAAAGACACAAGTTAAAGGCCCAAACCAGCCACGTTCCTTCCCCCACATCAGTACAGAGCTCAACCACAACCCCTGTGCACTGCAGATGGGGCCTCCAGCCAGCCAGAAGTGAACATGCCCAAGTCCCAAACTGCATGGTGACAGGGAAGGTGAGGCAGTACCGGGCTGAACAGCTGGAAAAACTCGTTGAACCCAAAGCAAAAACCAGTTTGGCTTAGGCCTAGCTACTTTGAGGAGAGCTTTTGCCATCCGCAGCCAGATGCTGCTGGTTTTATAGCAAAGAGATACAATGAAAATTGTACCTAAGCATTAACAAGGCGGAGGGGAACTACCAAAAACCAGCACAAGTTGTGGGAATCCCCAGCCACAGAAACCAAAGCTGAGCCAACAAGGCCACGAGCAGGAAATCTTTACTTATATTTAAATATAGATTGTTTTATTGCTCTGCATCACTTAACCTGGTTGTAAACCAAGGCACGCTCAGGGGACTCAGGGCTGTTCTGTCATCAGCTTTTGGTGAGGAGCAGCAGGACTGGCAAAAAGTCTTTTTTTGCTCACTCTTGTGATTCAAGACTGAGGTTTCTGCACAGTTTTGCTTTAAAGAGTAGTGATACTTACGTACGGTCTTGGTTACTTGTGGTTTTTGGGTGTTTGCCAGCTGCTAAACTGGCATAGAAAGTGGTACCCAAGCTGGCTGCCCAAGCACAGTATGTTGTGTGTGTCCAGCAGCTCTCCTTGTTTTTCTGCTGTTGTTATATTTCTTGTTCAGAGCAGGTGGCGAGATTCCTTGTGCGAGAACAGTCAGGATCTTCTGCTGGCAGGCAGAACAAATAACACCCGTGTTATGGAAACTTTCATTATCCCTTTGGCCTTGGCTGCTGGAGGAGCATCCCTGGCTGCAGCTGGGGCTTGGGTGCTGCAGTTAATTTGGGCTGAGAGCAGGCATGTGGGTTGGGTCATGTGGCTCTCCTGTGGCTGTGTCAGAGGCGATGAGCTCTGAAGTGAAGCTTGCTGAAAGCTCTATCTCTGCCTTATCAGTAGATGTTTGTTTGCTGTGGCGTGGCTGCTCCGGTCTGATGTCATTCACTCGGGCTGGAGATGTTCTCTGGTGGCTTTTATGCTGCCTTTCAGCTGGCAGCACAATTTAGGATTTGCTGCAATGGCTTTTGGCGTGCCTGGGAAGTGCATTCTGGAGAGGCTGCCAGCCTAGGTCGAGCAGCTCTTTCCCAAGAGGAGCACGAGCATTGCTCAGCTCCTGCCAGGGCAAGACCTGCCCCTCTGTGTGGCTTCCAGGAGCCAGGAGAGCATCGTGGCAGCAGGAGAGAGAGATAATTCATCAGGCTCATTCCTTAGGTTAGTATGTGATTAGGGCTAATATTCCCCAAGAGCAGGATATTTGAATGACACAGCTTTGGGCTCTCCTTTCCTTGGTTGTTTTCTGTATTCCTAGTGACAAAAATCTAGGAAAAGGACTTTCCAAAGCTCCCGTGGGGCTCTGGAGTGTGACACTACTGCTTTCCTAGGCATTACCTCATCCTGGCAAACCCCTGCCTAGCTCTGTGCTGGATTCCAGCAGGGTGGTCAACTGCCCTAAGTGATTTAGATCAGCAAGTTCCTCAGGGCTGAGCTATGCTCGGCACCCTCTGGGAGCTAACATCCCTCAGTTCCTCTGACAGTCCCTGGTCAAGGTGATTTTAGCTTTTCAAGTCACGTGGTCCTGTGTGAAGTGTGGTAGCCGTCTGTTTTGTCCCTTTTTCCAGGGCACTGCTCTGCTTCCTGCTCCCAGCAGCTCCTGCAGACCAGGTGTTGGGGAAACAAAGGAAAGCTCTGCTTGGCTTTTGTTTTCCTTTTGCTTTTCTCCTCCAGATGCATTGGTAAGAGGACAGCATTTGCAGACAAACTGGACATCACCCATCTGTGGGACAGGCTGCCCACGGGCTGGGTGCAGGGATACGGATGGGGACATGTGGAGGGACATCCTAACTCCACCCAGAAGCAGCCTGTGCTGCCTCTAGGATCACGGCAGGGTTATCTCCTCTGGGTGAGACCCCGAGGGCAGTGGCTGGGTCCCAGATCCCCGATGGAGCTGGAGGAGGAAGTGGACAGCACAGCACGGGCACGGCAGGGGTTGGTCACAGGGAGAGGCAGGGAAGAGCAGGGCTGAGCTGAGCAGTGCCTTCATTGCTCTCCTGGGAAGAGCCCCTGTGACTTGTGACCTCCTTGGCCGGGAGTGCTCAGCCAGCAGCCAAAGATTGTTCCTGCCTCCAGTTCTGGCTCAGCCTCCGAATTTATACCCCCTCGATGTTATCGGAAAGTTCCTGTCTCATCCAGGCTAGCAGCACTGCCAGCTTCCCGAGCTCCTGTCTGGTTTGCCTCCAAAGTTCAGGCAGATCGTGGGAGCTCTGCTGACCCCAAGCACTTTGGGACATCAGGGTGGCTTTGGAGAGAGGTGGAAAGCTGCCTGTGTCTCTGAGAGGCTGGGAACATCTGCCTTTACAGAGGTAACAAACTTCTGAGATCCTGGGAGGATCCTGCTATGCTTGACGGGCTTGTCGGGCTGCAGAGGCTGTCTGATACCTGCTGGAGAAATCTGAAAGGTCCAGGTGTGTTGAGGCAAGGATTGTTGAAATACAGATGGATTCTGAACCTCGGTGTGAAGGATCCTTGGTCCAGGCCTCCCTGCTGCTGTGGCATTAACCAGATTCCGGCTTGTCATTCCTCTCCTCCTCCCTGTCCTATAGTTTGTGTCCTCAGCTTGAGGGGAGTGAAAGCTCAGAGCCATCCCCAAGTGCTTGTCCTCAGGAGAGAAGAGCAGCCATGGCCTCAGTCCTACCTCCAAGACCCCTTTGCTTGGGAAATGGGGTCCTTCACGTGGGTATCCACAGAACCAAAAAAATAAATTTTGGCTGGATTAATGAGCCCCATCTCACCAGTGCCAGATCCCACTGTTTCTACACACAGGCACTGAATGTTTCTGTCCTCCCCACTCATGATTAGTTCATTGCAGCTGGAGTGAGTTCCTGCTCTTCCCAGTGCTGGGCTTGGGCTGCTCTGGGGGTGTGAATAACGAATACATGGAGCAAAAATGCCTCCCGATGTCATGCAGCGTTGGCACGCTCTTCCCTCATCCCAACCACGCTGAGGCAGCCGGTGCTGGACCAGTGCTGAGTTCAGCCCAAGAAAGGGGGGAAAAAGCCCCAGCAGTCAGCTGGTGGGGACAGAGGGAGAAATGACTCATCTTCATGCTAAGAAATGGAGACAAATGAATGAATGCACAAGGAAATGGGGGGAGAGGAGAAAGAGGCGTCTTGTGTTATCATTCCCAGCTGCACAGTGGCTGCTGTGAGGAGGAGCTTCTTCCCCTGCTCCTGGGAGGAGATGCTGGGAAGATGGAGGGGGTGATTTGGGATGGGGGTATCCCAAACTGGGGGGAAAACGGGGCTGATTTATGCCAGGACAACTGGTCTGGTTTAAACCTCACCTCTAGGTACACAGCCGAATTTCCCCTCTCTTTATTTTAGATGGCTCTCACCATTTAAAAGCTTATTTTCAACTTAATTCCCAAGCCTTCCAGTGCCCTCCCAAACACCAGCTTGGCCCAAGGATTGCCCTGTCGTTAACTTTTCTTTGTCTCCCTCCTAGGACTGGGCGATGACTCCCCAGAATCACCCCTGATCCCCATCCACCCCCCCTTCCTCTGGGGGGGTGTCCCAGTGAAACCAGACTCCGGGGATGCCGATGTCCCCACACCAGCTCCAGGCCAGCCCTCGTTGCCCTTGTCCACGGGACCTTCTGGAGCTGGGATGTCCTCCAGGTTCCTGGAGGGGGATGGCCACAATGCCACCACCCCTGTGGCAGCACTGTCGCCTGCTCCTGTCTCCATCACCGTGGGACCCATGGCCACAACAGACGGTCCCTCTGCGCCCTCCAGCCCCAGCTCGGTGCCACCCACCTCGGAGACAGCCCCAGCTCTCCGGACAGCAAACACTGCCAGCCTGGCAAGAAGCACCACGGATTTGGGGGCAGCTTCCAGCCCCACAGGCACGGCTGTGCCATCACCTCCCTCTTCCCTTCCCACCAGTGACCCCCACTCACCTCCAGGGGTGGGCTTGTCCCCGACACCTGTCCTCGTGAGCCCTGGCGCCACCCAGCCACCACTGCTGACCAAGGACGTCCCTTCCCTGGGGACACTGGCCATGGCATCGAGCCTGGCCATGGAGCCAACATCCCCCCCAGTGACTGTGATGAGCCCCACGGAAGCCGAGGCCACGGCCTCTGAGAAAACCACCGGAGTCACCATGGAGGAGGTCCCGCGTGCCCTGAGTGCAGGTGAGCTCCTCTGCTCCCCATGTGCATACAGAGATAAAATGTCAGCCTCAGGGTGCTCAGATAGGAGGGGCAGACCCCTAAATTGGAAGGGAAGAGGTGGTCAGCTTCCTGAGAGCATCATTCTGCAAAATTCCTGGAGGAGCCTGTGTCATCTGATCCGCTGGCAGAGACTGGGAATGGTAGATAACAAATCTCGGTTGCCTGGAGATGTGAATAAAATCCTCAGTTCTAAATTTGACTTGAAACACTTAAGGATGAGAGGAAATAAATGGCTGGATGGTGGGTGCAGCCTGAGTTAGGGGGATGCGGGTTTAAATTTTCCCTCCTGGAGACCTCAGGAAGCTGGCATGAGCTTCTCCCTGTCCCCTTGTGCAAACACGGGTACCTTAAAAGTGCTCCATATGGCTGGAAAAGGGGAGATCTGGAGCATGTTCTAGACTTGGCTCAGCACTGAGTGCTGCCTGGTGCTGGGAGGAGCATCAGAGAGAGTCCATAGTGCCCAAGCAAAGCCCAGCTGTGTTTCATCCTACATATACCTGCTCTGCATCTATGGGAAGGGGATCACTGCAAAAATAGAGAGAAGCCCAGCATCCTCTTTGGGAAGCAGTGAGGGAATATTCCCCCCGTCAGAGATGGCTGGCGTGGGTGAACTGGGAGCAGCTGGGGTGTGGGATGCGTGCCATGGAGCTGGGACTCGGGGGGCTGAACACCTTTCTGGTGCTCCACCCACAGGGAGCATTGTGGCCATAACTGTGACGGTCATCGTGGTGGTGGTGCTGGTGTTCGGGGCAGCTGCGTACCTCAAGATCAGGTAAGGCCGGTTTTGGGGTGGCCCACCCTCCCTGAGGCTCCCTGCAGCCCCTCTCACCATCACCAGGATGATGCCAAGTCCCAGGAAGACGCTGTCCCCAAGTGTGTCAGGGCAACGTGCAGCCTCTGGTGCCAGCACGGCTCCGTTTCTCACCGCTCCTGTACTGGAAAGCAGGGTTTCCATCCCTCATTTTGCAATAGCCTCGCTCAAATGCCAGGGATGCTGCTCAGCATAGCCATAACCAGTAATTATCCTCTGGGAAAGCTGCTGCCGTGGGTCTCGCTGTCACTGGGACAATGAACAGCAGCAGAGCCCAGTGCTGAGCATCCCTAATGAGGCTTTGCTGACAGCTGAGATGAGCAAAGGTCTTGCTTTAATTCCCTGCCCTGTCCAGGCTCATTCAACGGGGGCAAAATTCAGCCTGGGCTTCTCCTCACTTCTCCTGGTCCTTCCTCTTAAAATATCCCAAAGCTTGACCTAGGGAGCCCTTGCATTAATATTTCTTCATCCCATGGCTAAATAACTAATAAATCTTAAAGTAACCGGTTTGCTTTCCCTGGCAGGCACTCCTCCTACGGAAGGCTTTTGGATGACCACGACTACGGCTCCTGGGGCAACTACAACAACCCTCTTTATGATGATTCCTAGCAGGGATGAAGAAAAAACCCCATAAACCCTTAATTTATAAGCGCTTCTGCAGCAGAGCATCCGCTGTCGAGGAGATGCCGGGCACGGAGCCCCTGCCTCAGGCAGGATTACCGCGGGTCTGGTGGATGGCAGGAACTGGAGGGCGGGTGTGCAGTGCCGACAATAAACCTGAATTTTGGCCTTTGAGCAGGAAACCAGGTCCTGGGGCAGGTCAGCCACTTGCTGTAGACAAGAGAACCCAAATTCCCCAGGGGGAAGGGCTAGGGAGGTCAAGGGAGAGCATGGAAGTTCAGCCAGTGCTGTGGCATCCTTTGAAATGCTGCTGCTCTGTGATTTGGGGGGCAGTGGGGGGCTGCTGAGCCAGAGCCAGCAGTGTGCCAGGGTCTCCTGTGCTTTCACATGTCCCTTTCCCTAAAATCACTTCCCTGTGTTGCCCTGCTATGAAATCCTTCGCCTCGTCTCCCCAGGAACCATGAACAGTTATGGGGCTGCTCAGTCACTGCTCCCTTTCTATTCCTGCAGGTGCTTCCATGCAGAAGTTCCTAATTTAACTTTTTCCATTTAAATGTGAGGGTTTTGGTCCCAAAAGCAGCCCAGGAGCCCATGGGAAGATGCACTGACCATTCATTTCACACAGGTGGCTGCTTGCTCCACAGCTTTGTTTCCATTCCTTAAAAAACTTGGCTGCTAAAATACAGCAGAGTGTTCTTTTAATCCCCAATTTGTGTTCAGCTTTTAGTGTGGGAAGGCTGGGGGTGGCTGATGGCAGAGCTGGTCTGGGAAGGGGATGCTCAGCCACTTCTCCCTCTGGCTAAATTGCCTGGCAGTGGAAAGCAAAGCCCTCAGTCCACGTGACCTTAAGAAGTAAACCAGCATTAAAGGGTGCTGCAAACTTTTGGGGTGTCCCAGTACAGGTGGTGCAGGCTTGGGAACAGGCTCTGCTGTTCACCCTGCCTCCTAGATGGAGCATCCCTGGAAACACCAAAGCTTGGGGCGTTTCCATGATTGCTTCCTGCGAGAGATGCTTCATCTCCGGATTTCCATCAAGTGAGTGTAATGAATGCAGCACCACAACGGGCACCTGGAAAGGTCAGGAGAAATGAGGGCAGCTCTGCTTCCCAAAAGGAAGTGCAATCATTGCACATTTTCCTTGTCCTCCTGAGCCTTTTTCAGCCTGCTCAGTTCCTCAAGCTCTTTTTAGTTCAAACTTGGTGAAAACAATAAAATAAATCTGTGGATGGTTGTTGCACCTCCCAACCACAGCCAGCCTGGAAAACTGTTGGGAGTGGGAGCATACACAGGGAAGCACAGGCTCTGAAGATGCTTAGGATGAGCAAAATTCCTTTTCACCTTTTTGGCACCCAAGAAGCAGCAAATTAGGCTACCTTGGCAAAGAAAAACCACAAACTGAGTTTAAAAACCACCACCCTTCTTCTCTGGAAATAAATTGGGTGTTGTGCTGCTGTGCTAAACTGAGGGAATAAAGGGAGAGGAAAAGCCATCACCTTCACTTAAAAGTATATAATTCCAAGGGAATAAATTCCTCTTTCATGAAGGAGGACGGAAATGGGGTGTCAGTTTCCCTGCTCAACCCTGGGCCTGGATCCTCAAAAGGAACGACTCTCTCCTGCCTACAATGCAAGGAAGAAGCTGTACGTATTTCTAGGGATATCCCGGGGTGAAAACAGATTCCTTACTTCTCTGGGATCAGACCCAGTGCAGCTGCCCAGTGACATGGATGATATGGACATGGACGATGTGTTTCCATCTGCAGGACTGTTTACCAGCACCAGCCAAGGCACAGGGCAGCCTAGGGAATAACAGATGCGTTTGCCAAGTGGAAAGAGCATTTTATTTTGGGTGGTAATGCCCTCAGAGGGAGGACGCCTGTGTTCCAGGCAATGGCTTCCAACACCCATCTCACATTCCCACCTCAGACCCTCGTGCTTATCGAGGGGTTTCTGTCCCACAGGAGTACAGCAGGAGAAAAGGGGGGAAACCAACCAGGACATGCCCTTAAAAAGGCCTTTTTCCTTCTCTTCTAAAAACCAATGGAGTTAACCCTGCTACCAACCTATTCGCAAAACCAGCAAACTCCCATTTTTCCCAAAGGCTCCCACGACTCTGGCTCAATTCCACCTCCTCCCAGCTCCCTTGCCTCCCTCCCCCCACCCCCCTTTGGCTCCGTTTCATCTCAGAGATATTTTATTTATATAGGGAAAAAAAAATAGCTCGCATAGCTCCGTGCGGAACATCCCATTCCCTGAGCCCGCGGGCAGCGGCGCCAGGGATGACGCGATCCCGCTCCGGCTCTCCCGCCTTGCCCTCGCCACAGAGCCGCCGGCTGCTTTATCACCGCTTCCAGACTCCCTCTGGCCTCCCTAATTATGCCCTTGTTGGGCTCATTTGTGAATATTCCCATGTATCACCCACGTTTCCAAGCGCCATCCCCTCAGACTCCTGGTGGAGTTCCCGGAGGGAGTAGCAGTGAGTAGCTCCCGGCTGCAGCCTCCTGGCTGCTTCTTGGGCACAGGAACCGGTTGAGGTGTCAGAACCCAACTCCAGCCGGGAGCATGAAGGAGCAAATCCAAGGATTTCCAGCGCAGAGGTCCCAGCACACCCCTGGGCTGAGCTTGGATCTGCAGAGACAGAAGCTCGGCTGCCCCTCTGAGCTATAAATAGCACAACACGAGGAGCCTCTCCCTCACTGCGTTCCTTCCAGCTGGAAATTTAAAAGCAGATGCTTTCCCTGAGGCCGGGCAGGGACAAGACATCAGCCCCAGCACCGGGAAAGCCACAGGAGGGGGCTGCTGAACCGGAGGTTTGGCCCAGAACACCCCGACTTCCACCCCAAATGGCATTATTGGAGCAAGCCAAAACCACACCAGGGGCATCAAACCAGCCCAAAATTGGAGATCCCCACTCCCCACAGCTCCTGAGCCATTGTCCTGCACGTTCCCATGGGATGGAGGGCTCAGCTGAGCCCCCCAGCCCTGCATTGTTCCACTCGCTGCCATGCCGAGTCCCTCTCCCGAGCTCCGCAGACCTCGGCAGGCCCTGGCTTTATTAATAGCTCCTTGTGTGACCCTGTGTGCGCTCCCTGCGCCTGCTGGAACTCCACTTCTTTCCCACAAAGCAGCAATAATCCCATCTGCTCCTGATTCTGGCCTGGACGGGTGAGCAAGGCAGGATTCCGGGTGCCAGGGAGTGCAGGAGCTTCCCAACAGCTCCCGTAGCCAGTGGGCAAGCTCTGGCCAAGGCAGCTGCTGCTTCCATCCCAGGATCCTCTCAGAGTCCTGATCCGAGCATCCTCCCCGCTCCCATCAGCTGCATCTCCATGGACAGGGCAGCAAAGCCCTGCCATCCCATAAAGCAGCTCCTCCTTGCCTGTCTTTATCCCCTCCATTGTCCTTCATCCCCTGAAAATGCCATTCCTTTTCCTGCAGTGCCATTTATTCCCTGGCAAAGGGAGGCAAGGGCTCAGTGCCAAGACAAACACACCAAACAGTGGTTCAGCATTCCCTCAGCACCCACATTCTCCTGTGCACTTTCCAGAGGCAAACACCAAAAACAGAAGAGCAAAAGGTCAAAACCACCTGGATCCCACACCATGAATCATTTTCCTTCCCAACACCAAAGTTCAGCAGGAACTGCTATTCCAAAGCTCAGCTCAACTAAGGGTTTTCCTTCAGCCTCCTCTTGTGGTTGGAACCCAAGCAAGAATATCTCCAATAACTGGAATTAAATTAGCTTCCCATTTAACAGCAAACCTGCTTGGTTGTGGACTTGACCAGCACAGTTTTACCATTAGCAACACACTCCAAGGCTACTTGGCCAGAGTTTTCTGGGATGACAACTCCCACAGGCTGATGGAGCCCCACTGGCACTTCCAGGCTTACCTGGGAGCAGGTCCCCATCCAGGGAAGGAGGTGGAGTCACCGGGTGCCAACCAAAGCAGCAGGGAGTCTGGCTTGTACCACAAAAAAATATGAAAACGCAGAACTTTTAAAAAATAAGCACTTATTCCTAACAGTGTCTCAGGCCTCACACTTCTCCACATCCCACCATTTTCCAGCACTGAATCATGGTTTAAACTCAGCTGGGAATTTCCAGGGAGTACGTGTGTGAAAGAAGAGCACAGCACGCACCGCGTCATTTGTTTATTTTAATAGAGACCTTATTTTACATTTATTTATAGCAGTGAGAAAAGTGCTCCAGAAAAAGATATCCCAGTCAAGGCAAACTATAATAGCTATCATCAAAATCCTAAATTTTCCATACAGAAATGGGCACTGTTGGATTAAGAAAAGCTCATTTTACAAGAGAACAAGTTAAAAATGAGTAGTTGCAACCGGAAGAGTAGCTGACCCCTCTTTGTATCTTATTACTGTAAAGTATCTGCATGTGAAATTCACAGAAATCAAGGACTTTCTGCAATATTGAAGACTGCAAAACACCTCAGGCAGGACGTTACATGAAGAAGGGTGGCGTTGGGGTTTTTATTTCTTTTAAAAGGCAGTCGTTCACCCCCCCAATTCTCTCCCCCTCAGTGAAGTTCTACCACTAACAAACGCCAGAATCACAGAAAATTGGTCCCTGCACTACTGGAGTGCCTCTGGACTGCTGTTATTTCAGTCAACATCTCAGACTCAGCCTGATGTGAAGGATGTGCTTCACTTTAACCAGCAAAATTGAGCTATGTATGTGTCTAAAACGCCACGCCACCCCGGCCTTTGCCAGTAAACAGTGCAAAATGAGGAAGAAATGGGGAAAAAAGTGACTGCGGCTCGCAGAGGAATCTGAGCAGAGGGACGGCAGCGAGTCAGGATGGGTGTCCAGGGGAAAAAGGGGCTTTGCACCTGGATTTTCCAGCTGTTCATCCCAGCAGGCAGGGCAATTCCCCTGTTCCGAGGGAATTCTGCACACACAGGTGACAGCGCACGAAGGCAGCCAAGGATGCCACTGCTGCCCGCTGTCCCTGTGCAGCGCTGGCTGACGTGGCCCCGGCACACGCGTCATTCCCAGGGAACACCAGGTGCTTGCACACAGCCCTGTGGATGCTGGTGCTAGCCGAAAAGGCCTCTCAAAGCGACCCATTTTCCCCAGCAGCCGCACTTCCACCTCCCTTCCCCTCCAGCTGCCCCAAACCTCCTCCTGCTGCTGCCTCAGCTGCTCATCGCATCTCCTGGTGCTGCTCTTCCCATCTGCCTCCTCCCTGACACAGTAAAGGACTCCTTGGACTTGTAATACCGGGGTTTTTACTGACAAGAGTTGCTTTGTTTGCGAAACAGTCTCTCCCACAGCCCAGCGCTCTCCGTCCGGCCGAACGCCGCGCGTATCCCGGTCACTGCTCCTCCAAGGACAGCCGGCACCGCCCATCCTGGGCCGTGTTGTACGACTCACAGCTCTGGCACTTCATGCCCAGGAGGTGGAACTGCACCGTGGAGCGGGCATTGCAGTCGTTGCAAAGGATCTGCAGGCACACAGGGAAAGGAGGGAGAGGCTGTAGCACCAGCAGTGTGTGTATATAAACAGGAATGATCAACACCCCAAGCCTACACGTGACTTTTCCACATCATTCCCCAGCCCTTGGTCTGACTTGTGATCCAGCACACGTCCCCAGTGCCCTCTACTGCCAGTAACTCCAAAGCACAGCTGCACGAAAACCAGGCAAGGGTGCAAGGCTGCCCTCTTACCTCCACCATCATGTTCTGGTACTCCGTGGGCATGGGAGTCTGTGCCACTTCGTTGTCCAGCTGGCGCCAGTACCTGGTCATGTCCAATGCCGAGTGCATGCACAAAGGACACCTGTAGCCTCTGGCAGAAAGAGGAGGAAACGTCTAAGTCGGAAGATGAAGTGAAGCCATGAAACAAGTCCATTCGTAGGGACACGTTTCACGTTGTACCAGGCAAACAAGCACCACAAAGCAGCAACTTCTTGCAAACAGCACTGGAAATTAAATGCCCTTTTATCCCTTTAAGTTAGCCCTTCATCTCTTTAGGAGCTGTCTTTAAGTTAGTTGGTGTGGAGACCCTGAGAGGCATTCCCTGGGTTAGGGAGACACAAGAAGCTTCTCTCATAAGATACTCAGTTCTGTTTAACCCCATGTGTTCCCTTCCCTTGTTCCTGTTCCACTCAGCCACTCCCCACTTTTCCCCTCACCTTTAGACTGCCCCAATGCCTTGAGTTAGCCCTGGCCTCTTGATAGAAAACCCTGGTCTCCCGATGAGCGGGGGGCTTTTGGACTCTGAACATCTGGCCATGTGGCTGAATTAAACATCTGTGGATGCCTTGCAAAAGCCTCTCTTGCTTCCTTACCCTGGACCTTATTAGCAGCTAACCCGGCCTGCAACGAGTTGGTACAGAATTGGCATCGTGATTTTTACCTCTTGAAGCAGTATGGTAGGACTAGGATAATACTGAGAGAAAAGACGTTTGGAAATACTTACTCCTTCAGCATTTCGTCGTAACACGTTCTGAAAAGGAAGCACAGGTCAGTAAGACAAACAGAATTACTGACAGGTATCACACCTGGACTGCACAAAGGGAATAAGCCACACAGGTATCCCCAAGGCAGAAATTAAAAACATCCCTTGGCCAGAGTTCCACACTGTCAAAACTGACGGAGAAGGAAGACAAGCCCAATAAAGAAAATACTTCCTGGTGAAACAGACTGTGCCCACAATGCAGGTCCCTCAGAAACCAGCTGTAAGCAGCTGATACAGACTGAACGCTGCTGGTAAGCACAATGTAGCAGATATTTCCCTTTCTCAGGTGCCTGCTTTACCTGTGAAGAAGGTGACCACATGGCAGAACATGGGCTCCAACACGAGATGTGTGAATATCCTGTTTGGAGGTAAATATAAGACAAAGGAGAAAATTAATTCAGATACAGTCAAAAAGAGGGCCACACAGTTATCCAGGAGATGGAAAGAAGCTGCTCACCTCCAAACATATTGGACAGTCCTGCCTGGAGACATTTTCAATACACTTTGCAAAAGGAAAAAGAGAAGAAAAGGTTATTCTGCTGTGTAGTTTTCTGTGTTTTTCCATATTGTAAAGCTCCAATACATAAAATTTCTTATGTCTTCAATTAGTGGCATCTGTGTTGCTGTTAGGTGAATTCAGAGGAGAACCCACTGCTCTCCCTGTTCCTGTGGCCCCAGATGGGGCTGAGGCACACCCAGCTTCATGTTCAAGGCGTTGCTTTTTAAGATATGGAGGTAAGCAGTGTATCCTCACCTTGTGCTTTCCTTGGAGACTCAGGCTCAGGCACAAATTACACTTGGAGCAGTGGAAGAAATCCTCCTTGGGGCCAATCCTGCGGAGAGAGGTGTCAGGGCAGGGCCGGTGCCCGCAGAGCCGGGCCCGCCGCCCGCACGCACCTGCAGATGCCACACTCCTGGCAGTGGTACTGCTTCTTGTCACGGTCAAACAGGTGGCAGATGTCACAGTAGTACTCCCCAAAGAGGCTGCCACAGCCCTCACAGCGCTGCTGGGCCTGAGGGGACAGGAACATCCTGAGTGCTGTGTCTGGTTCCGGGCTCCGAGAGGGGGATGGAGCTCCTGGAGCAAGGCCTGAGAGCAAGGAAGCTCTCAACAGACTGGAGCATCTCTCTTATGAGGACAGGCTGAGGGAGCTGGGCCTGCTCAGCCTTGACAAGGGATGGCTGAAGGGATCTAATCAATGTCTGGAGGGGTGTGAAAGATGCCAAGAGGATGGAATCAGCCTCTGGTTCCGTGGTGCCCAGAAACAGGCCAAGAGGCAATGGGCATAAGCTGATGCACAGCCAGCTTCCACCAGGACAGGAGGAAAAGCTTCCTTCCTGTGCTCTGGAACAGGCTGCCCAGAGAGGCTGTGGAGTCTCCCTCACCGGAGGTAGTCCAGAATCCCTGGACAGAACCCCGTGACACCTGCTCTGTGAACTCATCCTCAGTTGGAAAGGGACCCACAAAGTTTGTGATATCCAACACTCAGCCCCGCACGGGACAGCTCCAAGCATCCCACCAGGTGCCTGAGAGCACTGTCCAAATGCCTCTTGCCCTCTGCCAGGATCGGGGCCGTGACCACTTCCCCGGCGAGCCTGCTCCAGCGCCTCACCACCCTCCGGGTGAAGAATGCTACCACCCAACCTAAACCTCCCCTGACACGACATCAGGCCATAACCCCGATAACCCGGCTGGCGCAGGGAGGCGGGACCGGATGACCCAGCGCGGTCCCTGCCAAGCCGACCCCTCCTGCGACCTCCCTTCCACGGCCCCACCTTCTGCAGGAGCCGGCAGCGGATGCACTGCACCTCGGACACCCGGAACCGGTCCAGCTGGTGCTCCTCGGCGCCGTCGTGGCACAGCCGGCACGGGTACATCTTCCCGCAGCACGGTGCCTGGGAACGGAAGGACACGGCATGGATCGGGGCACGGATCGGCGGCCAGCCCGGCCACGGCACGGCCGCCCCCCGCTCACCCACCCGCAGCCGGCAGCCCCGCCGGTAGTGCTCGCATCCCGGCTCGCATCCCGGCTCGCATCCCGGCTCGCATCCCTCCGGTCCCCCCGCCGTGGCCATGGCCGCCGCCGCCGCCTGGCCGCGCTGCTCCACCCCTTCCGCTTCCTCACAGCCGGTTCCGGAGGATTTGGAGTTTTCAAAATAGCCTCTCACCACCCCCCGGCTCGAACCTTCGTGTTCCCCTTCTCGCTGAAGCCTGGTTCGAGTTGGAGGGGAGCTCTGGAGATCACGCAGTCCAACCTCCCTGCCAAGGCAGGGTCACCCAGAGCAGGGGTTGGGAATGTCTCCAGAGAGGGACACTCCACGACGAATCACAGAATATACAGACCTGGAAGGGACCCATGAAGGATCATCGAGTCCAATTCCTGGCCCTGCAGAGGACGCCCCGCCAAACCCGGCAGGTGCCTGAGAGCCTTGTCCAAGAGCCCCTTGAGCTCTGTCAGGCTTGGTGCTGTGACCACTGCCTGGGGGAGCCTGTGCCAGTGCTCTGCCACCTCCCTTGGAAGAAGTTCTGGAGGAAACAGGGGAGACCTCACCACAACTTCGTCCCGAGGGGAAGTGGAGGGGCAGCACCGATCTCAGCTCTCTGGTGACAGTGACAGGACCCGAGGGAGCAGCTGGAGCTGTGCTAGGGAGGGTCAGGTTGGATATTAGGAAAAGTCCTTCTCCCAGAAGGTGGTTGGGCACTAAACAGGTTCCCCAGGGCACCAATCTTGACAGAGCTCAAGGGGCATTTGGACAAAGCTCTCAGGCACAAGGTGGGATTACTGGGGTGTCCTGTGCAGGGCCAGGGGTTGAACTCAATGATCCCCGTGGGTCCCTTCCAACTGAGGAGATTCTGCGAGTCTTCTTCACGTTGAGGTGGAACTCCTTGTGTTTTAGTTTCTGGCCATTGCTCTTTGTCCTGTTGCTGGGCGCACCAAAAATCTGCCACCATCCTCTTGACATCCACCTTGGAGATACTTATATGGATTGATGAGATTCCTGCTGTCTTCTCTTCTCTAGACTGAGCAGGCCCAGCTCCCAGAGTCTCCCCTCCTGAGAGAGATGATCCAGACCCCTCATCACGTTCAGCCTCCGCTGGACCCTCTCCAGTAGCTCCTTGTCTTTCTTGACCTGTGGAGCCCAGAACTGAACACAGCACTCCAGATGTGCCCTCACTAGGGCCCAGTAGAGGATCACCTCCCTGGACCTGCTAGCCACACTCTTCCCCATGCAAAACCTTCTCTTTAAACCTTTCTCTCCCCCACAAACCCAACTTTCCCCCAAAAACCTCCACTCTTCTCTCCTCAAACCTTCTCTTCCTGCTGCATTTGCCCATGGCTACCTGACTGACTGCTGTGGCCAAGTGGAGCATCCACTATGGGGACAGTCAAGCCTGGAATGGGAAGATCTTTTTATTTACAAATGAAATGTACATGTCAAGAGAGAGCATAGCGACAAATCCCTAAATACGAGTTCAGACCATATTCTGTCGTGATCCATCGATGGAAAAGGCTGTATTTTGTGGAAAAATAAGTTCCAAAGTTAATGACACCATGTGAGTTGTGACATGTGACAGAGAACAGTTGTGAGCAACACAGGGACCGCCCAAAACTGACCATAGACAAACTAAAGGCAAATAAGCAAAAGTTGTTTCCAAACAGTCGAGTTTTACTGTCCCATTCTCCTAAGGGACCTAAAGGAATGATGACTTGAGTTATTGAGACATTCCATGTGTCACCTGCGTCACTGCTCAGTATTCCACAGGGATATTCCTTCCTTCACCATCAACAACAGCCAGACAACATACCCAGCTAAAGACCTCAAAGGCAACTGCCCAAAGCATGGGGTCAAAAATGTGAAGGGAAAAGGAACCTAAACCAAAGTGACAAGTGCATTAGCAAGGGTTTCAAAGGAACAGCTGCAGATTTTCACATTTAAATGTTGTATTTCTTGCACAAACGTTTTCTTCACTGTCAAGGCTAAGGTGCTTTTCAATCCAGATCAGGCAGCCTACCGAAAAATGAGAATTTTGACAGCTGCTTTTGTCACAATTCAGTGAAAAAGAAACCCCTCGGGCAGGCAGCAGCTGCACAAAAGAAAGCCCAGCTTCCTCCAGAGTCCTCCAAAGCAGCTCCTGCCCTTGTCACACACCAATAACCACTACTCTCCTCAGACAAGACCTGGCCCTAAGCCAGAAAGTCAACATTCCAGGGGCTTTTTGCATGCAAGAAATCCAGCAGCAATGGCAGTGCAAGCTCCGTCCTTGGCCTGGACCCGAGCCACTTCCGTGGCAGTCTGCTGCACCAACAGGAAGGAGTAAGGGATCCTTGTCTCCCCTGCAGAGACCTGGCAGCTCTAGCCCCTGGAAACTCAGATGGATTGTTCCCACAGTTCAGTCACCTGCATCAAGAGGAGAAAAGGAGAATGACTCTGGACAGATGAACAAAACACAGAGGTGCTCCCTGGTGAAAGACTTCCTTTATTTTGATTTGTTACGCATCCTTACCTTGCTGAAGCTGTGCACTTACACCTCTGTGCTTCACAGATCAGAAAACCTGAGTTGTTTTTTCCTCACCTCACATGCAGGCAGCCAGCTTCCCCTTTTTTTTTGTTCTACTAGCTTGCTCAACCCCCCCAAGCTCGTGAGCTGCTTCGTTTCCAACCCCAATGCCCAGCACCTCAGCTCAGGAAAATTATTCACCAGGCACAGCACGCTGTGTACTGCCCTCAGTAAGAAGTCTGTCATAGCTGCATGTCCCAACCAAGAATGTGAAGTATAAAGAATTTTCCTACTGCACTTCCCATCCCTAGGTAGCTGTTCACGAAACCATCCTTTGGAAGCCACCAGAAGGTTACACAGCAAAAAACTGAAGCCCCCAGCAGGCTGCACAGCAGAAATGAAAGCCCACCTTTTACAGGCAGGTGTGACCATCTCCCCAGGGCTAGTGCTCGACCCTGGGGAAGTTGCCTTCTGATGCATCCGGCATCAAGGTCCCTGACAGCTGTAAATTGGGAAAGAAAGAGACAGGATCAATTTCCAGGGGTAGCATAAACAGAGAAGACAATCAGAAACGGCCTTCTAAAGACATACGCAATGCCAACACCTGACTCAAAACAAATCTGTTCTTTGGTCAAATCAGGCTTCAAAAATGCTCCCCCAGTGTAAGACTTACAATCCCAAGGCAAATCCTGCTCCTTTAGGAGTCAAACTGGAATTCTGTGGGCCATGCTGTTGAGAAAGTCACAAACCAAACAAATACAGAGCAGGACAAACCACTTTATTGCCTTGATACCTGCTGTGAAGCCAGACTTGAGTTATGAAGGTCGATAGCAGCAAGGGAGGGGACTCGGGACTCTGCAAACGTTCTATTTTCCTTTTTCAGAAATCTGGGATGCCGAGCTGCAAAACACAACCAAGGCAAGCCACGTTAAGGGAGTGAGAGCTGACACATCTTTGGTACCCAGGTTTTATTTAGAGGACCTCAAATTTCCTACCTTCCGCTCCCCTCAGCTCGGGGAGATGATTTAGTTCTGGCAAACGCACATCTGTCTTGGGGAATTCCCATTTTTTCTTACTTGCCTGAAGGATGGGTTTTTCATTAGCAACCTGTAATCAAGGGCATAAAGAACAGCTCATGAAAATACAGAAAAACATAAACTAATTTTCAAGCTTAAAAAAAACCCAGTAACACAGCAATGCTCTGATGTAGCTGGAATTCGTACAAGAGTGAGACAAAAGACCCTGATGTGTGTGAAGGAATTCAACCTGCTCAAGTGCTTTTTATACATAAGCAATGGAAAAGCAACAGCAAAATAAAAACAATTGTCTAAGTGAGGCTGCTTTCGGAGAGATAAAATACAGCACTTGGAGAATGGCTGGGATTAGTTATCTGGAAAAAGGCAAATGTTCCTGTCTGGCATGGTAATAATCATGCATGGGTAGTGAAAGCAAAGGAAAACTTTCCATTTCACTTGTTTTCCTTATCAATTTTTAATGCATTTATGACACAACTAAGTAAGGCCCTGGCTGCATTAAATCCAAACCCTCAGTTCTGCTTCAGTAGCACAGCACACATGGTCTATCTTTCCTGGCCAGGCAGGAGACCGTGGATATATTCCAAATCTCACAGATATCCTGTGCTGGACTGCTCCCCTCATTTAAAATTGTTTTCTGACATAAAATATATTTTATGTAAGAACTGTTAGCAAGGGATAGCGAATGAAAAATCCGCAGGAAAAAAGGGGTAACAAAACCAGTATTTCTAGTGGGGAGTTATGGTGAAAGGTGGACCAGATGGAGTTCTTGAGAATACAACACACAATTGAATTTATTTTTGCTTGGCCAAGGGGGACAGACAGACAGATGACTCACCGGTGTCAAGCTGACACTGCAACGGCCCACTGGAGAAGGTTTCCGTGCCTTTAGCAACGGGTTCAAGTATTTTTTGCTCTTTTCATCAAGCCTGTAATCAAAAATGCCCTAAAGTTGTTATTAGCTGGGGTAACACAGTGAATATAAAACAACAAATGCAAGGTATCCCAAACCCCAGGTCTCGCGTCCCCACATCGTCACCCCGCACCTCCCCGGATACCACAGGAATGATGGATACAAGCTCTCATAGCTCTGCTCCCATACCCATAATTAAGGCTCCCAGGCCCAGAACCCATCCCAAATGTAGGAGAGAAGTTCTGGTTGATGGGAGGGATAAATGTGCCCAGGTTCTTGGTGTAGTCCAAGCTGCTGCTGGAATCTTTCAGGTTGACCTGAGGGCTGAATTTGAGTGGGTTGATTGGGCTGTCGTAGAGAAAGCCCAGCTTGGAGGATTGATCTGCTTTCTCTGCATCAGCTTTAGAGGGCTTGGTCTTTATCAGCTTTCCATCTTTGCTCCTTGAGCCCGTGGTGAAATCCTGTTTGGGAAGAGAAATATCATCTTTCCTTACAGTCGTGTTAAAAAAGCAGTTTACAGCAGTGCACGCAGGAAAAAAAAAACACGTCAGAAGTCTACATGTGCATGATCGTGCAAAAATCTAATGGAGATGGAATTGGTTTTGTTAGAAAATCTCTGCTTTCCATCAAGCAGGAGAAAACTTGTCAGGGTTCCAGCACTCTCTGTAAAGAAGTCACTTGAGACTGGAATCAGAAATGATGGAGGAAAAACTGCTGTATCCTGTGTCTCTTCCAAAGAAATTAAATAAAAACTCATCTCAATGTCACCTCGAAGTCACTCTGAAGCATCTTTGGTATCCAGTTGAAAGGAAAAGTTTTAATTTTGAAGACAGGGCTTTAGAACAGCTTAACAGCAGCATAAAGCATGACTTGTGCTTCCCAAGTGATTCCCCCTCCAGCTCTGTACTGCCAGAACTGCACCACTGTGTGGTTCACCTGCGAGGGACTGGCCCAAGAGCCACCTGCACACTCCCGAGCTACTTCCTAGGAATTTAAACTGCTGCACCTATTTTAAAAACAGTGATTTTAAAACATGAGGAAAAAAATCCCCAAAACAATACAGGTTTGAAAAACACAGATGGACCAACCTGGACGCTGATCGTTTTTCTTTCTTCTGAAGCATCATCTTTGTCCCTTTTACTGATTTTATATTTCTTTTGGAACTGATGGTCTCTGGCATCTTTCTGGATCTTTTGTTTAAGCTCCTGAGTAAATCTACATTCCATATAAGGAGAAAGGTAAAAAAAAAAAACCAATAAAAGGGCTTCTGTTTATCTTAATATCATCAGTTGTTAAACCCAGGCTCCTATAGCCTTTTAAGTAGTCAACAAATTGTGCCTTTTAACTAATGAGAAGCCAAATTCAATGTACACATTAAACTAAATAAAATCTTCAGCACGCATTTTCTGCAACACAGCAATAAAGGTGTTTGCATCCCACTTTGGTGCCGATGCAGTGAGTGAATACAGTGTAAGACTGTACTACCCAATGTGGTGTGACACTGATGAATTAATGTCACAACAAGGTAAATGTGCCACTGCAGTGGGTTCCCTTCCAACTCTGTTTCCAGGAAGGTCAAGCCAAAACAGACTGAGACATTCAGCAGGTGTCAGCTCTGCAAACCCAGTGTGCAGTCTTCAAGCACAACTGCTTCACTTCTTTCTAATGTGAGCCTGCAGTGAGCAGGAAAGGAGCTTTTACCTTTCAGCAAAGCCGTCCTTGTTGAAGAAATCTCCCTGCAGGAGTTGGGCACAGGATGGTCTCTTGTCTGGGTCAATCTGCAAGCACTCCTGTAAAAACCAGCATCAACAGGAGGAGGTAAACACACCAGGAATTAAAGGCTTTGGCGTCTCTGAGGGAGAGATCCCTGCAGGATACACAGTGACCCCTTTGGCCCTGCAGGGCTGAGTGCCCCCATCACCCTGGAGCGGAGCTCTGGTACCCTACAGCCCTCACCAAGCTGCCAACCCACGCAGCTGCTCACTGCATGGGGAGCTAAGAGAAGGGCACTTTAACAGCCCTGTGCTCAGCTGCACCAGGCCAAGGCCAGGGAAACGGAGAGACATTCACAGGAAACACTCAGTTAATTACCTTGGCTAAATCCAGCGCGGCAGGAGGGAGCTTGGGATAGCGTTTCTCCAGGGATTCCAGCTCCTTCACCTCAGGCAACTTCATGCCAGCAAAGAGGGGGTTTTTATAGAATAACTCCTGCTGTCTTGGAATCAAGTTACCTGGAATCATGCAAACAAAGCAACAACATGGAAAAATACAGGACAGTAAAACATCTGAGAGGCTGAAATGCTGGGTCAGCACTGCAGTAAGGGCTACAGTCTGGGTTGTTATCCTCCCACCCATCAAAACAAATCTGAGCCCTTCATTCCTGAGCAAGCCTGAGGGGCTCTTCTTACCCAGGCACTTGGTGATATGGAAGAGCTGGTCAATGTCTGAGTCTCCAGGGAAAAGGGGCTCTCCTGTAAGCATTTCTGTTATCAGGGAGCCAACAGCCCACACGTCCACAGGCCTGGGGAGAAAAACCACCACCACCCCAGCTCAGCACAGCTCCATGGACCCAAAGGCTGAGCCGGCAGATGGAGCAGGCCCTCCATGGTGCCCACTGCCCTTCCCAGCCTGGCAGGCCAGGCTCACCTGCCATATTTGCTATCCCCCACCAGCAGCTCCGGGGCTCTGTACCAGCGGGTTGCCACGTAGTCCGTGTAAACTTCCCCAGAAGTTGCCAAGGGCCGGGCAAATCCGAAGTCGCAGAGTTTCACAACTCCTGACTGGGAAACCAGTATGTTTTCTGGCTTAATATCCCGATGGATTATCTGCACAGCGAAAAGGAAGTCAGGGCAAATTCCCCGTTTGTACACAGCAAACTGACTGGCTCAGCAAAAAGTGCAGCTTTCTCATATTCAAGTAGAAAATTACAGGCAAACACAGACCCTCTAATTTCAGACACATTTATTTTATGTATCTCTTTTCCTTTTCAGACAAAGCTCTATTTCTCTAAGATCAAATACATATAAATACAAAACTATATGCTTCTATTCCAACACGTATCTATTGATTTTAGCTGCGGAGCTGATTTCTTGCCCATACTTACATTATGGCTGTGACAAAAGGCAATTGCTCTCATAATCTGAAACAAGTATTTCCGAACCCTGTCCAAGTCCAGTCCGCTGGGAGAGGCCTCGAGATCATCGAGCACCGTGTGATCCACAAATTCAAACACCAGGTACCACCGCTTCTTCCTTTTACACACATCCAACAGGTTCACCAGATTATCATGCCTGAGTTGCTGTCATAAAGCAAGAGAATGTTTACTTAGGGAAAATTATGAAGGGAAATTTTAAAAAAAAATTTTTTTTGCAGTTAATTTTTTTAACTGCAGCCGAGCTGGGACAGTACCAAAAAATGCAACTTGAATAAAAAGAGGAAGAGAAAGCAGCTGTGTTTTCTAGTTATTTTGCCATCGTGTTCCCAGCAGACAAGAATCCACCTCCAGTTTGTTACACATTTATCCCACACCAACATAAAAGGCCATGCTACAGAGCACAGTTATTTATTAGCTAGAGCCTGGCAGGGAAACATCACCGGAGGCTGCCTGGAAGCAGCACCAGAGCCCAGGGCTGGGACCCAGGAAGATGCAAAAGGACTGCAGAGCACAGGGAATTGTAGGGGAAACTCTGCCAGCATGGAGGCAGTACCAGCCCACCTGCATCCCTGTCTGCCCAGATTTCTTAGGAGGTCTGACAAGAGAAGAATTTTTAAAGGATAATCAATAAGAGAAAAAGCTCTTTTCACAAGCATGATTTATTCCCCACACAGGAGACCTGAAGAGGTTTTTGCCGTTTTCAGACACAATGACATTTCTGCCCAAACTCAAGAGAAAAAAAAAAAAATAATTAAACCCAAACACTGACAGGGAACAAGGGAAGGAACTACAAAGAGACTAAACCTCCAGGTATTTATTTCCCCTGTGAGAGGCCACCCTTCCTGAGCTGGATATGCAAATGCTCCCCTTGCTAAGATTCCGTTCACCCAGGAAAACCAGTTAATTCCCAGCACACCTGGGTGCTGCTCAGTAACTCGGTGAGCCTGGCCAGTGCAGCAGGTACAATCCAGGCTCACAGAGATCCACTTTGAAAGGGTTTGAAGGGATAATGCTTGGAGCTGCTGGCTGTGTCCCTAGCTCCAACACATACTATTAACCTTAGTTTCTAAAGTTTCTATTAACTCTAATTCTATTAACCCTAATTCTAGGGTAATTCTAGGTAAAGAGCTAATTCTGTAGCTCTTGCAGTAATGCCAAATATCACTTTTTTTCCTCTTCAGTGCACAGGAAGATGGCAGATTTAGGAAGTGACACTTGTGGCAGACAAGAAGACAGGACACAGGTTTGCCAGTATTCCCACCTCTGGAGCACCCCACATCACAGGAGTAGCCTGGATGCACTCCGAGTGTAATAACATTTTCCTTCTTTTTTTCACCAAACACATCATCTGGGTCCCAGTGTTTAAAACTCCCACATGTGCACAGGGACAAGCACTGCACGTGGGACAAGGGAAGCCTCTCTGGACAACCCATGCCAGTGCCTCACCACCCTCACAAGGAATAATTTTTTTTCCTAATATCCAAACAAAAGCTCCTGTCGCGCAGTTTGGATCCATTCCCTCTTTCACCACAGCACTGACACCAGGCAAATCCCACACTCCAGCAGCAAAGGACACAGTGCCGGCTGGCTCCCACCTGGGGGTTCAGGGAATCTCACAGGAGTCCTCCTCCAGCCTCTTGCCCGACAGGAAGGTGCCGTGAAGAAAAGAAAATAAAGGAAAGCTTTCCTGGGAGCATTTTCCCGTCTCGGGCTTTTCTAATCCGGGATTCACCAGGTGCATCCAGCCCGGCGCCCAGGCAGAGGGAAAAGCAGCCACAGCACAGAAGGTCCAATTCAAACAGGGCCCAAGCGAGTCTATTTTGGCCCGGATTTTGTTGGCAATTACAAAATTAACATTTGGAAAACGCTGACCAGAGGCTGACGAGCCGCTGTGCTGCGACACAACCTGAGCGGGGAGCCCGAAGGAGCGAATTTAAACGCAAAACCTTTGCGGTTTAAGCACAAAACTGCTACGAAGGGGTCCGGCCAGGCTCACCTTGAGCAGTTTGATTTCCCTCAGGGCGATTTTCTTCACCGCCGCGTCGTCGTCGCTCTCCAGGAACTTCTTGACGGCCACGATCTGCCCGTTCTCCCTGTTCCTGCACTTGGTCACCACCCCGTAGCTGCCTTCCCCCACCAGCCCCAGCACCTGGTACTTGTCCATGGGCGCGGCGGGAGGCCCCGGGCCCCGCGGCAGGCGCCGGCCCGGGATGCAGGGACCGGAC
>VXAX01003787.1:931778-942185 GCA_013399835.1 Leptocoma aspasia
CCGGCCCGGGATGCAGGGACAGGACCGGGATGGAGGCACCGCGCCCGCCGGCGGTTCCCGACCCAACGCGTCGTTGCCGCGGCAACGGCGCGCCGTAAAGCGCGGCCGCCCCCCCGCCCTGTCGCGAAAGGCGGATGGGAGCTTCCTCGGCTCGTGAAAAGGCTTTATAAAATATTTTGAGGATGAGATGTTCTAAAGGCTGCTTTATTAAAGCCGTTAGGGCACGCAAAGCGTGCTAAGCAACCTCGTCTCTTGTGCGGCGGGCTGAGCGGCACGTTAAAAACCCAGCCTGAATCCATGCAATGACCGCTCCGTGTGCGGACGGGAGGCTGCTGATGTTGCCAAGGATAAACCGTGAAAAAGGCGGAGTAATTTGGTTTTATGTGTCTGTGCCAGTGGCCTTACCGTGCAGTTTATCTTACAAACTCGGAAGCGTCTGCACGTGTTATTTGCAATGTAACACCATGCGTGAACCTGCTCCCTTTAAGAGGAAGGAAAGCTGAAGCAGCCGTGTGGGTTTATTCATGGAGATTTCAGCCAATACATTCGTAATCCAGCATCCCCCTGTTCCTTCCATCCAGTGGTGGATGTAGCAACCCATGATGGTCCTCTGCTACACCTGCCTTCTCATGTTCTGGGCAGGACACGTGTAGGGAAACCCCACCAGGAACAACCTGCTGAAACAAAGGCATTCCGCGTGGATATTCCCAATATTCCCGCCCCAGGTTGGTGGCCTCTCTTTCACAGCTGAGGGTACTGCGGAAAAAAAGGTGTTAAATTTCTCTGAAGAAATGCATGAACGCCTGTCAGGCTGGAATACTGCAACATTCCTCTTTGGGAAAGGAGCAGTATATACCTTACCAAAATGTCCATTTCCTGGAAAACAGCGAGGAATCATATATCCCAATAATGTTTTCTGGAACCTTCATTGTATTCCTCCTGAGTCACATCGATAAACGTCACCTTCTGTAATTAACTCCTGGTTGCCTTTACGTCTCCTTCACCCTCATCCTCTCTCCCTACATGCAATCACAGTAATGCACCTTTCCAGGCTGACCTCGCATTTCCAGGGAAAGAAAAACATCGGAATGTGCTTGGCAGTGATTTATTATATTCCTCCTACCTTCTCCTGCTCATCACTATTGTAGCAAGCAGCTCCTCTGGGCCCTGGCATCTGTCCTGTGCTACTAATGGAGAGCTGACTCGGAATCCAATTAACTCTTCCACTGCTGAGATACTCTTGGATCTGTTAAAAGAAAGGAGCAAACCATTTGTATTGTATTTGTAATGACACCATTAACTTACCACGGACAAGCGGGAATGGATTCAAACCAAAAGAGCATAGATTGCATACTAAATTAGAGATCAGGAAAAAAGCCCTCCCTGTAAGGGTGGAGAGCCCCCGGCACAAGCTACCCAGAGAAGCTGTGGCTTCCCCATCCCTGGAAGTGTCCAAGACCAGGCTGGACGGGGCTTGGAGCAATCTGGGGTAATGGAAGGCATCCCTGCCCATGGCAGGGAGCTGGAATGAGATGAACTTTGAGGTCCCTGCAAACCCAAACCATTCCGTGTTCCCACGTGCCGGTGCGGTGCTGTGAATTACGAAGTCAGAGAGACCAAAGAACGAGTGAGGGACCTCGCTAAAGCACGCGGTGCCTGTGCTCCAGGTGTGTCTGGCAGCCTGCCGCCCCCTCGATGGCACTGACCCAGTCCGGCCTCGATAACCGGGGGGACACCCCTGATCCCCCTCGTAATAGCAGGGACCTTGAACGGGATTCCTCTCCCCCAAAACGCGATTGCTGCCGACGCTTTTTCATCCTGCCCACGGGAACCCTGGCATCCTTTCCTCCTTTCCAAACGCGGGCTACCCTGAGATGACCCCACCCCGCAGGGCCACGGGGAAGCCACTTTCGGGGCGGGATTCTGCCCGGCTGGGACGGTCCCGGCAAGGGGCGGGCTGATGTCGCCGATGATGCCGGTGCCAGGGGCGGTGCCGGCGTTCGGGGCGAGCATCGCCCGCCCCTGCGCAGCCATGAGTCTGTGCCGGCCCTTTGTTCCCGGGGGTCCGCGGCCGCCCCTCCCGACGGCCGGGCCGGCCTGAGCCCGCCGGGAGGGAGGAGGAGCTGTTCCCAGCAGGATGCGATGGGGAACTGCTGGGCGCAGTGGTGCAGCGGGCTGTTCTTCCGGAGGGATCCCGGCCGGATCCAGCGCGGCGGAGGGTGAGCAGCAGCCGCGGCTGCCCCTTTCCCCTCCCCGGGCAGGGGAGGTGCCGGGGCCGGCGGCTCCGCCCTCCCCGTGGGGCAGGAGGGGGTGGCAGGGTGGGCAGGGGGTGCGGGGTCCGGGTGCGCCCGTTCCCTTCGGGATCTCCAGCATCCCGGGAGTCCGCGCGGTTCGTGCTGCCGGGGCTAATGCGCTTCCAGGGCCGGCGGCTCCTTGCCCCTGCCCGCGCTGGTGTTTTTCCGGCAGGAGATGCCTGGAGGGGTTTTTCAGGTCAGTTGCCGAAAGCTGTGCAGGCGGCCGTGCTTGTGCAAAAGATGGAAAAACACCCGGTTTTCTGCAATGTGATCTCGTCTTCGCTGTGAGTCAGAGGCTGAGACGCTGTTGGGATAAATCAGGAGCAGAACGGTTCGGATGAACTCATATCTATTGCAGAATGGTTCAGACAGATTCTTACCTCTTGGAAACGTGTGACAACCTGTTTTATACTGCCACGTGACCAGTTCATGGAAAAGCACTGTGCAAACAGGAAATGCTTGGAGTTTTCCCATATCCTGACCCGTACCGGATACCTACGTGTTACTTATTTTTGATGTATTAGGATAGAAATCGTTCTTAGCAGATAGGCTGAGCATTTTACATGATGCAAGCTCGTGGCCCCTTACTTCACCTCGGCTCTGGCAGGCGAGTCTCTGAAAGGCCTTCCAGACAAGCTGCTTCTCAGAGGCAGGGGTGAAAAAGCAGGGCAGTGCATGTAGAGGGAACCTGCTTGTGTTTTTAGTACTCCACCAGAGGGGATGAGAACACCTCCGATGCCTTGACAGCTGGCACTGAAGTATCAGTTTGTTGAGCTTTGAGAACACCAGGCAGTACTTGAAATGTTCTTCCTGCACATGTGTCGTGTCTCCTTCCACAGGCAATACCCCTTTTATTAGCAGGCAAATCTAGTGACAGTCTAGTGACAAAAAATTTAGTCTTAGTCCAATACCAGGCTGTCCTTACCAGTGAAACAAATCTTACTGCCCGCTGTTGTATTGTCTAATTGTTCAGGTGTTGCACAAGCTGCAGTGAAAGTCTTAGGCGTGTGAAATGTACAGAGAACTGCTGGCCCGTGTTTCAGATCAGGTGTTTTTTCCGGGTGTGGTGGTGGTGGTGGTGATAGTTTACAGAGCAGTATCAGAGTGCTGAGGTTGTTCTCCTTCCACTGAACAGGGAATTGGATTAAAACCAGAACTGTAAAATGTGTCATATTATAAAGTTTGCAAGTTACATTGATACCACATTGTCCACATTTGGCTATTTCTGGAACACCATAATGTAAAAGTGCAGCTTATCAACTTAATGATTATTTTAATCACTCAGATCCTCCCTCCACCCCAGCTTCATTATTTTTAGGCACTCCAAGATTTGCCTGTAAGAAATAAACTCCTAATTAAACAACTAAGCATAGAGTTTTTATGTTTCAACTGTTTCAATATCCTGCAAGACTGTAAGTTGCCTTTGCTTGGAATTGTGCTTTATACATACATACATATATATATATATATGGATACGGATGGAGTATGTATATATGTATGTATGAAAAGTTAGTCTCTTTAATAGCTTCAGATCTTGAAAGATTAATTTGACTGTGACCTGTCAGCTGAATTGTCTTCTCCAGGAGCTATCCCGAAAGGATTCTCAAGGCTTAGAAAACAATGGAAAAGTAGAGCTTAAAGGAGAATTATAAAAGGTGTAAACGTTTTCATAGGTTGCTGATACTTCACTTGAAGTTTTGTATAGGGGTGAACCTGATGGGTCTTCTGTTTGTGTCCCTAATGACCTCAAGCTTCCATAGTTCTGGGATTTATGGGCTCAAGCTCTGCACAGAATGAGGTTTTCTGGGACTGAGTCCCTGTTCAGCAAGCAGCTGAGAGAGTAGCTCTTCCTAGAGCTGGCATTGCTGTTGGGCTGTTTGTGGTTACATTAGGGAGCCTGCCCTGCATTTAGTTCACTGTTCAGTTCTTGCAGCTAAGCTGACTGCAGCTCAAGTGCTTGGGAAGCTGGAAGTAATTTACCTAAAGCCTGGTGCTGCAAACTGGAATTACACGTTCGGTAACGGCACAGATAGCCCCGGAACAATTTCCTGTTACAGTCTCGTTAAGTGAGATTCTGAATGGTATTGGCTCCTACACACCAAATTACAGGAAAGGGTGGCAGTGAAACTGCTCTCAGTGTTCATGCCACACGTCCCAGTTATCCTTGTCACGCAGTGCATGATTCCAGGTGGCCTTTCCTCTCTGGTTTCGCAGCAGTGAATTCTCTGGAAAAGGTTCTGTAGTGGCAGGAAAGGTTGTGCAACAAGGAGCCAGTGGGTAGAGCAACAAGTTGCCAGGGGAGACATTCCCTAAACTGGCTTCCAACGACAAATGAGATGGAGATGGCATGCAATACGGTTAAAATAATTCAGGCTTTGGTTGGTGTGATGCTTTTATTATTGTTGAAGTGTTGGTTGCAAGTGCTGAACAATCTTTTCGTGCAAGTATAGAAATCCCTGAGGGCCTGGCTTTATTCCTTGTACCAGCCAGCACTTGCAACTGGAAACCCTGGTTTTTGAAAGAGTTCGATGAAATGGATGTTGCACTGAAGAGTGTTTATGTTAGAATGTTCTTCTGGACCGTGGCCAAACCTCCTTGGCTAGGTAAAAAATGTATTCAGGTAACTTAATACTGTGTTGGGTTTTGTAGAGGACAGGGCTAAGTGTCCTCTGTAAAAGAATTAAAATAAAATAGGAAGAAATCTGAATAAAGAACCAAGGAAGAAACCAATTCTCTGTAGAAAATTAGAGTGTGATTTTTTTTTTTTGTAGTTTAAAAGTATTGCCTTGACCTCTTATTGGATGCTTTTCTCTGAGGCTCGGCCTTCTCGATGTGCCAAGCTGTTAAAATAAAATCTATTGTTTAACACTGATGAGGTACAAGATGACAGGAAAGATTTAAGTGCCATGGTGAGCAACAGCATTTTCAGAAATTGCCATGAAACAATGTTTTTTCCAGGAAAAATGTATTAGAAGGATTGCAGAACATGCTAATAGTCTGTAAATGTCAAGTCCAGAATCCTGACAAATTATTTCATCTCACAAGGGTTTTAGTTTTTTTCCCCAGTTCTACAGTAGATGTTTACATGCTTTTGCCTCTCTCTGCTGTAGTAGGGATGCAGAGCTCAGGTTAATAAGTCAATGTGCTAAATACATGAAGATTTTGTTCTTATTTTATATTTAACATAGTTTAAAATCTATTCTAAATTCTCAGGCTCATTTACCTTCTGCTGTGTATTGAAGCGTCTTCTGTAGTCTCACTGTAAACTTATTTTTCCAGATCCAAGTATTTTAGAACATGTTCAACAGGAGAACACTTCACTATAGAGGTGAGTACTTATATTTTTAGCGATTTAAGAAGAAAAGTGAGAAAAGCTGAATCCTAGCAACGCCTTTAACGCTTTTTGCAGTTTATGAACGCTGGAATGTTCTGGGATATTCCAGCCCAAACTGATGCTGGGGTTACCTTATAGTTTGTTGCATTTGTAGTCTACTTTATTCAGTACAGAGATTCTCTCCCAGCCTCCAGATAAAACTCCTTTTTGCCAAGGATAGCGTGAGGTTAACCAGGAATAACCTGGTTTACTTTCCCAGAGTGCTCCTGTGCTCTGGAAGTCCTAGACCAGCCAGATTGCCCCCATTACTGAGGATAACATTAATTATTGTAGCTAATGCTTTGGCTGTCGAGAAAGGGGTCAGATGTGTACAGCAGGGGAAATCTGTTGTGGTGCAGAACTTCCTGTTGTGAGGGAGTGTTCCTGCCACAGAAATACGACAGGGAAAAGGAGGCATTGTTCTCCTCCCAAATTTCAGGTCAGTAGGCACCAACCTCTGTGTCTGTGTCTGATGCACTGACTAGATTTAAGATTACTATACTGAAAACAGTACAGAGGATTTCTATTTGCTTTTTTTTTTTTTTTAATGTGACAGTTGAACTTCTGCTGGATGAGTTTGTGCAGCTTAGAATGCTTGTTTTTTTAATTAGGACTCTTCTCCTTTTAGGAGAAGAAACATTGGTAAGAAGAAAGGTCCAACTCTAAAAATAAAATTCCTCTGAAAGTAGGGTTACAGTCCCACTGTTAGAATTGGAGTAGTGTTTTTTACAAGACACATAAAATATGCAATCATATTTGCTGTATGCTTTTAGTGACTCGTTATATTGAATTGTAAAAATTATTTATTTCTTTTTCTCTGCAGTTCGAGAACCTGGTGGAAAGTGATGAGGTGAGTACCTGAGGCATCACTTGAAACCTGCTCGTACAATCCTTAAAAATGGTTTCAACATCTGCATCTTCCTCCTTCTTTAAGCTGAGTTGTAGAATTAAATCAGAGGGGGTTTTTTACTTTCAGTTTTTCTTGAACTAGGAATATGAATTCAAGGCTTTGGATAAAGATCTGAGAGGTTGGTTTTGAGGAGTATGGGAAATAACCCATAAAGGAAGGGGGCACTATGGACTTTGGGAACAAAGAAAAGAAGAAGTGTGGGGAAAAAGTGTGTTTGGGAAGACTCAAAGAAGAATTTGCTCCTGGTATAACTCTTGCATTTCCTGGTATAACTCTTGCATTACACTCAGCAAGTGCCCTCAGTCTGAAAACAGAAATCCACCTGGGTTGCTCTGCTAAGGGAAGTTTTGGAAGTGCTCTGTCTTTACAAAAATCAGACTTTTCTTTTTTATTTCTTTTAACAGGGGGAAAGCCCAGGAAGTAGTCACAGGTAAGACTTTGAGACTGAGGATCTGTCCTTCCCTCCGCTGTCCCACTGTGAATATGTAACAAAATGGAGTGAAGGAAAAACAAGGGACAAAAACAACTAAGGAAAAAAAAAAGTGAGATTTGGACTGCAATTATGGTAATGGTTCTATTCCAGTAAGCAGAGATGGGTTTGAAAATGTGCTTTCTATAAAGGTATAAATAATATATGTTGTGAGAGTGAGGAGAGACAGCATTGTCCTGACTGAACTGGAACTTTCAGGAGGAACAGGCCACAAGCACAGCCTGTTGGATCTGCATTAAAGGAAAGACCTCACAGATATGTTAAAGTGCAAGTGAGGGTTGTCATGCATGAATAATAGATGGAGCTTTTTTGTGTTTCTCCAGGCCTCTGACCGAGGAAGAAATTGCAGACCTGAAAGACAGACACTACGACTCCATTGCTGAAAAGCAGAGGGTTGTTGATCTGAAGCTTCAGTCAGAGGTAAGTGGTTACAGTGAGAGTATAAATGGTTTTTCTTCCAAAAATGTTAGGATCAGCCATGGACACCAAGAGATTCCACTCACACGGAACAATTGGGTTTTGTTCATCAGTTAGTGTTTTTTAGTCTACAAGGTGCGCAAATTCCTTCTTTTTAATAGCCTCTTAGCTGAAAAAATTGAGTGAATAGGCTGGGTGTCTGACCAGGATCTCTTAAATTTTACTCTTTTTTTAGTGCAAGACCAAATGTGGAATATTCTTGATTCAACTTTTCTTGTGCTGAATTTTCTCCTCAACTTTCTTAAGGAAAAAAAACCACGTAATTTATTATTCTGTTTTAGTGTTGCACCAGTTAATGGAACATGATGTGGAATACAATGTAGAACTTGAATGAACTTCAATCTAAAAGTGCCAATGAACTATGGAACTGAAAATCTTTAAATCTTTCACTGTGCAGTTCGTAATAAAATAGAAAAGGCATTACAGCAATTCACTAATAATAAACGTTTCTTCAGCAGTTACCTGAGTTTCTCGGGCTGTTTGGTTGCGGGGAGGGAACCTGTTAAATTCAGTCAATGCTGTAGTCAATTTTGTTTCATTTTGATTTTCTAGCTGCTTTTCTTTTGTTTCCTTGCACTTACACCTTTATTAATAGGAAGATAGATAGGTTCTGCTTTTGTTAACCATTACTGTTTTGTTCATATACAGTTAGCCTTACAAGAGGAGAAGTTAAGACTAGAAGAGGAGGCTTTATATGCTGCACAACGTGAAGCAGCCAGGGCAGCAAAGCAGAAAAAGCTCTTGGAGGTGAGGGGAAAAAGACCCCAATATATACGAGAGCCTCTGTCCTGTTCCCGTGTATGCAAAATTCCCTGGTATCCTTTCCATCTCAGGAGACCTGACTCCAAAGCCAGGAGATGGCTTTGGCTTGTAAAGTAGAGGAAGTACAAGATTTGAAAGTAGAGCTGGTTGGAACAGCTGAAAATCACCATAATTGTTTGAAACAGCTTCTGTCGCCGAGTACAGATTTTGAATGAGTTATAATTTTAACCTATAATTAGCTTCACACTCTTCTTATACAATATGTAGAAGTTACTGATCTTAAATGTAAAATGATCTATGATGGCTTTTGGGTAAAAAAAACCCTGAAATTAAGCATATGTTTAATTTAGACATCATTTAGACTTGTAAAATGTACTTTATATATTTGTGCACGGTATTGTTCCCTATCTCTGTATTTTGTATTGACCTAATTTTTATGTCACTAAGTATAGCTCTCATTTCATATTTCTTTCTCTCCCCTTGCCATTTGGTGTGGGAGGGTTAATTCTTTCTGACCTTCTTGCCTGCTTTTTTTTCTTACCACTTTTAATCTGTAGATCTGTAGAAAGCCAGCAAAAGTAGTTTTCTTTTTTAAATGGCATTAAGTGGTTTCTGTAGAAGTTCTGTGCAAGAAATGCTCTATTTCTTGTCTTTCAGTATTTTTAATATGCACTTCTTTTAGTCAGGACCTAAGACAGAATGGATTGTAGAAATTTTAATTTCCTCTTCGTGTAAAATTAGTACCACTTATCTCCTGCTCAAACACCCTCCTCAAAACCCATAAGGATTACAAGGGTTTTAAGGAAGCATTTTTGTCCAGATATGCATTGAGCACTTAGCCCTTCTAGATAAACTGGAAGCTATTTTTGAGTGCATCACTCATCTCTCTGCTGTTTGTGAGCACAAATGGGAAAATGCCTTTTTCCTTGGAAGTATGGCCTCTTTTAAAGCTTATTTGGCTTGCTGAGGTTGCCCTACTGAATGTCAGGGTCTTTAACAGCGGGGAGTTTTAATATGTGTGTGTCCTGGAACTGGCAGTGCTGGATATTGGGATGTGACCTGGCAAAACGGGGAGATAATCTAAATTGGGCATTATGTGGGTATAGCAATCCTAAAAGAAAATCGTTGCGTGTGTCAGTAATTGATCTTGACAGATTTGTTGACTGTGTTGTGCCAAATTTCTGTCTGTTCCTCTCTGCTTTCTTAAATCTTTTCACCTCTAACCGCCACAGTGTGATATTTCTATTTCTAGTTTTTTCTCTACACTCCCCATTTCCTCATTTCAACCTGCAATTATTATTATTTAAACATCCAAGATGCAAAGTGTGCCAGAAAACAAACCCACCATCATCATCTTGGGACTGAAAAGCACCAGATCCAGCGCAGTCCCCTCCCCACACCCAAAGCAAAGAGCAATTCTCAGATGAAGTTGACATTAGCAGAGTTATTAATACTTTTGGCCCTGCAAGGCAGCAAAGCTGTTATTAATATAGATGAAGCACTTAGTGCTGATGGAGACAGCCAGAGGAGATGGCAGTACTGCTTTGCACAGGGATAAAAGGATTTGTAGGAAATACTTATCTTTGAAATGGCAGGGTGACTGTTTCTGGGGCACGGAGCAAATGAAATCGAACATCACCCAGGTGTTAGTTGAAAACCCTTTAAGAAGACAGGAGACAAGAAAGGTGCAGTCATGACTGAGGTGGTGGTCACATTTCTAAAACCTGATGGTTTTTTTTTTTTTTGGGGGGGGTGCATAAAGTAGGATTAAGTGTTGAGAGCTCTGTTTTGAGTATTCTGCTTTTTCAACGATTCGCTTTTCTCGATAGCAACGTAGGCAGCACAGGACAACGCAGAGAGCACACGCTGTTAATAATGGAGAGTTCCAGAGGTAAGAGACCCAGTTTTATTCATGATAACTGAGAGTCTTGACTGTCTGTACTCCTGTTCCTCATCTGGAAAGTTAGGGAGTATTTTGGATTCATTCTGGTTATCGCTGGAGCTAACAGACTGCTGCATACAGTGCTACTCCCAGCTGCTAACAGATATTTACAGACACACAAAATCCAGTGGTTTCTTTTAAGGAGGTGTTTATATGTAA
>VXAX01003787.1:942209-957868 GCA_013399835.1 Leptocoma aspasia
AATTTCAGCTAACGTAAAAATATTTTTATTATTCAGGACCCTGTTTTAAAAACCCAATAGAAATACTCTATTTAAATGGTTTATAGAGTCTGCCTGTTTCTTCATTAATACTCTTAGTTATATTTATTTATTAAATACTTAATGTATTTATTTATAGTTTAAGTCTCTTCATTCCCACCTTCTGTGTTCTGTGGTGGTGGTGGGAAAAACAAGCTAAAAAAAAAAGTGGAGAAATTTACAGTGGAATGGTGTTTGATTTTAGGAAAAGTTCATGCATGGAAGACAAGGGGGACAGGAGGAGTTTTGCTATAGAAGCACAGTTAGAATAGGAACTGTGAAAACTGATCAGGAACTGGCCAGATTTTAAAAACAAAGGACTGCAGGAGCAGGGTTTGAATTCATTACTTTAAAAAATGAATTGAAAATTAAGGATATTGTATCTAAAGTGAAGAAGAGAGGGGAAGAGTTGTTTTGAGTTAGCTAATTAATTTTTAACTGAAAATACTAATAAAAATTGAGCAGAAGCACAGACTGGGAGAGGATGTGATGAATAGGAATAGAAAGGCATTTTACAGATGACTTTACAAAGAATTTAGTTCAGGGTTTATGTGCTTTGTAGCACAGAGCTGGGGGCACGTGGATTAACATATTTTTGATGACACCCTTGGAGGTTTCTACAGCTAAAAAAATTGTGCATTGTTCTTGCAGCTCTGTGGTAGAGGAAGATCTCGATCCTTTCCTAAGGAATACAAAATTCCAGTATGAAGCTTTCCGAAGTAGTAGTAAGTCTGCCTTTCCTTAAGCACATCTTTAAATATTAAGGGACTCTGAGGGGCACAGAGTGCTGCTTCTTTTTCTAGACAAACACAGATTATTTCTAGTTTTACGTTTACGCACACAAATACAAAATGTGTATACGTATATCTGTAATTTAAAAATCTGGTTTTTTTTTATCTGATAGATAAAAAGATAGTGTTGAACATTTCCTGTAAAACCAGACCCTATATTGAAGATGCGGATGTGTGTTTATAGCTTTTTTTAAATCATCCCTTGGCAAAGTAATTAGAATCATATTAATGCTTCATTTTTTTCCTAGTGAAGTGCAAGAGGTGAATTTGGCTGCCTGTACTAAAAAAGTCCACTAACAGTTTAGAGGAAAACAATTTGATAAGCTTTTATCTGTAAGTTTTGGTGACAGTACATGATAACCACTAAGGTGGAGGACTGATGGCTGTGTTTCAGGAAATACTGTGAGTAGTTTAGTTTTTTGGGGAGGAGAGGGTTGATTTGTTTGCCTTTTTTTGTTTCCCAGGTCTTCATACAAGCTCCGCTAACAGCTTATTAAATTCCTTTCTGGTTCTAATTGGGCAATATCTCAGTGATACTGACTATTAACAAGCTACTGATTACTCTTTGACCTGATGCAGTGCCTTTTCCAGCATTCCTGAGGTTTAAAGGGCCACAAAGCACGATGAAAGCTTAATTTAAAAATTTACTTTTGCATGTTTAACCTGAAATTCAAGTACATTTACAAATTAAAAATACATTACGGGTTTTATTTTTAAATAGGACTTTCATCTGATGCCACAGTGCTGACACCCAACACGGAGAGCAGTTGTGACTTGATGACCAAAACCAAATCAGTGAGTGGGAACGATGACAGCACCTCCTTGGATTTAGAGTGGGAAGATGAAGAAGGTATTTATCCTGCATTTCAGCTTCATCCCGAACTCAAAAGCTAAAGATGCTCACAGTTTAAGCTGTGTTCATTGTAAATTTGTCATTTTCAAAAGGGAAGGTGATTTAAAGCTTGTTTCTGATGGAATTTCTGATAAGTTCGTAATGGTTAAACTGTAAATTATTTTCACCAAGAAAATTCCTTATTTTTGATAAATAATTAATAAATTATTTCCTTTAAATTAATAAATTAATTTCTTTATTTGGATACTCCAGTAAATAAATCAATGAATTTCCCTGCATTTTGTGGAACTGACTTGTAAACTCCTGACAAAAGTGATGGTAAAGAAATGCTGCCCTCTCGTGAGCCAGGAGCAGAAGGAAGTGCTTGTTCTTCCTTTTAAAATATGGAAGTTGGTCAGGAGTCTGACTTAAATATCTTGGGAAAAACCCTTATTACTTGTACTGTAACATTCACTGGGAACTTAGATCTGCATTCCAAGGAGTATCCCAGCTGTCCTCGTTGCTGCTGTTACAGGTGTTTTCTGTATTTCCTCATTGTGGCCAATGCTTTCGCTTTTATTTACTAAACCTCCAAAAGCTCTTAGTTGAAAGTTTATCCAAAATGTTGAGACCTTGACTATTGAAAGGCTCACCAAAAATAAGCCAATCTGTAGGTGCTTTTTTTCCCCAAGAACGTCTGTAATTACTGACAAAATCAGTAAAATCTTAGATGTCTTTGGGCACTTTCCAGAACCGTATTTTGCCTTATTTTGTGTGGAATTAAATATCCCTTCTTAGACAAACTGAAGAGCTTTCCTAGACCACCAAATCCAGTATCTGTCCAAATCCTACCTCGGTTTCTCCTGGCAGAAACACAAAAGTTAGGTGAAAACTCCCAAGGGTGCATTTCTCACACGCGTGTGTTCAACGCCAGGCATGAACAGGATGATCCCGGTGAGGGAGCGCTCCAAGACGGAGGAGGACATCCTGCGGGCAGCGCTGAAGTTCAACAGCAGGAAGACAGGAAGCCACCCAGCCTCAGCCTCCGACGATTCCAACGGGCTGGAGTGGGAGAACGACTTTGTCAGCGCCGCCATGGACGACAACGGCAACTCCGAGTACGCCGGCTTCATCAACCCCGTGCTGGAACTGTCGGCCTCGGACACGCGGCTGTCGGACTCGGAGCACCAGGACAGATAGTGACCGTGCCCGCACGGCCCCTGCCTGTGACCAAGTGCTGGGAAGGGAGGTGGGATGTACAAAGCCGGCTGGCTCTCTTGGAACCCGCTCCCCTTTTTCTTACGGCGAGGAACGGGAATGACTTGCTGTCCGGATGAATTCAGAACTAAGTGCAATTTTATCATCTACCTTCTCCACTTCTGTGAAAACTGGGATGATTCTGTTGTGTATATTTCTGGATATCTGGATTTAATATAAAATTATCTGCACTAATTGAAGCTTCATAGCTTGACTTACCTATATTTTAACTTGCCTTTTTTCCTGGATGATGTTTCTATTGATTTTGTTTTAAAATTTATCATTGGCCTAATATTTATCTGAGAAGCAGTCTTGTATAATTTATTTAATACTTGAAGATAGAGAAATAATTTTAAAATATTTTTATTTCTGGTCTGTGCTTTTTGACTTGCTCTTCGGCTGTTTAGAGGGTGCAGAAGTAAGAGCTGCAAAACAAATTTGACACATGGCAAATTGCGTATTTTCCGCTGTCTAGCTTAAAGTCTTCCTAGTCTTCTGTTGTCCTCTTTCCATTTATTTTATTTTTTAAATTTACTTTATGCTAAGCACGGTTAACCTCAATGAACACAGTAAAACTCATCAGGTTAGGTAAGATATCGCCTTGTGTAATATGCCAGACTTAGTAAGCGTGTCCTAGATAGAAAAACAGAAATAAAATAAAAGATAAATTCTCTATGTGTCAATAAAATGTGAATTTTAACCAGTGGAGAACTGGGAGGACCAAAGTCTTGTTTTCCCAGCCCCCCCGGAACAGACCAACATCCGTTGCTACATGGTCCTTAAAATTCTTCAGTTGTGGAAAATTTATAATTCCACTGGAACAGAACAATTATGGAAAAGCAACATTCAGTGAGCAAACTGGGTGAGGGATGATGGCTCTGCTGCTGGGGGCGGGGAGAGAACAAGAACCTAAAGACTGAATTTCCACATCTGCATTTTGAAAAGAAAGAAGAAAAAATCATGTTTTAGCAGTGTGTTAAAGTGCTCTGCCTCTCCTGTGCCTCTAAAGTGGATGGTTAATCCTGCTAATACAGGCTGAAATCCAAGGAGGTGTTCAGTGACTGCACCACTGGTGTCCTGTGCTGTGCGGTCTCCCCCAGTATTCCACGTAAATCTTACCTTTTAACAAAGGAGAACCTGCAAAATACTTGCAGATCTCAAGCTTTCCCCAAAGTTTCAAAGTAAAGCCATTCTACTCTGCCATCATTTTGTATAGCTGACTCATTTTTCCACGGAAAAAGGGTGAGAGGGTTTAACTCTGTTTTGGAACATGTTGTGGTAGGTAATGAACCTGCGCTGTCAATCATCAGAACTGGATTTGTTGGTGAAAGTTGTGTCGCTGGTTTAGATCATCTGAAGCTATTTGGAATATTTGGGTCATTGCAGTGTGGATAAGGAACAAAAATACTGCACACTGGGGTTAAATATGTACAAATAACCTGAGAGAACAGATAAATCCTGTTGGTAATGTTCCATCTCTTCATTTCAGTTGTAGCTACGTCACTGAAAATATTTTAATGCCATTATTTATATTTGCAATACTTGTAATGAGCTTTAAAGATGTGTACACATCAAATGTATATTTTGGGTTTGGCCTAAGCTACTGCTGTGTGACTTCTCCTGGATATTTCTTTGTATAATATATTCCTATGGGAAGGAAGGCAACTTCCTCAACACGTAAATAACATGTTTTTTTTACCTGCTGAAACTGTCACCTCCCCTGCACCGGTCACTGCTTTTCCTGGCCAGTGAACATGAGGTGACCTTGTCCTGACCATGCCTTGAAGAAGTCAATTAGCTGATAGTCCTGCCCTTAGGATGAACAAGCACTTAGGAAAAACGAGGCTGACTCCAGCTTTTTCTGTGATGGGCATGTTCTGTAGCCATGGTTAATGATAACATTTGCAGTGCTCAGTGCACCACGCTGAGTGACCTTGAAGTGATGCTCCATATCTGTGGGTATTTGAGAAACTGAGAGGTTCTATAAACAGCTCATGTGAAACAATTCAAGGGTACTGTAAAATGCCTATCTGTACAAATTTAGAAGTCATTAAAATTTTCAGCAAGTCTTACATTTTGGCAGTGTTGTATCTGTTGCTGGTTTTTGTGGCAGCCATGTCAGAGCCCTGCTGAATCCCACGGTCTCCCTTTTGGGGACCTGCTGCTTTGGAAGGGAAGCTCTAAACAAGCTGCAATAGCAGAAGACCTGAGGAATTTGGAGCATGGAGCCCTTCTCCTGTTGGAAATGAGCAGATGTACCCACACCCTTTAAAGGCAAAATAACCTTCCTTGTGTGAATTACCTTCTGCTGGTCAGATGAATGTAGTGATAGGAGACAATTCATTTTTTAATGTGTATTTTACATGGTTGAAGCTTACCTCAGGTAAATACAGCTGTGCAAGTGATTGCTGTTTGGAAAACATGGCAACAAAGTAATTTTGTCATGGAGGAGATGAATAGACAAATCCTACATAAGCCTGTGTTTGAGTTTCATTGCCTCTCCCATGGCTTTCTCTCGCTCGTGGTTGGTTGCCTTAACCTCAGCTGTTCCTCCCCTCAGTCATAATTATGGTTTTCTTGGAATGATTAATGCTGAAATGCATCCTAATACTTAGGGGGTGATAAAAAGGGTAACTCCTTCCCAGTGCATCTTTCAAGCGAACTAAAATACTTGACAAAATAAAACCACCAAATGCCAATGAAAAGCTGAGCCCCTGACAAAGAAAAACTTGACTGAAACAACCCGAGAAATACTTAAAAGACAAGAAAATTATTAGAGAGACTTGGGTAAAGGAGTAGAGGTAGAAGACTTTCTAAAAGTATTTAAGTAAATTCTTACTTTGGAGCAATGGCACTTTTGGAAAACCCGAAATAGTGCCAGTGACAGTCTCTCATCTGGATGGTCCTGGAAATAATTTTATTCTCCAAAAATTATTTTAGAGTGCAGCTATATAATAGAGCAAATCCTTACTAGGGAACAAAATGTTTTTATTACAAAATTAATGTGGATTTTTATAGACCATGATCATTGATGCTACATGTTTGTCTACATCACAAGCAAAAGTAGTTAACGTGCAAAAAACAAACCTTGATTTGAAGCTAATAAAAACATAAAAGGACAAAGTTGCAAGGACGAACTTTATAAGTTGCAAAATCTGTGAAGTTACAACCTAGGCTTGCAAAAATACTGTTTGGAATTTGGTGTGCAAAGCAAAGCATTAAGTATAATATGCAACAAGGCATTGTGCCACCCCTTGGCTGGGACCAGACCCTTGCTGTGCATGCTCTGTGTTAATGCCTGTTAAATATCCCTTCGAGGCACGTGGCCGAGGTCCTGGGAATGAACCTGCTGCCATGGATTTGAGTGACCCCCTGTCTCCCACCCCTTTCTGGGCATCAGAGAGCCCTTAGGCCTCAATGAAGGCAGTGGCAGGAATCCATTTCTGTGGAGCAGTGCTCTGGAATGCCCGTGCTGAGAACACCAAGTAAAGAAGACTGATGTGCAGCAGTCAGTGAGCACCACCAAGGACACCGGGCTGAGGTGAGAGCCGTCTGCGTTGGAAGCTGTGCAGGCTACAAAACCTGATCCGGCCTCCTTCTCCCCACTAGCACAGCTCGTTTTCATCAATCTCTGTGGGGCTTGTGCCTTGGGAAAGAGGAAAGGAAGGAGAAATGCCGTTCTCGGGTATAGGCTGCAGGGATGGCAGGCACGGCAGGCACCTTTCTTGTAAGATCGGGGCTTCAGCCAAATGTAAATGAGTCTCAAAATAATCCACGGCCTCCCCTTCTTGAGTCTCTGCCAGGATCTGGTAGTCCCCAAAACAGATGATGCACTTCCAGGGCAGGTCGACTTTGTTCAAGTAACCCAGTTCTGTTTGGTTGACAGTCAGCTTTGTTTTCTTGCTCAAGTTCTTTATCTCAAAGCCGTGTTCCGAGGTGTGGAGCTTCCTGTAGAACTGCAGGGAGAACTGGATCCGGGAGGCGCGCGTGTCCACCAGGTGGTAGCGGCAGAGGCTGGAGTCACGGCCGAACTTGGCCGTGTCGTCTGCCCTGACCTGCTCGCGCTTGCCGAAGCTCAGGCAGCGGAACATCATCTTCTCACCCTGGCCCGGGTGGTAAAAGGTCAGGTGGAGGCACGTCACTGTTTCTTCTGTTTCGGCTTCCTCCAAGGAGCTCATGGTGGAAAGAGTCCTCAGAACGAGGGAGCGGCAAAATCACGGCGCGGAATCGCTGCGGAACCGAACAAAATGGTTTCAGCGTGGCACTGGAATGCTTCCTGTGCTGCTCTACGCTGACTGTACGGAGCTTCCAGACACCTGGCTGACAATAAACACGATGAAAGCGCGGGAGTGGGAGTTCAGGAGCCACGACTGACCACTGCTGCCAACAAGCTCTTCACCTGGATCTCACAGGCACATTTGCCTTTGCAAGAAATATGTCATTTAGCAGTAAGATTTACTTGATAGACTTAAAATGGAGTTAAGCGGTACTGGCTGGGCCTGTGTGCTCTGCCCTCGGTGTGTCCTGTGACTGGAAGATATCAAATTACTTTTACCATCAGTCTGTCTGTAGGCAGAGGTAATTCAAATATGTATAAAGCACTCCTTTGGCTCTTGGGTCCGAACCGAGCTCTTGCACGGAAAAAGTGTTTAGAAGTGACTGCTGTGACAGCATAAAAAGTGAATGCAAAAGTTGGACTACTCACAAGACCTAAAAGAGGAATTGTCACCACCTCCAGCTATTTCCCCATTGTCTGTTGGAAAATTCCAGCACTCTGCTGCTGCAGAAGTGCTGAAAAAATGACTTTTCTTGGGTTTGGTAGTTTTGTGTTGTTTTTTTAAGTTCTTCACGTGCAGCACAGAGACCACATATTTATGAAACAAATTCTGTTCCAAAGGCTGAGCAACTACAGTGCATCCTAATAAAACCTGAGACAGCTCAAGAAAGGCTGTCATCTGGTTCTCTAAATGCAAGGCCAGTGTCTTCCCGCACTAAAACTGAGCCTTGAAAAGAAAAGTCTTGCTATTTCAAAGTAGAAACCAGCAAATGAGTTCCCAGTTACTCACCAGAGAAACACGTGAGCAGCTATTTCACTGGTATCACACAGTGCAGATGTTTCTACATCCAGACTGCAGTAAGTTCCCAACGTGTCTCACACAGATCTGGAGCTCACCAGCTCCATTCAGAGCTTTACGAGGAGCTGAATCATCACTGCAATTAAGTGATGATTGTGTTTTGTGATGATGGAGTTGACTTGTGGTTTTTACATACACTGCACACAAACACCAAGCATAGTGAATGATGGTGTATCAGTGCATCACTTTCTGCGTGAAACCTCAAAACTGCACACACACACAAAAAAATTTAACACAAAATCAGCCAGTTCTGACACAGTAGCTCAGCAACCTCAGCTTGGTTAGTGAAGTAGGCTGCAACAGCACAGATGATGAGTGAAACACAGAATTTCCAGCAGAGCTCACTTTCAAACAAGCTAGAAATATCATCTGTGCTTTTGGCAGGAATACAGACAGACACCCTGATAGCAGGTTATTCCTTTGCCATCTGTGAGCCAAGCTGTGGTGGCACCATTAGCAATCCCCCCTCCTTGTAGATTCCCCAGCTCTGGGATGCTGGAAGCAGCTCTGTGGGCCAGGAAGGACTGTCCCCGTGTCTGGTTCTGCCCTTCCTTGTTTTGCACCAGTAAGGGGATATTACATGAGGTCATCTTTGGTGAAGGGGAAAACCACCGAGCACTTTCACTGTGTTTGCAGTTCAGCAGAGACACTTCTGTGCCTCTTGACTTTAGCGCACATTAGTGAGTTTTACAAATGGCCACATTAATTAAGAAAGAACAGCCACCCATTGCTCCGGCAGCACCCACCGATGAAGCCGGATCTCGGCAGCTCCCACAGACCCCGCTTCAGATCCACGATCACCTCGGGCATCCCCGCACGGCTGCCCAGTCCTGCCTCAAAGCTTCACCGAGGCTGGGCACACTGAACATTCTTTCACGTAAATGCTAAAGGAGTTTCTACTTACTAGAGTGCACTGGCCAGGAGAAAGAAACTTTCTGTAGATTTCTCCCGCAGCTGTGAGGCAGCCACTGCCCTGCTGCTGTCCGTACCTTCACTGGAGACCTCACCTCATCATCCTCTCCTACGGGAGAGCGACCGTCATTATCCCCACTTCCAGAGGCAGCACAACAACGCGGAGCCCTGGGAATCTGGGCTGCGGCTCCCGGAGCAGGCTCGGAGCCACCTCCCCACCCCACAGCACGGCCAGCCCGGGATCTCCCGGCCGAACCCGCCGCCCCCATGGGAACTGCCTGGCGACATCCCGGTCTGCCCGCCGACCTCTCCCTGCCCGCAGCCCTTCCTTCCCCTCACGTCCGCCCGGCCGCCTCCTCACCTGCCGGGACCGGGGCTCCGGCGGCGGCCGAGGGCTCCAGCGGCTCCTCACGCCCGGTAATTCCTCCGGGAGCGGGCGGGAAGCGCTGAGGCGGGAGGAGCGGGAGGAGCGGGAGGCGGGAGGAGTGGGACGGGCCGTGCTGGGGCGGGAGGCGCTGAGGGCACCGCCGGGCCGGAAGTAGAACTTTTTTTAAAAATAAGGGAGGAAAAAAAAAAAAAAAGAAAATAAAAAAGAGTTGAATTATTTGTTGCAGTGAGTAACTCTAAAGGAATAGCCAGAGGTCTGCCCGGGGTTTAGGGGGCCATCTGAACATGTGTGTCAGGGACAACAAGTTCATGGGCTCAGCTGTCAGACAAAATAATTTCGGTTTTATCCCCCAAATGAGCACTTTGAGGAGTGGAAAGCGGCGCATTATGAGCATAGCAGTTGGCCTGATGATGTTCTTAAATTGATTATTTTAAAATATTTGGTTGTTTGCTTTAAGCAACCGCAGTTCAGGTTCATTGCCCCGCCTTTGGGAAATAACCTAATCATTCCCTGGCCGATGGTCTAAACTGATCTGAAAACTTTTCCTTATTCTTCTCTTTTTTTTTTCCTCCCTTTACAAATCCTGGGACAGCCCTGGATTCTTCTTTACCCAGCGGCTTGGCTTTTCATATCCATCTGTATCACTCCCTAGCACAGAACGAGTGGCAAAGCAAACCTGCTCCTTTCCAATCCAGATCCCAGACGTTCCGTGGCCGCCCTTCCCTGTGCCTGCACAGCCTTGGGACTGGCAAGTAAGTACTGAGGGCTTGATTGCTTTGGCACGGGCAGTGAAGTACTGTGTTGGTTCATAGAAAATGGTTTTCACTTGTCGGTTCTTTTTATATGTTCAACAAACAGGTAAATGGCTTGTGGGTTGATAAGTTCCTTTGTAGCTCTCGTGGAATAACTTTTATCCGTACGCAGTCTAACACAGCTGTTCCATGGGCTCTTCTCCCTGACAGCAGAAAAACAAACAAACAAACAACACAAAAACCAAACAAACAAACCCAGGAAAAAAAAAGGGTGGGTTAAAATGTGTTTTGCAAGAAGTTGCGTTGAAAAGCAGAGAAGGAAAACAGATTATTCCAACTTTCTCCCACAGATGAAGGCCTTTTTTTACAGCAGGCAGGGCCAGGCCTGTGTGGTCACACACAAGAAAAATGAAGTACTTTGCTGCTTTCTGGAAAAGCCAGAATTGCACAACACTGCTATTTATTGCCTCTGTCGATGGTTATAATTCCTGTCAGCCGTTTGTTTCCCGAAACAGCCGAGTCCCAGGTCATGAGACAACTTTTCTGATAGGATTATTTTGATACTTGTATCTATTAAGGTATGTAAGGACCTTCACTTTTTTCCCTTGGATTGTGTAACATCAAATTAGCTGCATATTCCTTTATTGTTTTATGGTTTAAGTATGCCTCTGTGTGATTTTGTACAGGGGAGGGCAGAACTGGATTTACAGCTTCTCTCTTCAATAATTTTCCAGTCAGTTGGAATGCTGCCAGCTTCAGGAAAACAGCTTCAGGTTTTTTCTTTATGAGAAAAAAAAATGCAGGCACTCTGTGCCTGTGGGGTTTTCGGGTGATCTTCCTGCTAAACTTGTTCCATGCTGTAGTAGAGGTCATTCCAGTATTACAATAACTTCTTCTTTTAGTTTAAATTTCTTCGGTGAAAAGCAGAACTGCAAATAAATGTGGTGTTTGGGCTAATTTAGTATTTTTTAGGCTGGAAGACCGAGGTGGTTTTGACGTGGCTGTGACAGTGCGTTGTTCTTCTGACAACTGATCCCTGTAACTCCAGAGCCTACGTAGGCAAATCTGGGAAATGGAAAAATACAAGGAACTTCTATATTGCTGTCAGTCATAACCGGCTTAGTAAACAGGAGTCAGTGAGAGGAAATGTGTTTCTTTCTCTTTCTGGGATATTCATGGTAGGTCAGAAGAGTTATAGGAAGTATAGTCTCTTAATCATCTGTGTGACTGGTTATGAGTTGGGAATGCTGTGATGACATTTCTTGGACATTTGGGGAAAATGTCCTTTATAGTTCTGTCTCTGTTATGGCATAAAAGCCTTTCTGTGGACATTTGAGACCAGCAGCAGTCCAGACCAGTGTGAAACTTTCTCCTTGTCTCTGCTATTTAAATTTGCATGATGAAAGTATCCTCACCCTGCTGAACCAACAGGAAGTCTGGCCGGATTTCTGCTGTTCTGACATTTCCACAGTTCTGTCCTTCCCTCCTAACATCAGATTTTACACCTGCTTATCAAAACTGTCTGTGTGGTGCTTGGATTTGCCAGTGGGTTCAGGTGTAAAGGGTGACAACACCTGCAAATGTTGTGTCTGAGTATAATTCCTGTGTTTTTTTGGTCACCAGCGTTCCCACTCACTGGCACAGCTTGTCCTTAGTGTCGCCAGGTGAACATTAAAGCAGATGCTGTGTCTTGTCACCTGCCACATGGGCCTGGGCACGGTGCTGCTGTACCTGCCCTGTCCTGGGGCTTGCTCTCCCGGGATGGCACAGGGGTGACCTGAAACTATCCTTCAGGATGGCACAGAAGTGACCTGAAACTGTCCTCCAGGATGGCACAGGGGTGACCTGAAACCATCCTCAAGGATGGCACAGGGGTGACCTGAAACCATCCTCCAGGGACCTGCGGAGTCACCGAGGAGGAGGTGAGTGAGAGCTGACTGATTTAGAGCCATCAACTCCAGGCTGCTCACAAATGAGCCCTTTTCTCATCCCAAACCACCCAGGCGCTCAGAGCACAGGAGTGGGAGCCAGTAGATGGCAATGTGTGACCAGACACGGGAAGACAACGTTCCTTTTGGGGGGATTTTTGTGTTTTGTGGTTATTAGTTGTTGGTTTGTTTGTTTGTTTGTTTGGTGGCAGGGGGTTGGTTCTTTCCTTTTTCTTTATTTTTTGTTTTAAGTCATAAATTTCATTTTGGTAGTGCAAGACTTGTCGAGATACTTGTAAGTTAATGGTAATGATGGCAGTGGTAACTTCCAGGAGTTGGGAAAGGCCTAATGGAGCATGGAAGAACCTGTAGTGAGGCTTTGCAATGACCTGTTGTTACCGTACAGCAACCGAGTGCCTCAGCGTTCAAACAGAAAGGAGATGGGTCCTTCTCAAAGGCAGGTGTACTCCAGAGATATCCCGTTGTATTCCACTGGATGTCAGTGTGAGAGGGAGGACGTGTGTTCACTGATGTTTTAGCTCCCAGTGCCAAGAACAGCTCCACTCCTTAAGCAGAGAGGAGATCTTCCAAAGGAGGAAGAGAGAGCACAGTTCCCTCTGTTTATTTCCTTCCTTGCTCCTTGTTTACTCAGGAAAAAGGATTCTTCCGCTTCCCTTTTCTTCTTATCTGACTTGAACAACCTGATGAGGAATATTCACCTTGACTGCTGAAAAGTATTCCTGCCAAGAGGGACTTTTTTTGTGTCACTTTCCAAGTTCTCATGTTCATTCTACATCATGATCTGCCCTTGGTCCTCCTTTAGAGCATGTCTGGCTTCTCCCTTTCTCTTCCTCCTCAGTTGCTCTTCCATCTTCCTGCCCTTCCTGCTGTCTGTTGTTCTTCCCTCTCACCATCCTCCTGATTATTTTTCCTATTCCCTCTGCTGCTTCCTCCACCTTGTGTTTGTTTTTTCTCTGGACCCTTTCTCCCTCTGCTGCAAAGGAAAAAATAATTTGTGTGGCTATTTTGATAGCGAGGAGGTTGAACACTGCCTTCACCAGGCCCCACATTTTACTGTGGAGGCTGAATCCACTCTCCTTGTCTGGTTTGACACCATTCAGACAGAGAAAATTTAATGTGCACAGTCCAGCCTGTGCAGAGTCAACCTTTCCAGTTCCCTTCATTGAACAGAGAAAGTAATTTTGAGCAATTAAAGAAAATATAAGCTGTATTTTGCTGATATATAGCAGGACCAGAGTGATCTTTTTGTTGTTTTGTAATTTTTTCCCCTTTAAATTTGTATAGATGTGAAGGTGTTGAAGATTCCATGTTGAGTGGCAGTAAAAACACAGTTCCATTATCTCGGTTTATAGCATTCAAGGGCAGCCAGCTGTGAGCAATGCAGCCTTACAGGTACATACATGATCATTTCTCTCCTTTTCCTTCAAAGATAGATATATCTGTGTCCCAAACTACTCAAGCAGCTTCCTTCCTACTCGGGGAAGCAGGTGTCTGGTTCACCTTCACCTTGGATTTTTCTGGAAGCCCTCCCTTGGGGCAGTTGCTGTTGAGGTTTAGGAAAAAAGGATTTTTATTCCTGTAGGCACACAAATTGGCACTGAGGGGTGGTGAAGGCAGCCGGGTGTTCCTTCCTTGTTTGCAGCCCCTTGCCTGGGACTCTGTCTGTCCCTGACAGAAACTCCTGGTGATGGAAACAGCAGGATTTCACAGCACAGGGAGCATCGCTTTATGGCTCTGTGTATGGTCTCACAAGGGAACACTGTTCAATAGGCTTCAAAGTGATTCAGCCCTGGCATAACTGTGGCTGTGGCCACATGTAATATAGCCTGTAGCTCTTTAAAGAGGATTAGCCTTAGATCAGGGACAGCATTCATTGCTGGATTTCATGTAAAGTAGAATATGCTAATGAAATGGAAATATCTACGGCAAACATTGCATAATATTGGGAACCTCAAAACTGACTGTTGTGTCTTGATATCTCTGCTGGGAGCCAAACTTTCACATTGTGGTTGTTATTTTGAGAAAAACGGAAGTTTATAGTATAACCACAAGCTCTCTGTAATAAACCAAGATCTAGTTTGCAGTTTTACAAGCAAAGTTAAAAAGACAGCAACAAGCAGTTGAAGGTAACTTTTCAGACCGTGTTGTGCTTTAATGTTGTCGTAGTTCTCCAACAGAGACAAAACTCACCACAGCTTAAAATATCTTCATCTGGGTTTTCTGCAGCAGGCACAGGCTTTCTTTGATCCTGTGTTCTCTTCCCATCTGCCCATCCGTTGCTTTAAACACCATTTTTGGGTTTACAGGAGTTTCAGCATCAGTCCTGCAGAGACACAGTGTTTGTGACATGCTTTTCTGAGCCATTTCACCTTTTAAGGCACTTTCTGCCTCTACATCCACCTGTACCGGCAGCCCAGTACACTTCATTTGGCTCTGCTATTTCACTTTTATGCCAGTCTTCAGAATACTTGAGATTTAATGTTGCACAGATGTAAAAAAGATCTCCCAAATTTCAAGGTGACAAATGATTCCAACTGCCCGAGTCAAGGTGTTGTGAAGGGTTTTATTTACAGATGTCATGGACATCTCTCAGGAAAGAATTTCAGTGGGATGAAATTTTAGGCTTCACAGGAAATTCCTGCCCCTGATCTGAAGCTGCCTCTGGGCTTGCCCCTGGAAGTGTTAAGACCTGCTCTGGGTGATTCCCTCCTGGCACAAGGAATTCCTGTGAGCTCCGTCTCACCAGCCTGGCCGTGTGTGTGTGTCTGTGGCCTGGGGTTTGGTGCCACCAAAAATAAAACACAGTGATGGACATTAAATACCCCGATGGGCCCTTCTGCCTTTGTGCACTTGAAGTGCCTCATCCCAGTCTGCTGGGGCATAAAAGTGCAAAGAAAGCCTTTGGGAAGAGGGTCCTCCTGCCTGCACTTCCAAAACGTGTGCTTTCATTGCTTAGTCGTTTTTTCTTTCCGTGTGGCTCCATATCTCGGGATTTTGTTGTTCTGGGATTTATTTTCCATGTTGGGTTTTTTGGTTGGTTTTTTGCAGGGGGTGGGGGGGGTTGTTTGGTTTTGGTTTTTTTTTTTTAATTTTGCTGTTTGGGTTGGTTTTTTTTCTGTAGATGTGGAGGGTGGTGATACATATTCATGAAAGAGAAGCCTTTCCAGCCCCTGCCTGCGCTGACAAAGACTTGGCTGTTTCACACAGCAAGCTGACTGGAATTGTGTGGGGCCTGCCTGACCAGATTAGAGCAAACAGCCAGCTTATTCCTCCAGTCATCAGGCCTCCCCTTCCTAACAATTTCCCCAATTGTCATTTTGACAAGGCTGTCATTAGGTGATGGCTTCTTTTGGCCATTTTCAGATAAAGATAATTTCCTTAACTTCCATTTTATTTGACAACAAGTAGTTTGGGAGAGAAAGGAAGTGCTTCAGTAGTTTATGGATTAGGGGTTTGTCACTTCAAAGGCATCTTTGATCTAAAAATATGTGCTGTACCAAATTCATTATCCCTTTTTTTCTTTTTTTTAGAACTTTTAAATTTATTGATCTGCCCCTCAATTATTCTCTTTTTTTTTTTTTTTTTC
>VXAX01003787.1:957890-989700 GCA_013399835.1 Leptocoma aspasia
CCCCACATCCCCTAGTAGTACTTGGGATAGCAGTGATGAAGGAAAAGCACCCAAGTGGCCTCTCTGAAAAGTCATGACCAGGGCGAAACAACAGGTGCTTTTGTTCCATACTCTGCCTTTAGCCAGAGGTCCTGCCTGCTCCTGCCATGGCAGCTCCATTCAAAACTGGGAGACAGAGAATGAGCTTCACCTTTTGTGTTGGTCTGGGTCACTCCTCTGCTATAACTGGCCTCAAACCATGGCTCTGCTGTAGGTTGGAGATGGGTTTTAACTCCCTGGTGCCCCTCTGGCCACCTCTGTGTGCCGAGCAGTTGCTGTGAGGCTTTGGCTCTGTCCTGTGGCTGTGCTGCACCGAGAAATCCCAAACCTCGTTCCAACAAACAAAACTGGAAAAGCTTTTTCCCCCAGGATGTTTGCAGCTGAAATGCTCTCCCACAAAGCATCCAGCTTTGGAGCAGGCAGGTGCAGTGGCCGTCCAGTGTGTTGTTCCTCAGACCCCATCCACCCAAGGAGGGCTGCTTGGAGAGGATTTGGGAATCCTTATGGGTCCCTTCCAACTTGGCTACATCTGCAGGGAGAAGGTGCCATGGTGGGGGTTTGAATATGGATCAAGAGTGGGGCTTTTCCTGCCTTAGCTGTGTCAGGCACCGGGCTTTGCTTTCACCCCTCCTCTGCTTTTTAGGATCCACAGGATCCATCCTTGGCTGCAGCAGTGTAAATCCGTGATGGTCGCCCATTATCCGAGCCCCACACAGGCTTAGATGGGGCTGGGATTTGGCCTGTATGAATATTAATATCTGTTCTACCTAATTACTTCAGCTTTTCCTGTGCTGTTACCTCTGCATTATAGCAGCCAGCAAAGCACCTCCTTGCTGCTGGAGGCTGTTCTTGATCCCATTTCCAAACAGAAGCACTTCTGCTTCGGCTCTGGCAGGGGAAGCTGTGCAGGGGCCGGCTTTTTTTTTTTTTTTTTGTTTTTTTCCATTTTGCCTGCTAATTGGCTGAGACCACCAGAATTTGGAGGACACAGATGTCACTGATAGTTTGCCTAGGGAGCACATTCATGCCCATCTGTTGCAGTCTAGAAGGCTGTTCATATATCCACAAGGCCTTCATTTAATTCTTGTCAGAAAGTAATGTAAATCCAGTTTACCTCAGAGGTCACAGCCAAGATTTATGCCAATGAGCCCCCTGCAATTTACACACACTGTAGTTGTATAGGATGAAAAGAAACCCTTTCATGTTGGTGCATATTAACAAGAAAGCTTGCCTTAGGAGAGGCTTTTTGATTGAGATCCTTCCTTATTTTAATACAGCCAGTTGGGATAGCCAGCTTTACCAAAAGAAAACATCTAATCTTTAAGCCAGAGAAGTAAACTAGCTAACTAACTGAATGAAGCCCTTAGCAAATCTATTTATTTTTTTGAAACCATCTTTTCACAAAGAAAGGTAAATGCTCTAGGAAAACACAAGCATGTGTGCACTGAAATATTCAGGGAAACTGAATTTGCCTTCTGTGGAAGACGATATTAACTCAATTATTGAAACCTTTGCTAAGTTATCAAGAGCGTGTTCTCTTTTATTTTCTTTTTTTCTTTATATTTTAGCTTTTAATCCCTCAAGCTGCCAAATCCAAAAATAAAGCTGAGCCTGTTATTTTTGACAGGAGGGGCAGGAAGGACTCCAGAAGGCTCATGCACAAATCCACGGGAGGGCGAGCAGCCGAGGGTGCTGTGTGATGTGCATGCTCCCTCTGACCTGCTGCAGGTAAAAACACCACCCCAAGTGTTCCATTGCTCTTCCAAGGACAATCTCCTGCAGTTTTTTCCGTCTCCCTACAGAAAGCAAAGGGAGATGAAATGCCATGATACAGAGTGAAGGTGAGACCATAATTCCAACAGCTAAAACAGACCTGGCACTGCCTCTGTGTTGTGATTTCACCCCTTGTCTTTATTTAGCAAGAGACTCTAACAGCCTAAAGAGCTTCCCTAAAAATGAGTGTGGCTTCATTAACCTCAGGGAAGCCCTGAGTGGAAGGGCCACGGCTCACCAAATTAAGCTGGAGGGAAAAGCTAGCAGTGCAAGTGGTGCAGGTACTTGAATTGAAAATGAGCTGTTGGAAAAAAACCACTCCTAAGTACTTTGGTTATTAAAACTGCTTGTAGGAGCAGGCAGAGAAGAGCAGGGTGCAAAGATGGATCAGGATGTGCCAACTTGATTACAAAGGGGTTTCAGAGCTGGGCACCTCGTTTTCTTTGGGCTCACTGCAGTTTGAGAGTGTTCCTTTCATTTATGCTGGTTGTGCTCAGAGGGATCCTCCTTCCTCTTCTCTAGTTTGCCTGGTCCATGGATTTTACCTTTCAAGTGTTTTAGGCATGAAAATCAGTATTGCTTGCATGGTGTCATAATGACCGGAGTGGTTTGGGATTAGGAGACAGGAGAGCAAGGCAGTGCACTGAAAACAGGGCTCATATTCTAAGTTCCAGTGTAACACTTAAAATAATTAAAATGTTTATTTGAAAGTCAAAACAGCCTCAGTCATAAATAACTATCCATTCCTCGATTGATTGTGCTAAGTCCCAACCGAGAGCTCTGGGAATAAGGTTTATTTGCTCCCTGTTGGGATTAATCCATAAATGTAGTCTCCACATGGAACTCATCAGGTCTTTGCTTTCTCTTCATTAGTCTCCCTGGAGCTGGAGGGTACCCTGAATAAAATGAAAATTAGGATAAGATATTTTCAGAGAGAAAAGGTCTGGCGATCTCTAATTTGTGTTTCAGGACCCTAATGCTGTGGAAAATTTCCCAAATGATGTTGTCTGAAAAACCAGGGCTTGTTATCCTTGCTGCATTTGAAGTTTGAATGCAGCAATTACATCTTCTTTTTCTTAAAGCCTCCAGAGCTAATTGCAGTCTTAAACCGGCTAGATTGACTCACAGGCTTCCTTCCATCCATGGCAGAACTTAAAATTCCTTTCTCTTGACAGATCTTTTGGTCTTCTAGCCCAAGGGCTCTGAAATGTTACAGTATGGCCCATTTCTTATTAAAGAGATAATTTCTCTGTATCCCACCCAATTCTTCCCTCCATCCCTCTTGTTCCGAACTCCAGTCCCAATTAGAGGGCAACCACAGAAATGTATTTTCTCATCCCCAAGACCTTTGTAATATTTTCTTTCATCATATTTGATGCAAGGAGTTATTTTAATCTATACTCCAGTCAGAAAGGGCACAGATTTTTTTTCTCATCACTTCTGTTTTAAAGTGTCTTAACAATTACATCAAGCATTTAAAAGCTGGTTTTGCCCAAAACCAGGAGTAAAGCAGCCTTCCTGTCACCAAGGGGTGCTTAAATCCTCAATCTGATGCAAAACTGTTTTTATTATGTGTTTTCAAAGAGCATTTTTAGTTGCATGCTTAGAAAATATTTTTGCCCAGGCAGTTTTGCAGCAGGTCAGGCTGCAATTTTTACCACTTCAAAACCATCTCCTTAAAGTACCACTTGTTAGGATTTAAGGGAACTTTGAGAAAGCTGATTAGTAACCATTGAGAGGATTCTAAAGGCCTCCAGAAGTTTTTGCTGTTCTGCTCTTGGGCTTTAGGCTCAGGTCCTGTGTTTCCCCAGGAAAGCTGCGTGCCTGGTTATTTCTCCCTCCCAGCTGTCACTCAAGGCTACAGCTGTCACAAAACACCACTTACAAAGTGGCATATGTGTAAAGGATGCTGATGTGGTTTAGAGCTCTGTGGTGCATTTTGAGCTGATTTTATGATGCGAGTCATTGTCCCCAGTGATGGGTCTCAAAAGACTCTGAGTACTAATGTACAGTTTATTGCACTTTTCTCTATGGTTCCAGCACTTTGGTGTTGCTGCTGTTGTAAATCATTGCTTTATCACTCCGTGTCCTTGCTGTTTATTCAATTCTTTGGAAAAATGTACTTGAAGAAAAACCCCTTGCTTGCTGACATTCATAGATCACTGTTAGGGACCTGGCAGTTTCCCGGTGAGTTAAACCTTCCCAATCCAAGGAAGCCAAGTGCTGTACTTCCACACTAATTTGAGCTTCCCTGCTAAGCCCCAGCAGCTCTTTGTGAGAGTGGCTGCTTGTGTGGCTCACAAAGCCACGGGGCCCTCCTGCCTGCAGCAAAGACCCAACGGGGGCTGGGCTTAAAAGTCTCGTTTGGGTCTCTGGGCTGTAACACAGAGAAGTGGAGCACGTCCATGAGCTCCCTTGGATGTTCCTAGAGCCATGCTATTTTTTGTAAAGGGAAATAACCCGGTGTTTGCCTGCTTCAGTGCATCTTCACAGCAAGTTGTGCTTATGAGCATTCATTTACAGGCTGAGCTGAGCACAGGCCTTCTCCAGCGTGCTTCTGCACACTCCTGAAGCAGTTTCCAGGTCCCAGTTTCCAGGACTACTGTTCACAGCGGATCCAAGGCAGGTGTATGTGTGCTTGGTAGTCACTGGAGTGGGCTCCCTGGAAAATGAGATTTTTGAGAAATCAATTACACAAAGGAATGGAGTCCGGGCCAGATGGCAGGGATGCTTCATCCCAACCTGGGAGGTACTCCTGGGACAGCTGCACACTCCTTCCCACAGGGCTGGGTAATCAGATAAATCAATTAGCAGATGTCAGTGCAGTTAACAGAGCAAGCCACTCTGGCATAGGTGTGTCAGTGTGACTACTCTTTTCTTTTCCCTGATGGATACCCAGCAACTGGATCAGCTTGTCTAGACCTGGCAGGGTGGAGCAGAGGACTCTGCTTTCTGGCTGTTGCTCCTGGGTTCAGAGATGTGTCCCTGACAGATCCTTAGGGAGTGAGGACCTTTGTGAACCAGGATGTGGACTTGGACCTTGTACCATGAGCAAATCCCATTGTTGTCCCCCTTTTTAAGGTCATCTTTGTCAGTGACAGGTAATTCAGCCCCATCTCCTGGGTGGACTTTGGACCATGCTGTGTCTTTGTCCCCAGCCCTGTCTCTGGCCCCATCTCCTTTTGCTCCTGATGGGAGCCCCTAAAAGGGTCCTGTTCCTGGTGCATCCACAGGGATGTGATCCCAGCACCCAGCTATGCTCAGCTGGCCCAAACCCTGCAGAGAGTGGCCCTGGTGGCTCTTGCTTGGGGCTAAAAAGATGGGCAACAGTTTCTAGGTTTTCCTTCTGCTTTTATCCATGGCTCTGCCCCCGGGTGATCTCTTACTTTGCTCCCCAACTTCTCTTATGTGCTTGTGCTCCTTCCCTTGGCCTTCCTTTCACAGTCACTTTTTAAATTTCTTCTTTCTGTGACATTTGTCTGCAGAGTCAGTCAGAGCCCCACTGAGTAGCTCCTGCCTCCAGGCTCTTTGCTGCTGAATCCCATCTTTTGCCCTGCTCCACCTGCCCTTCCACGGCAGGCTCTCTGATCCTGTCTGCTTTCGCATGAGTGCATCTCTTTTGCCCTCTGCTTTTCAGTCTGGCAGCTTGCTCCTGCTCAGTGCCGTTGAGAGCACAGCCTATCTGCCACCAGCTCCAGGATCCAGCGATCCCAGAGCCACAGAAGAAAGGGAAAAAACTGCCTGGAAACATAGCTGCTAAAATGTGAGCGGTTTCCAGTCAGCAGAGCAAACTGTGCCTGCCTGTGTTGTCCTTTGCATTCCCCTTCCTCCTTCACTGCCATAGTGTTTTCCCAGTTTTAGATATGTTTTCACTGAGGCTGCTCCTGAGTGTATCGCTTCAAACTGCAGGAACAGTTTTCTAAGTGAAGCCATCTTCAAATCGGTGGGGGAAAAAAACCCCAAACCCAAAACATTTATCTTGTGCTTAATTTTTGAAAGCTGCCTAAGTGTTCTGGCAGGTACTGAGCCATATACCTGTCATGGAAATGGTGGGGATTTCCTGCATCTCCACTGGCAATGTCCTAAGCACCTGGAGGAGAACATTCACAGGGGATGGCATCCCAGGGTAAAAGTCTCCGCGGTCTGGGAAATGCACACAGCATGCTCCTCTCTGCCATTCAATCCCGGCTAACTGCGTGCGACAGCCCGAGCTCCCAGGTGCAAAGGGCTTCGGCACAGCCCCGACAGTCACTTCCCTGCTCGGGATGTCATGGCTGCACTGATGAGCCTGTCCTGTCTCCCTGGCACCTCAGAGATGTTCCCCTCACACGCTGTCACCAGGAGCCTGCAGTGATTTCACACACTCCTCTAATAAAGTCCTCCGAGGCTGTCATGTATTTTCATGTATTTCCCCTATTATTTCCCTCTGCTTGAGCCTTTCAGATAATTGATGATACTTTAGTTAATCATTTTCCCCCTCCTTTGTTTGCCAGGTACCTCAGCCTTGAAGGGATCCTTTTCATTTGGACCCCGTGTCTTCTCCTAAGTAATTGATCACCGCGCACCCGGGGACACCCAATTCACAGCCCGGTGGGATCATGAATGAGCAAAGCGCCGTGGCCGTGCTGCTGCGGGAGTGCCAGCGGGCTCTGGACACGCTCCTGGCGGCAAAGGCCGGCACGGGCGAGGCGGAGGAGCGGGAATACCGGCGGTGCCAAGGTGAGCTTCCCCCCAGGAGAGGCGGCAGGACTCCGCCGGCCCTCAGCCCTGCCCTATTTTTCTTCTCCGGGCAGATGAGTGTCAAGAGGTGCCTGGATTTCGAGGCCATGAATGGGATGCGGGCTACAGGCAGGCAGGGAAAGAAGTCCACTTTGTTGCAGTGAATTGCTGTCAGTTCTAATTTTAGGCTTCAGTAAACATGAGGCTGTAAGGAACAGTTTAGTTTGGGAAGAACAATGCCCAAAAGTTTGCTGATGCACATAAATTTCAGTTATTAAAAAAAAAAGAGAGAGAGAGAGAGAAAGGAAAAAAAAAGGATGCAACTTCTGAATAAGGGCACATATTTCCTCTCCTTTCATAGGAGCTGGGGGAGGGCCCTCTCTGTTTGCCAGCTTCTCCTCATATATTAAAGAGCTCATTGCCCGAATCTTTATCTTGTAAAATGTGTGTGACCTCTATAAGTGGTGTCCAAGGGGAGAAAAAAAAAAAAAACCAAACCTTTGCAATATCCCTCTTGAAAGGAAAATACATGCTGGCTAAAGGCTGGAATAAATAACCAGGAAAGGAAGCAGCATTTAGTGAGGGCTGTAATATAAGGACTCCTCATTTGTTTTAATGCTGGCATTACCTGCTGGAAACCAGCAGCTATTTTGGTATGGCTGTGGCGCTGTGAAAGGAGGATTTATTATTTCTTAATTCCAGCGGAATTAAGGTTTCCCTTTGCGTGACACATCTGCGGCACTGCCCGTTTTCCAGTTCGGTGTTAATAATGTTTCGTTTTGCCTTGCTTCAGTGGCTCGGCCACAACGTTAATGTGATCTTTAAAACCCTTTGTTTGTCCTGGGGCGCGGAGCCGTTGAGAATATGTTTTTCCGACCATCCTTGTTCTTGCTGGGAGGTCAGCTGCCTTTTTCTGAAGCACCTAAGTCTGTTTGCGCTGGAGGGTGGCGTGTAGGTTTCTGTTATGGATACTGGAAGATTTTTCTCTCCTCTTCTTTTGTTTCCAACAAAGGGTACTTTGTTTCCTCGTCGCAAATTCTTTCAAGTTTTATTGTGGCTCCGCAGAATAGGCTCTTGAACTCCTAATCAGGTAGCGCCTTTTTCTCCTCATCCTCCTCCCTCCTTTTCTCCTATTAAATACCACAAAGTATGAGAAATAATCAGTTTAGTTCCAGATAAGGTAAATCAGTGCCCTTATAATCACTCGATTAGACACGGTCCTTCAGGTAAACTGCTTCAGGAAATGGGCCATCAGAGCCTGGAGTGCTGCTCGGGCTTTTCCGAGGGCCGTGTTCCCATCAGCTGGAAGAAAAATACCCAGCAGCGGGGTGGTGACAGCGACATTAATAACTGCTGGGGCTCTCTGCCCGAGGAAGGCAGGGCCCCGCAGCAGCTCTGGGCTTCGGGGGGACCCTCCCAGAGCAGGGGCCGAGGAGGTTTCCTCGCCCCCCTCTCCTCCCGGGGCTGCCTTTGTTCCCCCCAGCTTTCTCAGACCTGCAGCAGGAAGGATTGAAAGCCAAACCCGTAGAAATGGTGGGGAGAGGAGGAGCACATATTTATCTCACTTTAGGGGGCAGAATGGGTGTTGGGTGGGTCTGGATTTCTTCTTTATTTCTTTTTCGGGCTAGAAATCATTCCAGTCCGCTTCTGTGCCCATTCAGCCTTCGTTTATTAACGAGTTTATATTGCCAGCGGTGAGAACAGCTCTCTGTTACAAGGGTAAACTCTCATCCTTGGAGCTGGATCTTCCTTAGGAAAAGACTTAGGAAGTTCAGTCATGCCCCTTCTACATGGGACATAAGTCCTTCTGTCCATAATTTTGCGTTCCTTCTGATGAGGTGAATATCCCCTGATGAGGTGGGTATCTCTGCTCCTGCACTGATTTTCTGATGACAAGTGTGAGGGTGGGAGCAGGACCTTCTCTCCCCATCAGCTCTGGCACTTGGCCACCTTGCCATGGCATTCAGGGCTGAGCCCCTTCAGGCACCACTTCAGGAGGATAAGGAGACTGGGCTTTACATTAAGCTTTCCAAGCCCCATGTTTGCTTGGGACGGCAACAAGGGAGAAAAGGTGTGTTGGACAAAGCGGTAACATTGTCAACTTGACTTTTTGGAGGAGGGCCCTAAATATCCAACTTTTTGTTTCTTTCCAGGAAAACCATACCTGTGGATGTGCTGCAGTATGAGCATATAATACCCTTTTTATGAAGTTCATTTTCTACAGTCCCTGCGTAAAGGATTGATTAAAAATATGTAGCAATGCATTTACTGCGTTGCCTCGTTAAAGCAGTGATGGTCTCTGAGCAGGGGTTTTTCAGGGGATTAATGGCCAGAAGGGGTCAGATCTGCAGCTGATGATCACCATTAACCCCATCTGGTCAATAATCTTTGTTAATCCACTTTTATTGGCCAGAGAGGCTGCCCGGCCGAGTGGTTAGCACGGCACAGCACATCCACATCACCCCTGTTGCAAGGAAAATAAAATATGGGCTGTGGCTGAATCCAATGAATGTGGGCTGGGAAAAACCCAAGCCCAAATCTCTGGCTGTGTGCTCCTAGCAGTTGCATCCTTAGCCGGATCAGGTCGGAGATCCAACCGAAGCCGATGGAGTGGCTTAGGACCAGTATGGAGAGGGAGAAGGGAGGAACAAACTGCTCAAGAGCTTGTGCTTCATATTACTTACAACCCTTTAGGTCTCTGTCTGATTGCTATCTATGGTCCAGGTTTGTCTGACAGTTTGGAAGGGGCTTTCCAGGATGGCTCTGCCACTGTCACCTGAGCAAGGGGGACAGATCTTCTGTGCCATTGACCCCATTGTCCTCTCCTCACGCAGGGGAGCAGGTTCCCTCCTGCCTCTTTCAGGAACAGCTCTTCACGCCCAGGCAGCCACCAGCCGGAATGACTTCCTGCTAAAAGCCTTTTTAATGGCTGGAGGCTCCCATTTACCTGGAGGGCAGTGCAGCCAAGGGGAACGGATGGCAGGCCAGCTCCCATTCCCTCCCCACCAAGGGCTAAGAGCCCTTGGGAGCAACTGGGAGAAGGCCTTTTTCAGGGATTGGTGTCGCAAGAACCTGCTGCAATATCCTCACCTGCTCTTTGACCCTTTCAGCTCTGCTTCCTGAGGAGCTGAGGAGCCTTCTGGAGGAGGCGAAGGCAATGAAGTGGCCCTTTGTGCCGGAGAGGTGGCAGTACAAACAAGACCTCGGCCCAGAAGACAAAACAAACCTGCAAGATACAATCAGCGCCAGGCTCCCTGACTTGCTGGTATGAAGTTCAGCACAGCTGTGGTGTAAAATGTCTCGCTGAGGTGCTCAGGGGGTTTCACAGGGCAGTTCTGGGTCTGTCTCCACTAAGGTAATGCTTCCCTCTTCCCTGAAGAACCGGCATTATAATAGCACTAAAATGCCAAATGTTCACAGAATGTTTTTTTTTTAAAAACCCATGAATTTGACAAGAATGCTGTGCTTTGTTTAGTTCTGCTCTGCAAGTAGGTCATGAGGATCACTCACTATAGTGGGGCTTGCACAATTCATCACCTGCTCTTCTTTCAATGAAATTACATGACAGAATCCCTTTGAGGACCAAAGCTGGCCAAAACCTAGGGAGGAAAGGCAAGGATTCAATGTGATTTCTCCTGTGAGTAAAGGAGGGCTGTGTAAGGAGTTGCAGAATCCTAAAGGTCCTTGGGGATCCCATCCCTTAAGGTGGTGAGTTTGAATTTAAAGATTACAAAGTGGCAAGAAATGTAGATTGCTTTTTGCTTTTCTGGTTTTCCTAGAGGCATGTCAGACACGTGGCAAATAGAGGACACCTTTTTTCCTTGGTAAATGTAATATCTGGGCTAAGTGCTATCCGTTTGCCAGGACAGGGATAAAGGTGAGGTTTGTGAATTTTATGGGGGGGGGGGTTTGTTCCTGCGGTACGTGTCTGAAGCCAACCCCATCCCGTTCCTGGCTGTTGTTAACTCCAAGGTGGTCAGGAGATCTCACCTGCCCCGGAGAGTCCTGCATCAGTGAGGCCAGCAGGTTTTTTCTTTGGGAACAACTTTGATTCCTCTGAACAGCGAGAAGCTCAGCAAGGCCAACTGCAGGGCTGGGCAGTGGCAGTCCCAGCGTCCCCACGTTGCAGGGCTCCTGAATTTCCCCGGGGAGGGCGGGGAGTGGCTGCTCTCGGGTATTTCGTTTCTTTCTCCCTTTGGTGTGTGTGGCCTCAGACAGAAATTTATGGCGGGGGTTGACCTCCTTTACAATCCCAGCGCAGCTCTCTAACTTTGGAGCGTTTGTGTGCTCCCTCCCGGGATAAACACCTGCAGCAAACTCCCCGAGAGACCTGGCTAGATGGGAGATTAATGTGGCTGTAATGGTGGAGCAGTGTTTGCGGCATTATGCCCTCTCCCCAGGTAGATGGATCTTTTCTGGGATGATACCAATTATTTATTGCTGAAACATCTGTTGATAACTGCAGCTGCCCTTATTAAACAAAGCCTATCGTGGGGTCAGAGACTATAGGGACCTCAAATCCTCCTCCGTGCAAGTTTTGGACTATTCACCCACACCCTCTGAAGTCCATTGGTTGCCGTTGTCTCCAGTGTTTCATCCTGTGGTGGAAAATACTTTGTAAACGTTGTGCTGCCTTTCCCCATGTGCTTTGAAGTATTATTTCATCTTCATTGGTAATTTATATTCCAGCGCCATTGTACCATGGGAAAAAGGGAAAACCTTTTTTGTTTTCCATTTAATTGTAGATAGACTGACATTTTGACCTGTATTATTAGTATTAGTCAGGAAAAAGGATTTTTTCCCCCCTTCATCCATTTCTTCTCCCCCCTCTTTTTTATTTTAAATAAAATTTCAAGGCAGAGCAAAGGCTGCCTCAGTTCTTTGAATAAAAAGCTGGGGGGGGGGGCGGTGGAATGAGCCTGAAGAGAAGTGATTACAGTGTGATGAGGAAAGATAAAAGTCTGAGCAACTTTTTTTTCTTTTTCTTTTTCCTTTTTTTTTTGGCATGAGGGACAGAAGGATAATTTAATTCCCTGAAGGACAAAAAAAAATTTAGTCTTTATCGATTTATGGTTCGGAAAAAGAAAAGAAAAAACCCTTTAAATTTTTTTTCTCTCTGTTTATTTTAATTTGCCATGCTTAGAATAAGTTCATAAACCGTAATTCATTACATTTAAAAAGTGCTTTGAGATCCGTGAGTGAAAGGCGCTTCATTACCATAACACACTGGTGGTGTTGCAGGAGGCAGCGCTGGCTGCCAGGGCTCTCGGTGAGGATGTCTCGCTCTGGGAGGGGGCTGAAAAGCTCCATGAGACCGGCACAGGGTGTCAAGCGGATTAGGCTGCGGCTTCAAGGGTTTGCCTCGGTGTTGTCGCGCTTGAAAAGAAGTGGGATCCGCCTTGCCGGCGGCTCCGCGCTCCTTCGGCGCATCGGGAAGGCAGAGCCGCCCGCACCTGCAGCTCCTTTAAGCTCTCCTTCGTCTTTGCTGGGGGATGCTCAGTGCCCCTCTGCATCCCCTACAAGGTGCAGGGTTTGGTTTGAATTTTAGGGTTTTTTTTCTTTTTCCTGCCGGGATTCACCACCCGAAGGCCGCCACAGTTCAACGAGCTCCACTCGCTGCTTTCCAGCTTTTCCTAACAGGTTTCTGTTGGCAAACCAAGCCCTTCCTGCAGCCCTCGTGGTGGGAAGCTGCACTAAGGCTCAAAGGGTGATAGCCACCATCTGTATCCAAAGCCAAAACTGGGAAACGCTGGGATTTTTTTTTTTTTTTTTAACAAGGCTAAGCAAAGTCAGAATTGTCACAGCATCCTTGCTGGCAGGGATAAAGAAGGAGGGATTATTTTTCCTCTCCAAATACCACGTGTGCTGTGGAGTTCGGAATGGGGCTGCAGATCCCAAAGGGAGGCTGCCAGGGGTGCCCTTCCTGCAGATCTTTGCTTTCCCAAGAGATGGAATTAGCCTAATGCTCGGTGAGCAGCCAATAGAGGGCAACATGCCCATGTTCACGGAAGCTTTGATCCCAAAAAACCTGCTGTGGCTTTAGTTGAAGGACGACTCTATGCACACGCGTAGTTCTCTTGCGGGATGATTCATGCTACATTAATATTTTAAGGAGATTTTTTTTTCCCCGTTTGCAAACCCATAGTGATGTTGTGAGGCTTTATTTCATTTTTATCATACCCGTCAGTAATTCCTGCATCCAGTCATGGACCAGGATCTGCTGGGATGGGTACAATGGGAATACAAAAGAAAAAGCCTTCAAGAGTGGGGCTACTCTGGTCCTTCTGTAGGGAGCTGTGCAGGCTGGCTCCATGCTCCCTGCTGTGGGTGGGGGAGCACGAATCCTGGCCCTGCTGGCACGGGATCTCATGGGATTTAATGGAAATTTTGAAAGGAGTGGAAAATAAGGCCCTGCAGCCCTTGGCTGGGCCTTGGCTAATTAGGTGCTGATGGATTGCCATTAGGGAGCCCATTCCAAGGGACTGCCCTAGCTGCCCGTAGGTGTGTGTGTGTGGCACTTGAGAGCTGGGAGCCTTTGAAAAAAGAACTAAAGCGGGGCCGAGGATTTCGAGGATTTCGTTTTCTCCTCCTTCTGTCTGTCGGTGTGGTAAGAGAATTAAAGCCCTTAGTCGTGGCCCTGGAATCTCGGTTGTTGAGGCTGACCTTTTGCTACCTGCCTTCCTAAGAGCTCTCCTTGGGTGATCCCGGTGAAACAGAGAGTGATGGGAGGGGTGAATTCAAGCCAGGAGGGAATCGCGGCGCCCCAGCCTCCCGGGAGCTGTGTAAGTGAGAAGTGTCAGAGATTAGTGCAGGCAGGAGAGCTTCAGCTGTCCAGGGTGACTGCCCTGGTGCTGCAGAGCACTCTGCCTTCTGCTGCCTGTGTGGGAAAAGTACAGCAGAATTTTCGTAGACCATAAACAAAATTTTTCAAAAGGGAAGCTGGATCCTGGGTTAGTGTAGGGCTGTCACTTCGCTTTGCTCATGGGTAGGATTTCTTCCTGTCAGAGGCAGCTTCCTGGAGTATTTACAACTTTACATGTTGTATTCCTGAGATGTGTTTTCTCGAGTGGATCAATGTTTTGAGGAGATGGATTCAGGGAAGAATCTCTTATGTTTTTAGATGTTGAAAATGATCTTGCAGTTGCTCCCTCAGGGGGGGTTCTGTCACTGGTTTTGCTATATTTAAGTATTCAAATATCTCCCTTTAATGTGCCACAATACTTTATAAGTGGTCTAGAACAAACTAGGGCCACAAAATTGTTGTGGCACCTCCGTATCTTTGGCACTAATCAAGAGCAGGAACGCTGCGTGTGACCATGGTCTCCCAAATCCCTGCCACCCTGCTGGATGTGAGGCCACCAGGAACCCCCCTTCAAGCAGCTTCCTGGGCACTTGAAGGGTTCTCCTTCTGTCCTCATCACAAAAGGCTGCTGTCCTTTTTTCTTGAGGAAATCAGGAGTTATTCCCACTCCAGGACTTCCTCAGTTGGTGAAGCAAGGTAAGATTGGTTGTAAAAGCTGCCCCAGTCCGTGGTGTTTTGAACTGCCCCTAATGGACCTGACGCTGCTGCCTTTGAATTGCCACCTCTCCGTTGCCTGCAGGATGAATAACTTGAGACAATTAACAGGTTTGGGGGGGGGAGAATTCTCATCTGCTCTGAGCCGAGAGGGAAGTGTCCAGGAGCTGCTGGTTCCTCAGTCTGCAGCAATCCACTGTGTGACTGTCCCGTGTGTCAGTCTGTCCCTCCAGACGCGCTTTCTTCTGCCCATCACCGAGGTGGTGGGAGGCTTAATTCCCTGCTATTTGTGGAGTGGGCTCTGATTGCCAGCTGAAAGGCAGGGACTGATAGAGAAGTCCCATGCGGTGACAGCAGCTTTGGTCTCTGGGAAGGACGGGCTTTGCCAGCGGCGCGTGGGGTGAGAGGGGGAAAGGCTCCAGCCCAATCCATCGGCGCTGTGGCTCTGTGTTTAGTCTGACAGGGGGAAAGAAAACCGGGCAATTTGTTAGGGTTCAGTGGAGTGCTAACTAGGAGCAGCTCTTGGGAGAGGACTAAAGCACCTGGAAGTATGTGCGTGCCTCCGACACTCCAGCCTTGTGCGGGAATTAGAAATTCTTTGACACCCGCTCTTACTTTTGTGGCTTTTAAAAAAGATTTGGAAGCTTGGCTGCAGTCACAAATGAAACTAGGACTGAACCAGTCTGAGACAAGTGGATATCAGCAAATACAGAAGTCGAGAGCATCCACAAAACTGTGAGGACACTGAAAATTAAATCTTTTTTTCCTCTGCTTTTAATCACGCTGTTTGTAGAGGCGTTTTTCCAAAGGGGATCCTCCTGAGCCCGCAGGCTATGGAGAAGGGCTTGCCTCTGGGATCTTGGCTTTATAAAGAGGACCGAGAGAGTGGATTAAATCAATATTTCATTTATTTGGGCTTGTAATTCCTCTTACATCAGCTGCCACATAAAGATTTTCCCCTATTTCCTTCCCCTCCTCCTCATCCTCATTTACTATGCACCAATAATTTCCCTTTGACGCTTTCCTGCCCGTCCTAGTGCCAGATGGCCCCGGTTCTGAGCTTCTCCCCTCTCTTGGGAGTGGCCCCCATTGTCAATGCAAAGGAGGCGTCGTGGCTTTGAACCCAAAGCTGGGACCCAAACTTCAGCCCCGGCGCTGCGGAGGAGCTCAGCCCGCTAATGCGGGGAGCCATGCGAACCGCACACCCTCCCACTCAGCGCCATTAAGGCCAAACCCCTTCACTAAAGGCTGCTTTGCATTTCCCCCAATGGTCCGTGTATAGAAATCTGGTGCAAATTTAATTCTCCCACCACCTGATTCCACTTCCCAGCCGCGAGGTTCCCTTTGTGTCATAAACTCAATTAGGCAGATCCATTTCACGTCGCGAGCACAGATGTGAAAACAAAGTGCGCGCCTACCTCGCTCTCTCTCTCTCTCTCTCTCTGGATGTGCCTAAAGCAATAGAGAAAGTGAGTAAATCTGTGTAGGCTGCCCGTTTCTGGTTGGGATGGAGCAGGCTGAGACATCCTGGGGGCCAGGGGGGTTTCCCTGGCTCTAGGCTGGGTGACAGGGAGCGCTGCCCCCGTTCCTCTTGGAGTGGTGTTTTGGGAAGGCTCCCTGTGCACGGCCTGGGTGCGTGCCCAGCGCACCGGTGCGCTCGCTGGAGGTGCTGAGGAATTTTCCAGCCACACGAGTTGGCAGGGAATGAAAGGGTATTAATTTCTTGGTGTCCTGCTCAGAACGGGGGGGACATCACAGTGAAGGCTGACACGGAACCGTGTCGCTGTGTGCCACACAGCATGCGGCCCTGCCTCCCAGAAAAAAAAAAAAAATAGCCCCGTTTCTCCCCCTGGCTTGACTTTTCTACATTTTGTGTCCATTTGGGTTTGGAGAGGGACACAAGAGGTTTCGGCATTGAGCGGGGAGTTAAATTATGCAGCTGCAAGACTGCCAAGCCCTTCAGAATAGGATGCTTCGTTTAGATTTTCCACAATGCTATTGAAGTGCTTATTTTCCTCCTGAAGAGACACAAACAGATGCAAACTTCTGTAAACACTTTAGAAATGAATTCAGTGAGTTTGGCCTCTCAGCAGTGCTCAATAGCTGACAGAAAAATGTCTAATTAGTGCAAGTGGAAATAATAGGGCCACTTGGATTCCTTCCATCCTCCTCCAAGTCTACTTTTCCTAGGAACTCAAAGGCCCTTTTGTTTGGTAGGTCACCCTCTCTCAGGCTTTTGTGCTCCGATCTATTAAAGGAAGAAGGGGAGGAAAAAAATAGATTAGGCGATGCTCTGTGCTTAAATATATGGCCTGTTGATGAGCATTTGGAATGGCTGGTTCGCAGTGTCAGTTTACAGGTGCTTGGAGAGGAGGATTCCTCCATTGTCGGCAGGCACAAGCAGAGTTGTGCCTGCCTGCTTGTGCCTGCCGGAGCTTCAGGAATCCTTTTCAAGTGCCATCCTCTTAGAAAATCCAACTCGGGCTGAGGAAAGGGGAAAAGGAAAAAAAAGAAAATTTGTACAAATCCGCCTTGCTGAAGTGCAAACAAGCTGGGAGATGCTTGGGGTAGGTTCTGCAAGCTGGCCTTTGTGCCATAAACTCTTGGCATGGGCTTCTTCCTGCACACCTCAGAGGGTGCTACTTGATGCTGTAGTGGGGATTTGGACAAAGATTTCTTGGTAATCTCTGGAAATGCGATCTCCTGGGTGTCAGTGTGTGGAGCACCTCCTCACTCCACTGGGCAGCAATACCAGGCTATGCCCAGCATGAGAAGTGCTGGGCTTTTGGCAAATATCCCCGGGTCCACGTGGACTTCTGCACCTGTGATGAGGCTGTGTGTCTCCCATGGCTGTCTTTGCTGGCCTCCTGTCGTGGTAACAGCAAGGATCTCAGGAATTCTGACAGTTTCCCATGTGGGTGCAATGGCTCAGCTGCTGTGGGCATCCAGGAGAGTTCATGGACACTTAGTAGTCATTAAGGATGGCCTGCAGGGGAAAAACACTGGATATGTCTGCCTGTCTGCCTGTTTGTGGTGTACAGAGGAGTGGGTGTCCAAATGGGACAATGGCTACAGTGACCATTTCCAGCTTTCCCAGTCTCACCCCCTCCTTTTCAACTAATTGTTGCTGGGTGTGACTTAAATTCATCAGCAGACCACCAAATTCTGCAGTTCCAAATATCAGATGATTAAAAAAATACCCCCCCCCCCAAAAAAAAAAAAAAAGATCAGGAATTATATCTGCAACTCAAACAAAATACACAGCTGGCACCTCTATCACAGACGATGCCAGAGCGGTGATTCCAAGGACTCCATCCCAGAAGGTTTTGGAAGGCTTTATTATGAGGACTCCATGATACCAGAAGGCGTAAAGTTCTTGCTCTTTTCATAGCTTGTTACAAAGGCTTAACATTATTTCAGAAGGCTTACAGCTATACCAGTGGAACACCTCTTACAATACTAAGTTGATGGGCTGGTAACCCAGACCAGCTCCCTCTTAGCATTGGTTAAGAGAGAGAAAACTTTCTTTCTGTGTTTGTGGGAGCAGAACAGGAAAACACCACCTGTGGCCTTGAGGAGGACACAGCTCAGAGATATGTTTGTAGAATCTTTCTTTGACAAAGTGGAGTTTTCCCTTGGGAAGAAAAAAACCTAGCAGGCTTGTAGAAATTCGGAAATTATCAATACTACACACATACACATCCCTATCCTAAACATGAAAATAGGGTGAGGGACGGGGTTGTGAACATTTTCCATGTTCACGTGGAAATTCCGAGCCGCTTGGAGATGAGTTTCCCTGAGGCTGCCTGTGGTTTTTTTCAGGCTTATCTGAAGGCCTCCATCCTGGTCAGGGACTGCGCCACGGCCACCGCCGTGGTGTTCCTGATCGACCGCTTCCTGTACTGGCTCGACGCCTCCAGCCGGCTCCTGCGCATCGCCGAGGGGCTGCACCGCCTGCATCCCGGCGCTCCCATCAGCCCGCAGGTGCTCATCCGCCAGGCTCGCCTCGCCCTCAACGCAGGTACCGCTCCGCCTGCGGGCTCCAGCGCCGTCATCAGCTGCTTCACTCGGGAGGGGACACTTGCTCCCATCTTTCCAAACGCACTCGCCCCTCCCAGCCCCCTCGAGCCCTTCCCGGCCCCTCTCACTAGCACAAAGGGGCCGGTATAAAGGGTTTCGGAGCCAAAAGCAGGAGGGAGAATTGTGAAAGGGTGTGGAAAATACTAATTGGAGCTTTTATTCCTTAACAAATCTTCCCTGCTGGTTTCAAACAGGGGATAGCTGAATTGCTATACTCCTGACCAAGGGCCTTGAAAAAAGGAAATTAAAATCCTGGCATTTTCTCTGCACTGTCCCAGCTGCTTTTTATTTTTCAGTGGGGCCACTTGACTATGCAAACAATGCAAATTACAACTCCTCCAGGATAAAAAAGCAAAATTCCATCATTCCTGTAACGTGGACAACATCTGAAGGATTTTTAACGCATCTTCCTGTGGCTGTACTTTCCATGGTGGGATGTCAAGCCACTCCCCAGTCAGACCAAAATGGGTTTCCAAGGCCCATGTTTCCTTGGGACAGAATCCAGCAGCATTGCTGCTGAAGGAAGCAGGTTAGACTACTTTGTTCTGGGAGGGGAATAAGAGCTGGGAATCCCAGCAATCTTCCAGGAATGTATCATGTGTAAAATAAAAAAGATACATTCACAATTTCATGTTACTGTGCAACCACGTGTTACAGAAGGTGGAGCACCTGCATTTCTGGCTATGGACAGCAGAAGTTCTATGTGTGGGTGATACCTAATGAGTATTTTTATTCACCTCATGCCACAGTACATTTTTATGTTCATTTTCTATCTTTTTTTTCCCTTTGATTTTCAATCAGGTAAACTTTTAAAAGCCGAATATATCCTAAGCAGCCTGATTAATGACAACGGAGCAACGGGTATGAATAAATTTCTTTTCCAATTTCATACTTGCAATTCTGGCGCAATTTTTGATCCCAATTTTAGCACTTACACCAGCCTTGAATAAGCCAAACCAACTCCAGTAATGACTCCTTACATCACACTTCTCTTTCCTTCACCATTGTCTCCTAAAATGTGGAAACATTACTTCATTTTTGACATTTCCATCGTTCATCCTTGTATACCTTCACTTGGGTGGGAAAATATTCTGAAGGGAGAAGTTCAACCTGTGCAGCAATTTCAAGCAACTGAATGATGTAGAAAAGTCAGACAACTCTATCCCCTCAAAAATCCAGATTGTTGGAGTAATGTTCATCCTCCACATTCCCACTGATCTTACAGACTAAATAGATACTTTATTCTATACGTTTTATTTTCCCTTCTCTGGGGTTTCTTTAGTGGGTATATTCAGGTTTCTATACAACTGTATAAAACTGAGGCAGTTCAGGGTTCTGTTGGTCTGTTTTCCATGAGAAGCTGAGATTCTCATATGGAATGGGCCTCCATGCAAGGAGGAGAATCCTGGCAGTTTGCTGGGTTTCAGGTAACCCTTGGAGGCTGAGAATGACAGGAATATTTCTCATTCTGTGCCGAGTTTTCCCACTCTTCCTGCAGGAACCTGGCGATACGCTGAGGAGAGTGATCGCATTCTTGTTCAGGCAGTCTGCTTACAAATCAGGGGACAGATTCTGCAAAAGCTTGGTAAGGCTCTTTTCTAAAAGCTTCCACTCAAGGTTTCCCCCTGGCTTTTTTTTCCCCCTTTGAAATGTTACACTGGGCACATGTCAGAATTTTGGCTTGTGGTGAACACCCCATACCCTAAAACAGGCACCGAGGATGAGTTGCACATCCATCTCCTTGCAGCAAGGGCCTGGAGCCATGTACCAAGCAAACATATTGCAGGAGTTATCATTTTATTACTAATCTCACCTGAAGCCAAGGAACAATCTGAAACGTTCCCTTTTATCCTGTGCCACTCTGTGTTTGCTAACGCTTGTCCCAAATTCACTATTCCCAAAGGCAGGCGGTAGTTTATCACAGGGACATCCCAGCAATGTCCTCTCACGAGACAGGAAAATCCCTGATTTTCAGCAGGGTGGACTTTTGTATTTAGGGTTTGGCACTTGAGGCAACAGCTTTCATTTTGTGCTTTTGGTTTGAGACACCAAATCTTCCATCACTGTGGAGCCGAAGTCTTTTATGAGGACAAAGTGAGTGTTTGTGCACAGCCAAAAGCTGAAGGAAACCCATAAATGGTTAGAGTCACTGAAGGAAAACATGCCATGGTATGGTTTTATCCTGCTCTGAGGACCCAAGGTGTAAAATAAGCTATGGAAAGGCATCCTTGGCAGTCACCTGCTCAATGCCTGTTTTCTGGTTTATTTCAGGGATGTGGTATGAGGCAGCAGAGTTGATCTGGGCTTCAGTCGTGGGATACTTCAAACTTCCTCAGCCAGATAAAAAGGTAGCATTTCCTTTCCACTCTGCATCTCCCTGCCGATCCAATAATTACTCCAGCTTATCTTTTGTTTCCTTCAGCAGCAGTGTTTTGGTGACACACCTCAGCCAGGGTTAACAGGCAGCACAAAGTCTGTATTCCGCGTTGTTTCCGCGTGCATGCACGGCCTTACCCACACTTTTTTTCCTGCAGGGGGATGAAAGCAATACTTCTCATTAAGCAGAACCATCTGAAGTGAGCCAGCCCCGAGGATGCCTCTGGTGCCTCCAACAAGGGCAGACTAATTCCAGAGAGCAGCCACAGATTTTAGCTATTTCTTAGGATTAGACCTGATTTTTTTCCCCAAGCATGTCTGTTTGCAGAGCTGCTCTGCGCTGTCTGTGGTGGGTGCTGGATTCCCCTGGCCCTGCAGGACCTGAACACCTCGCACAGCCACCCTGCCTGTCCTTGATACCTTTGTGAGGCTGGGCAGCACTAATCTTCCCACTGGAGATGAAGCAGCAGTCACACCATGTGTCCGTAGCTAAACAGGAATGTGAGCCTAAGCCTGGCAAGTCCTCGGGTGATGCTTGGAGAGGGTTTGGATTTGGACCCCAGCATAAGATATCCCACAAACCCAGACCTTGTCACCTCTTGTCTGCCGTGTCTTAAAGCTTGACTTCAACCTCAGAACATTTCTGTGTTCTCCATTTCAGCAGCAGCAGCAGGGAATTCTGCAGTGAATTTTGTGAAAGCATACCTGGTTTTCTTAAATTTTTGACCTGGCAGACCCTTAGGTAGCATCAGGTCTTCCAGATTACTGCACTTCCTGCTAGTGAAATTAATAAATCCATACCAAGATGACACATCTGAATTTCTTAGCAATCCTTCTCTTTGGATCTTGTTTTTGTGTTTGTTTGCTTGCTTTTCTGGCGTGTTCTACGCAGCAGAGCAGTAAAATTTGAAACACAGGGAAAAAACCCACCATGGAAATTCTTAATTTCTCTTTCAGGGAATTGCCACATCCTTGGGTATTATGGCAGACATCTTTGCTTCCATGAATGAGCAGGATTATGCACGCTTTAAAACCAATGCTGACATTGACCTGGTGAGACTTGGTTTGGGGTTTGTATTTGTGGGTTCTTCAGGTGGTCTCAAATTCACTCACACATTTGCTCTCCTGTGCTGAGGGCTGGAGAAACTTCCATTGCTCCCAGTGAAAAAGTTCAGTAGCACTTAGATGGGAGAATACCTGGCTTCAGGTAAAAGAACATATTAAGAGTATTTTATAGAGTGTATATATTTAGAATATGGAGTCAAAAGGGAGGTATCTATGGTAAACCTTAGCAAAAAGGGTCCTGCAGAAACAGACCAGGCTGTTATTTAAGATATGATTGTCCCTGCCTACCAGGCCCCGTATATTTGGAAATGAAGTGCTTGAGTTGAGGTTTTTCCTCATGTTTGGTTTTTTTTTTTAAATTTTTATTTCATCAGAGCCTCCTGCAGGAGTTCAGCCACCGCCTGTTATCGGCGGCCGAGGCCTGCAAGCTGGCAGCTGCCTACAGCCAGTACACCCCCCTGTTTGTCCTCACGGCCGTGGTGAGTGTTACTCCTCCCTCTGGAAGTGGGATCTGTGCAGGGGAAGAGTCCAGGCTGCTAAATTTGGCTCTGATGTGGCTTTCAAAGAGTGCATCACACAGGGTATCGTGTCTGTGTCGAGGGCTGGGTTGGTTATACGGGGTGTACATTGCTTCCATCTGCAATCAGGAAAGCTGTCCACAGGGTGAGGATGGGTTTTCAAGCCCTGGGAGTGCTGTTTCTCCTAGAACTACAGTTTTTCCTTTTTCAAAGGAAAACAAAGACAACGTTTATTTCCTCCAGGAAGCACAGCAGCAGGCAGCTAGAGCCGAGCTTTGCTTCAGATTGTGTAAGGGAAATAAATATGGTTTTAATTCCCTCATTCCTCTTTGATCCCCTCCCAGAACATCCGTGGGATGTGTCTGCTGTCCTACAGTCACTCCAAGGACTGTCCCCCAGAAAAGAGAGAGTTCTACTTGTCTGAAGCCAAAGAATCCTTTGAGATCGGGCTCCTCACCAAGGAGGAGCAGAGTGCCATCACCAGCAAGCAGGAGCTGCACAGTTTCATCAAAGCTGCCTTCTGCCTCGCCACCGTGCACCGATGGCTCTACGGAGAGAGCCAGGAGCTACGTGAGGTCACTCAGCTGTGCAGGGAGGCCCTGGGAAAACTGCACTCCTACAGCACCTTGTTTCCAGAGGAGGAAGACAAAGGGACGCTTGCCAGAGAGATCATGTCTCTGATTGCATCCGTGAAGAAGCGCCTGCGAGTGGGAGGTTTCCCAAATTCCGATGCCAGGTCTTATGTCCCAGACAGTTACAAAGGCTCGGTACAAAAGCCTGTCCTGCAAGGGGAAACCAGCTTTCAGAAAATCCTTGCCAAGCATTCCCAGCATCACCTGTCAGTGTGCCAAGTGTTTGAAAAAACTTGCAGGATTCATAAAACCACACCGGGAGAAATCCAGGTGGGAGCTTGTATCACAACCTTAAGAACAGAGACCAAAACCGTCGACACTGTCTGTACTACTGACGACACAGTTCACCAGAGGAGGGGTGCTGTGAAAATCCTGAACTCACCAACAGCAGGAAGCAGCTCAGAGGGACTCAGTGGCCGAAGAAATCAAGACATTGGCTCTGGTGTGATGAAAATTTCCTTCGAAGAAGAGATTGAGCCACTAGAAATTAAAATAAACAGCAAAAATGATGTTTTCAGCAGAGGACAAAACAGGAGCCAAAGCACTACTTCTGAGAACTCTTGGTGCAAGCTGTCTAAATCCAGTTACTCTTCCAGCTGGGAGGAGCTGAGCTGTAATAGCAGCAGAGAGTCCCTCAGGGATGGGCAGCCAGAGGAGAGGGGCTCAGTGGAGGAGCAGTGCTGCACCACAGAGCCCGATGGAAATGGCCAGGACGTGCCCTCGTGCTCCTTACCTCCCAGAGCCTGGCATCCTGCTCCTCGGGAGCCCCTCCATGGCTGTGGGGGGTCTCCTCAGCATTCCTTAGAGGGGTGTGCACCTTGGGCAGGGAGGATGGCAGAGAAGGAGTCTCTCTGCAGAGAAGAGCAGCGGGAGGGAAGACACCGTGGAAGGAGCTCTTCAGAAAAGAAAGCAAAGGGCTCGAACAATGAGTTTCCTTCCCTCTCCATCTCTTACTCTGCTCCTGCAGGGCAGGAGGAGGAGGAGGAGGAGGAGGAAGAGGAGGAGGAGGAGGAGAAATCCTTGTCCTGTGCAGAGCTGAGCTGCAGGACCAAGGACAGCAGCAGGGAGGGAGGCGTTGGTCACTTTGAGTGGGTCCTCCCAGGAGAACCTGCAGATAGCACTGAGGATCCCTCGTTTGAGGCACAGCCCCCCCAAAACAGGGCCACTTCTGTACCATCAACAAACATCGGGCCAAAAACAGGCAGGGACTCCTCTGTGCGTGACTGGGTGGGGAAATCTGCCATGCTGGGGAACAGATCTCTCCAAGTGCCTCAAGTTGACACCCAGGCAGAAACAATAGAGGACACTGAATTTGAGCTCATCAGTGTGGGAGACTTAGTAAATTATTATCCTGCAGCACTTGCTCCAAAGCGTGAAGCAACTCCCAGTGTGCCAACAGCGTTGCCCTCCCAGGGAAAGAGATCCACAACCAAGCACTTTGACTGTGCCACTACAGAAGAAGATGAAAAGTCTCAGGATGTGGTCAGCAGCAAGAGACAATCCAGTTCCTCTCCGAGTTCATGGATCAAATCAGCACTGATGCCCACGAGCTCCCCTGAAGGTTCAATCCCAAGGGGAAGTGGCTTTGCCTTCACGCCTGGGAGAACGAAGGAAGAGATCTTGGACGCTCGGTTTCTGAGGGATGATGATTACAAGCAGCTTCTGGCAGGGGTGGAGCATAATTGGCTTGTCCAAAGACTGATGCCTACTGGGATTTTTAGGACCAAAGAGCTTCACAAAGTGTACTGTGAGTTCCCACACAGCCAAGTGTGCCTCCACAGAGAGCAAGCTTGACTTGGGCTTTTAAACACAATATTTTAGTCAGCATTTATTAGGATTTAATTTGTTAATTGCTTTTTACCCCACTACTTGGGTTTGGATTCTACATGCCATCCCTGAAAACTGTTTAAGATAATGATTGTTAAGTTAATCATGAATAACAGCCAGTCCTCAGCACAGGCTCAGAGCACTCCTGTGGATTTCTCCCTTTTACCTGTGGTGTTTTCTTTTTTGTAGCTGCTCTTCTTCTGAAATACTCCAAGAAATCCGGCCTGTGGACAGGCCAGGAGACAGCCGTCTTCATCGGGGACTACCTGAATGTGGCCAAGGAAGGCAAGCAGAGAAATGCCTTTTGGATACACTTCCTGCACCAAGAAGAAAGCCTGGGAAGGTATGGACCTAGCAGATTGCTGAAACAAAGTGTTCATCAATGCTGCTTAATTGTAAATGTGGATAAAAACTGCCTGGTAAGAGGCAGTCTTTGCTGTAGCAAGAATATTTTATGGATATCACAAATGTGTTGGACATTTTGGCAGTCTTGCCCTCCACTCCATGTAACTCTGCCTTTTCATTTCTAGGAAGGAAAAGCTGCTTTACTGTTGCCTTCTAACAGCTAATTGCAGAGTTCAGATCATTACTAGAAGTAGCTTATGAATTATTATGGATGGAGAACAGTATTTTAATACCTCTGAGTCAGGTCTCCCTTCAGAGTTAAGAAGAGTTGAGTTTAAACATTCCAGTGTTATGAAACCCCCATCTCAGGATTTGATTGATAATTTTTCACCTCTATGAGATAGAAAAGAAAATAATTCCACCCAATTTTAATCACAGCCATTTTAAATGCATCACCCACAGGTGGATTTGCTTCTGACAAGTTCTGCTTTGCAGTGATGTCTCTGTATCACAGCATCCAGAGCAAACGCTGCTCCAGACACATCTCCTTTCGTTTAGGTATGTTGGGAAAGAATATAAAGAAGAAAAAGGACTCCTCCATCATTTCAGTGACGTGGAGCGACAAATGACTGCCCAGTACTACGTGACAGAGTTCAACAAGAGGCTGTATGAGCAGAAGGTCCCCACCCAAATCTTTTATATCCCCTCTGCAGTACTCCTGGTAAGAACGGTCTTGTAAGCAATTCCAAGGGCCTGACAAGGAAGGGTGTCTTGGGTCAATTATAGCAGCAGTGAGGCTGTCTCCTTTCAGATACTGGAAGACAGAACTATAAAAGGGTGTGTGAGTGTGGAGCCCTACATCCTCGGGGAGTTTGTGAAGCTGTCCAACAACACCAAGGTAGTGAAGAATGAGTACAAAGCCACGGAGTACGGTCTGGCTTACAGCCACTTCTCCTACGAATTCTCCAGCGGAACTGATGTTGTCGTCGACCTTCAAGGTGTGTATGACAGTGGTGTTCATGCCTTTCACACTCAGCCTCTAGCCCACAGGTATCTTTGGGGTATTCATTTTGTTAGAATTCATTGTGTGTCTCACAGGGTTCTACTTTTGCTGCCTTAGGTGGAAACTGGGGATCGCTGAGGGGATGTGAACAGAGCAAGGGCCGTGCCAGGCAGAGAGTCCTGAGTGTGGTAATACAAAGGCTGTGGTGTTTGGTACCAAGATGTGCCATTTCTTCCACAGGTTGGGTGACAGGCAATGGGAAAGGCCTCCTCTACCTCACAGACCCCCAGATCCATTCCCTCAATAGCAAAGACGTCTCACGCTCCAACTTTGGGAAGAAAGGAATTTACTACTTTTTTAATGACCAACACGTGGAGTGCAACGAGATCTGTAGGTGCCTGTCTCTGACAAGGCCCTCGCTGGAGCTGCTGGCCTAGACTGGCACAGGTCAGTCCACAGAATGTCCCATGATCTGGACAGTTTTATCCTACACATCTTTGGGAGCACATTGTCCAGCTCATTTCCCATTCTCCTCTTCCCCCCTCAAAGCCCCGATGTCCCGCTGCCCCCGAGCGCTGGGATCATTTCTTTGGGGAGATTTTCTCAATGAGAAAGGGAGCACAGCATCAAAGTTCCACAGAAAGATGGGTCCCCAACAGACTTTGCTTTAACAAAACCATCCCCTTCTGTTTCTGCAGCCATCAGAGATTTTTAGGCTTTTGTCCCCGCGTTTTAGCAGTGCTATTGTTTTCTAGGTGATGTTTGTGCCGGGTTGTTTGGAAAGATGCCCTATCCCTGGGCCAACTGATTAGAACTAGGTGTAAAGAGGGAGAAGGAAGAGGAAAAAAAAATTAAATCTCTTTATTATGGTGCATAAACCTTCAGTCTTGGGGAGCTGCGCAGCTGCGCGGGGAGAAAAATGCATTCAAAAATATAATGCCAGTGTGAATAATCCTTTCCCGAGCGCTGCTCGCAGACTGCTCCAGCTTTGTCAGGTGAACTTGAACCGGGCCATCAGATTTGCGGCCGTTCCCATTGCACACTGTCTGTCACCCCGGGGCATTCACCATCTTGCCTGTTGTTAAGAGCCAGCAAACAATCCATCATTGAGCCGGGCAGTCGCCGGCTCACACAACAGCGAAATCGGCATGTGACGGGACACTCGGCCCCAGTGTCTCGCAGATTAAAGTGATACATGAAAACTCACGTGTTACTGGGAAGATTAAGCCCGTTATCTTGTTGTGCAGCCAATAAAGGCCGGCCTTGTCCCCGGCAGTGGGGAAATGCTGGCTTTAACTAAGTGACAAACGCCGCGCTCGCATAGCTCCGTGCTCCGGCCAGCGAGCGCCGGGCTCAGGAGGGCGAACAAAGCTAGTTAGCAAGATCCCGGGAATTAATGGCCGGCAGAGATGCCGTGTTAAAGCCTCTCTGCAGAAGCTTTCCCTGCTCTATAGAGACAATTAAAACCAAAACAAAACCTCTCGGACAATCCCTGCACAACAAAGTGTCCTAATGCGCTGCCCCACCGTGTCTGCTCTGACAGCGCGCGCTGTTTTGGGACTCCTGACCAGTCATACGTTTTCCAGCTCCTTCTTGCTCCAAGAAGGAAAAAGAAAATTTATTTAGACATGCTTCAGAATAGATCCATCCCTGTGAAATTTTAATATTTTGCTTTCTTCCTAATATTTCCACCTAGCAGCTTATTTCTTTTCTTGGTTTTAGAAGACATTTTGCCACCTCAGCCAAAGTTACAGTTACTCACAGGTAAAAGTTAGGGTCAAGGATCAGCTTGTCCAGTTCCCTGTTAAAACGGGCATTGAATCATATTCTACTGGTCTTACTATTTACATGATTGGGCACAATTTCAGATGTATCAGGCACTCTGTCTTCATCCGGGGCTTGGATACTGGAAATCATGGATTTACAACCTCATCGCCTGAAGAACTGGGATGCACACGTGGCTCCAAACACACAGAGTTTAAATTATTGGTTCATATTTGTGGTATAAATAGGGGATTATTGAGGAAATAAATAGTTGACTCTGAGGATGGAGAATTTAATATTTTGGCTGTAAATTTCATCTTAGAGCTACTGACAAAAAAAATTGCTGTTATTTCCTCTGGTTTCAGAATAAAGTAATTTGAACTGACTGAGACATCAGGAATACTTTTTCCTTTTTTAATTAGAAATTAGAAGTTTTTATTGGATAATCAGTGGTTTGTATTAAGTAACTTGCTACTGAGATATACTGAGTACTATACCAATAAAAACTTCTAATTTCCATTGAGGGCCAGTCTCTACAAAATGAGTGGAACTGTGCTGTGTTGTGCTGGGACAGTGAGATATGAACTGTAGGGACATCACGCTTCAGGAAACATGAAACATTTTTTCCTCTCACCTAAGCTCCAGGACTTGAGTTTACACCCTGTGTAAGTGCTGCTATAACTCACGCACAAAACCGGCCTGCTTGTGACAGTGGTGACACACTTGCCTGTCCTTCAGGGAGGGTATTTGCTTAAAAGAGATTTTTCCTCCTTCCCTTTCTGCAGCTATCCAGGTGAAAGGCAAAGTCTTGTTGGCTGTGTGTTGTGCTTCTGCATCCACATTAGTAAATTTGTTATCCAAGGAACAAGCTGATGCAACCAAAGCCTGCTAGCAGGTAGAATTATGTTCTCAGTCGTTTTCCAATAACTAGTGACTCTACGGAGCACTTCAGGGAATCTCTCTTAGAAAACATGCAGTGGAAAGGGAGCTCCTCAGTTATCCCAACAATACGGGGCTGAGCCAAGGGTGCCTCCCTCCCTCTCCCTCTGAGCCGCAGCACCCCGGGCCATTCCGGCTGGCAGAGAGCGGGCACGGGATGACCCCTCCAGCTGCGAGGCAGACCCTGCACGCGAGGCAGCACGGCCCCGCTGCCATGAACCCGGCATCGGCTGCCCCCAGAGCGCAGCTGCTGGATGGATTTAGGCACAGCTCCTTCCCCAGGCACAGCTCTTCATGGGGAATGAGGGGAAAGCCTCACATCGGCAAGCGCAGAACCACGGCCCGTGCTGCCCGATCTCTTCTGCTTGGAAGAACACAGCAGCAGCGGCTTCTTCGGCACCTCCTTCCCACTGACCAGAACCGGGATATTTGCAGCAAGGTGTTGGTACCTGCTGCCGTCGCCTGCTGCCTTGAGGGAAGCCCCGGCACACGGGTGCCTCCCCAGCTCCGTGGGGAAGCTGGCAGCAGCGTGCTGCTCTCACCCTCTCCCGGGAGTGACACACGCCACCCTCCTTTCTTCCACTTGGATGAAATCATCTCGCCTCTCCCCCGGCTGAGCGGGAGCAGATGGGGCTGTTGGCCTCTGCAGCCGCCCGCTGCCCCAGCCCGTGCGAGCCCGCCGTGCCTCCAGCCCCCCCCGCCGGGCCCTCCCAACAGAACTTAATCCCATTCCCTAATCCCGGACTTCTCTGCCAAGCTGTTCTTAAAGCAGAGCGTGTCTTCCATCAGAAGATACCGAGTTATTAACAGTTTGTTTAGTGCGGGACACTGCCGCAGGACCGGAGCACCGGCAGCACCGAGCTGGGTGCACAGGTCCACAGAGGCGGGTCCAGCATCCCGGGGGATCCCCGGGCGGCACAGCCAGCGCCCAGGGGAGCAGGATGAGGGCAGGATCCCCCCGGCAGGCAGCAGGTGCCTTTCCTCCCTCGGTAACAGCCCAGCGCAGCCCAAACTGCCGTGCCGGCTACCGGGGCTGCCGTCCCCTCCGAGCAGGACATCACGTTAATAGAGGTTGATTTGCAAACGGCGTCGCCCCCCAGTGCCCCCCTTTGCCTGACTCCCGCTTTTCTGCTCAATGGCACAGATGCTGCTTTGTGCTGCCCAGGACCAGGCAGCTATTAGCAGCAAATCCAGCGAGGGAAATTAATGAAGGCGGCTACTAATAAAAGACAGCTCAGGACAGCCCGACCAACTTGCTCCGAGCAGTAATTAACTTTTTTTAAAACTCATGAAGGTAAATATGCCATCAGCTTTGGGCTGGTCTCTCTGCTTTTTAATAAGAGGAGGAGGGGAGGCGAGGGAGAGGGGACAGCTGTGTGTCACAGCCGCCCTAGCACCATCCCTGTCCCCTCCTGGCCGCTGCAAAGTGACCCTCCAAGGGTGGTTTGTTTTTTTTTTTTTTTGCTCCAATCAGTTTTTAGAGGCTTGATTTTAAATCTGGCTGGAGTTCTGCCTCTCCTTAATCTGAATTCAGTACTAGAGGTCACGGGGATGAGCAGGCTGCCAGAATTTTGCTGGACCTGCACAGCTGTTGCAGAATCATAGGTAGAAGGCAGGATATCATTATATCTTTGTATCCTTACATTGTCAGCTTGTCAGAGCAGAAGAGTTTGTCTCAGACTTTAAAACACAACATTTTGCCTTGTAGTACGACAACAACCTACATCAGGTTGCAAGAAAGATCCCACTGGGGTTTCTGCTTATGCCAAGGGATTGGCTGTATAATAGATAATTGAGATCCTTTTTGCCCATGGGGAATGGTAACTGAGGCTACCGTGGGCCAAATCCATACATAATACAGGACCAGGGGGAAGCCCAACCTGAGGCACGTGAGTCAGGCTTTAGGAAAACTGGGTTTAAAATGCGCCAGCCAGCTGAGAGCCGTGTAGGGAGGGCTCTTTAACGATGGCACTACGTGGACAGATTTATGCCTGCCATGAAAGGCAGCGTGCGGCAGCCCTTGGGGTGCTGGTTCGGCTCCTCGTGGCCATTCTTATGCCAAGGAGGGCTGTAAACCCCCCTGGGGGCCTTCAAGCTGCCCCTCCAGCCCTGCTGGCGCAGAGGAGCTTTTATGCCAAAATACAATACACAGAAGGATCATAAACACATGTTCTGGGGCAAGGGGCTGCCATGGAAACCACCCCCAGGTTCCTCTCATCATCCAAGGAGGTGTTTGCCCATCTCGCATCTCCTGGTCTGCTTCCAGGTTGGCTACAGTTGGCTCTGGGGACTCCCCATCACCTCCAAAAATCAGTCTTCTGAGAGAAAAGAGTGAAATATATGAAAAAAAGACATTAAGGACAGGAATAAACTCAAATTAAGGGGCAAGAAAGGGAAATTAACACTTTTGGCCACATTCAAACGAAAAATCAGGGTGAGGGTGACTGGCTTAGGTGACAAATCCAGCCTCTCCAGCTCAGCTTTTGCCAGCATGATCCTGCCACCCCCTTCCAGCCTTGCTCCCCTCAGGCCCATTTCCTCAGAGAGCATCTCCAACCAAGGCCAGCCTCCCGCAGGGAACGAGGAAGGTTTGGCTGGCGTGGCTCCCACCCCAAACCCCTCTCCAACCCCCCTGCAACCTCCGAAGCGCCGTGTGCTTTTTCCCACGGCGGTTCCCGTTGCCACAGCCCCAGCAGGATGGGAACGCTCCTGCCAACAGAGTCTGCACTTGGGACGGAGGGAAATCCCTCCAGGATGACGCACCTGGAATGGAAAGGAGCAGCGTCCCTCCCTGGGGACAGCTGCGGGGAGCATCCTGGTGCTGAGCCACCCGGGATGTCCCTCCTGTTCCTGCGTGGCTCCGGCGCCGAGAGAGAAGTGCATCCCGTCCATCCCGGCCTTTTGATGTCCCGAAGGCACCTACCCCCGTGCCTCTTAAAAGAGGGAGAGATACCAGGAAGGACAATGAGGCCCGGCCAGAAAAGACGGAGAGAGCGCTCGGCTTCTTTTTGGCATTCTTGGAGTTTAGTCATTAAAAGGGGTCGTTAGAAGCGAGTGAGAGTGAAAAACCCGCTCCCGACGGGCTGCCCCACACACCGCCAGCGCCGTGAAAGGCTCCCTCTTGTTTTGTTCCTCCTGGCCCGTGGCAGATTTGGGGGAACACAGCTTCATCTTGCTGGCCACATCAAAGCAGTGATTATGCAAATACTCCCAC